>JBBYHL010000012.1:9204206-9218882 GCA_038381835.1 Adansonia madagascariensis
TTGTATCTCATTCAACTTATACTTAAATTCCAGCAAACATCCACCTACTAGAGGTTCAATTTGTTTGCAAAATACTTTATTCATATCACAAAAGGGGTTGTGTGAAAGCAAGTGAAAATATTTAAGAATTTGGGATAGAATTCTCAAAGGGATTGAAAGGTTCTATCTAAGCCTTAAAAGATGAGGTGTAAGGTTATACCTTAGCCTTCAAGGTAAATAATTTGATTAGTGAATTGTGGGAATTACCTTGCTAAGAAAGTACCAAGAAGAGAGGACGTAGGTGCTGAGTTGAAGGACCGAACTTCTATATATTAAAACCATATATTGAAAGGCAAAAGCATCCTATCATATCCTTAAAAAACAATACTCTAGTGGCACACAATAGCAAACATAAAGGAACCACATGCAATATGCAAATCAATATCAATACAAACATTGAAACCATATATGCTGGTTAAAACACAAAAATCCAACCAATGATTCAAAAACAGGCAAAAAATCGAATGACTCACCTATGTTATTCAACTTCCAATTTGAGAATTACACAAGCCAAACCTTCAAAATCTTTTTCTCCAAACTTGATTCTCTAAATTCTTTGAATCAACCACTAACTTTCTTAATTGAAAATCCCTAAAAATGATTTAACTTTACCTTTGTACTATTATTGTAAATTGTAACAAAATAATAAACCAAAGAAATTTTGTTTTCACCGTTAAAAATAAAGACTCATGGAAATTAAAAAAAAAGGTCATGTCATAAAGATAATGATATTAGGTTAACAATATTAATGATTTGACTCGAGTGTCATATTTATAAAAGTATTGAGACTCAATTATGATAAATTATTATAGACGGATTAAAATCTAAACTTGACTAAATTATGATGACCAAAAGCATGATTTGACCACAAAAGAACAACCCATTTAATATCTTTTTACTATAATTTTATTAGTTTTCTCAATTTTTTTTACTCGAGAATTAAGTGCCAAATATCTATTATATTACATATGTAACGAGGACATGTTTTTAATTGTATTATATTTATAAAGGTTATAATGAATGTTATTACAGATTTTATGATCGTAATTTTTTTAATTTGTGAAACTTGTTATAAAACATTATAATTATAATTACAAAAAATTATTTTTAAAGTAGTTCATGATATTCTATAATTTTTTTATAAAAAAATAGTTACAAGTTATAAATAAAATCTATATGCATGAAATTTATGGCAGTGACCATTAATCGTTTATACTTCAATTATAATGAGAATCAATAATGAAAAGAATCCAAAATGCAAAAAGCAGCCATTGCATTGCATGGTAGCCACTATTTGAATCCTACTCGTTATATTATAAACCAAATCTTTTCACACACCGTGAGTATTTAGCTCAATTGATTAGTACGTGATCCCTTTACTAAATGAGAAGAGTTCGAATCCCCCTCCTAAAATATTAAATTCAAGAAAAAAAAATCAAGTCTTTCCATGTAGTACATGCCTCTTTGTATATATATTTGCATGACATTGGTCACATAAATGTTAAAAATATTTTTCATCACTATAAACGTTTTTCTGGGGAGATGAATGGCTTTTACTTTTTAAGTTTCTAGATAGTTAACGTTTTAAAACTTATGTGACTTACAGATGTACATATATAGTATTATATAAGAGGCATTACGTTATGTTCATACTTTGTTGGATGGGGAAAGAAAAAAGAAAGATATTCATTTCTTTGCTAAATGTTAAGAAGAAAGGAACTTCTGGGAAATGAGTTTTATTGTAAAATTACCCCTTCCAGCGCTAACATTGCTTGCCATCCAGAGTTTCATGAATGATAAGTTAATAAAAAAAATTAGAAATTATTAACAAAATTAGGAAAATTAATATAGAAGACGTACGGAACACGAATAATCTGAATGCGGCAGGTAGAAAGAATTATTTAGCTTTTACTGTATTGGTATAAGATCTGTTCACGATTCCTGTCAAGATTGGAAAATTAAAAAAGTTTTTGTAAAGGTTCCAATTAAGTCGTAAATTCAAAAATTAATTTAATATTAAATTTAATATATTAAATTCTATTATTAATATATTATTATTATTTATATATTTTAGTGAGTAAATTTAAAAAAATTATTTTTATTATTAAATATTAATTTAAACGATACTAAATTGACCTACGTTCACAAAAACCTTTTAACTTTAATTAAGAATGTACCGTATGATCCAATCTTGTATATTTCTACTGAAATAGACGAGTGTGAGTGGAGCAGTTGATATGGTCTTCTAGAAACCTTTTCAAGATTGGAAAGAGGGACCTCATCGGAGAAAACTCTTCCAAATATAAGTGCGTCAGAAAGTGTAAAGTCTAACTGCGTTTGGTGCTATCAATGCTGGTCCAAGCATTTGCATTTTTCTCAAAGTGTCAGCTTTTTCCCTCAAAATATCATCGTAGTCCCTGGATTTCGCTAAAATCATCACTTTAGACCCATATTTTATTGTTTCATATTAAGGTGGCAATTTAAGATTAAAGGTGGAGTTCATTGATTTCCAGTTGGGTTACTTTCTTTTTTGTCATTTAAAAGTCAAAGCCTTTTCGGAATTTTAATTATTCAAGTTTGTTTTATTTACCTAAAATGAAAATGAATTAAATTAGATTGAGTTTGGATGGACCAATCATTTGTATAAATTAAAATTAAAAAATAATCTTATAAAAAAATTAAAACTATAAATTGAAGTACATTTACGAATTAAAGTTACTAAATATACTAAAAATTAGATTAAATATGTATTATGGTTCCAATGTAAATTATCAATTATAAATTAAAATATTAATTTTAACTCTATGAATACATTTGAATTTTGAGATGAATATATATTAAATTCTAAAAAAGTTTTAAAATCATTTTAATTACTATCAAATTGAAAAAAAAATGGATTGTACATAAATTAATTGAACAACAAACAAAAGGAATGGTGAGGGAAAATAGGGAATAAAAAGAGAAAAAATGAGTTATTTTTTTTCAATATTTAAAGTAAATTCTAAATTTCTTGCAAAAAGAAAATTGTAATTTAAAACAAACATTAAAGTTACTAATGAAATCTAAACGTTTTTTACTTCTTTTGTTTTTCGAAAGGGATAGAATGATAGAAATTGTATTTCAAATATACGCTGAAGACTGACATTTTGTTTAGTAAGAAGGATGATTAAAAAGGAAAGGAAAAGATTTAAGCAAAATGTTGAGCTGCAAAATAATTTATGCTGTTATTAATTTCAATTATTAGATTTATAAATACCAAAAACACAACTAGATTTATGAATTTTTTGTTCTTACTTTTTTTTTTCTACCAAGTAAAATATAAAAGTCACATTTATTTTTTTGAGAAATTATATTTCGTTAGACCTGTCTATAGATCGATAAACTCGTACCTAACCTTAAACTTGACTGTTTAATCTTTGACTCAATAGAATAGATATAATGTTTAACTAATAAATTTTAATTTTAAATAAATGAAAAATATTACAAATGAATACATATAAGTACAAATATGTATAATTTTGTAATTCTTTTATAATATCAAGCCTATACGGGCTCAACAGGACATTAAAAAAGGATTTCAAAAAAATCAACTATGTTTGATAAGATCCAACCTACCAATGCTTACTTCTTATTTTCAATTTTTTTTAACTCTTTTTGAGCAACATCAACAAAATATTTCTGTCCAAGGATTAAGTTATTTGCATAACTTGATAGACTAGGCTTAGATATAACGTGTTTCAATTTAGATTGGTCAAGTTCAACTAATATTTATTAATAAAATTTTTATTTAAGTATAATTATAAAAATAAATAAAAAATAAAAATAAAAATAAAAATTTTAATATTTTTTAATAGCAATGTGAGCTTTTGGATTGATTCAAATTGAGTCTAACAAAAAAAACTAAAGCTACAACTCGACCCAACCTATAAACACTTTTACGTATAAGTATATTTTTGTACTTGTAAAATTTTCTTTTTTTTTTAATTTTTAAATGTATATTTATGTTCTTTCTATGGAACAATAATGGCCTACCCCCATATATTAAAGATTGAGAGAGGGTAGAGAAAATACAAGAAAATCCAGGGCAAAAAATGAAAAATGAGATTAGAAAGAGGGGCAGAAAGAAAAGAGCCAAGTCCCAATAGTGGCAAAATACATGAAAAGCAAAGCTACCCACCAAATCCGTCACCAACTTAGTTAATTGCAACCACTCCTCACCAACTCGATCGGTCAAATACCTTGCAATATAGAAAAAAAAAGAAAAAAAAAACAAAAGAGGGCCCCGACTCGATTACAATTTATAGGCAGCATCTCCTCCAACTCCACGTTTATATTCCCTGCGCACTTCCTTTCTTTTCATTTTCGTAGCCAAAAACACTCTTTTAATTTACTACCACAAATTCCCATATTCTTTTCTCTCAATTATATCAGCAGCTCAGTCTCATCTTCTCTCGCTTTTTCTTTGATATGGGTAGATCTCCTTGTTGTGAGAAAGAACATACCAATAAAGGTGCATGGACGAAAGAAGAAGATGAGCGCCTCATTAACTACATCAAACTTCATGGTGAAGGCAGTTGGAGATCTCTTCCCAAAGCTGCTGGTCAGTTTCGAATTTCGATATGAATATATTATCTTTGATTTGATTAATTTGCACAGCCTTTTGAACTTGTTTCTGATTCTTTTATGTATTTTCCAGGTTTGCTTCGATGTGGTAAGAGTTGTAGACTTAGATGGATAAACTACCTGAGGCCTGATCTCAGGAGAGGAAACTTCACAGAGGACGAAGATGAACTCATTATCAATCTTCACAGCTTACTCGGAAACAAGTATGTTCTTTTATCATTTGATTACAACTGGAGCAATTTTTCACAAAAAAAAAAAGGATTTTGGTGAACTTAGCAAATGTTTTCTCCTTAGTGATAATACTAGTAAATAACAATTAAATCTCGCCAGCTGGGTTGCCTTCTGATTGATACTGAACTTTATTTATTTATTTATTTATTTTGTTTCAGATGGTCTTTAATTGCTGCAAAATTGCCAGGGAGAACAGATAATGAGATCAAGAACTACTGGAATACTCATATCAAAAGAAAGCTTTATAGCCGAGGAATTGATCCTCAAACCCACCGTCCACTCAATTCAGTTTCTAGTACAGCTACTACTACCTGCACAATCAAAACCGACAGCAACAGTAGCAGTAGCAGTAGCAGCAGCTTCAATAACAATAACAGATTTCAATTAGACATGAAACATTCAGTGGCGCCATTGATGAAAGTGCCTGCAAACATAAAGATTGGAGGAGACTCAGCAGAAGATTCTAACGGCAGCAGCAGTGGAGTAAGCACCGAAGAAGTTTTCCAACAACTGAATCTTGAACTCTCTATTGGGCTTCCATTTCCCTACCACTCGCAATTTTCGTCTGTCAAGTTAAATCAGTCGCAGCGGCAGCAAGGAGTCTCCTTTCAATTGCTTCGACCAACAGCTACTCCAGCTGTGTGCTTATGTTACGGTTTAGGGTTTCAGAAAAGCCACGCCTGCAACTGCAGTGTCATGGCAACACTGTAGGAGATGATCAACATCCATGAATTCTTGGCTCTCATAAATACTTCCATTCACATTAAATTAAAAGCTATGATTTAAAAACCAACCAACTTGAGAACCCAAATGAATGAATGTGAGCTTTGCCAACTTCCTTAAGTGCAGGATTTTTTTTTTTCAAAGTTGGGTACAATTTTCAACACAGAAAATTTTCATTTTCAGTTTCTTTTATTTTGTCTTTTTTATACCAAAAAAACTTTTCATGATTTGCTGAAATTTTGCCATGTTATTAATATTATTAGCGCTTTACGCGAATAATTACATACCAGCAAAAGGTAACCGTGTGATGCCACATGCATAAACACGGATGCATGAATTAATATCGATAATAATAGTTGTAAGATAGATAAAAATTATAAAAATTAAATTGATTTATTAACTATAAAGTACTCAAATCAATCTTTTTGATTGATGTGATTACATTTATTAACTTTATATATAATTTAATTTAAAATTTGATGATTGATTTTGTCAGGTAACCTAAGCAATTAATTGATTATAATATGTATACGTATAAGTTTCTTGCTTTTGTTATTTTCTAGCGCAATTCATTGAAAAACTATATATTTAGTTCTGTTGGATCCGATTAAACATGGATATAAAAATTTTGGGAAGAGGTAGAAACAATGGGCCCAAATCTATAGATGGGTTTGGTCCAAATGAAAAAATAAGATTTATAAGCTCATTACTGTTTAGGTATTCAGAATATTATATTTATCTAAAATGGAAAGAATGAAAAAAATCGAATCGCAATCTAAAATACAATACTATCAGTCCAATAACTGAAAATCTATTTATCCATTGTGGCTATCTGTTTGTGGTTGTTGAAGTTTGAGTAAAAGGCTAAATCATATTTTGCTGAAAGGGAGAGAATCGAGAGGGATTTGTAGACTTCGAGGCCCATGTTGCGCATTTCTTCAAAATAATGTTAGAAAGAGCCTCTTGTGTAGATAGTTTGGTGAGATTATGCCTTGTTGAATAAATTCTATGGTTTTCAATTTGTTTTTTACTAAAAAAAAACTCTTGCAATTGTCTCTAAAAAATTCGGCAATTTGTTTGGTAATCTGATGGGTGATAACTATTACATACAAATAAAGTTCTGCAAATGATTGGAACAAAGCTCCAATCAAATATGTATTCATAGCAAAAGTGAAATCCAATCAAATATGTTAATTGATGCAGACTATATTATGGAGTTCTATAGCTTTTTGAGTCCCGTGCAATTATTTTTGCCTTTTTGAGGAATAAAATAATGGAGTTTAAAAACTTATGATTAATGTTCTTCCATTCTTGTCAAACATTTAAGAGACTAGGTTGCAATATCAAGCTCGCTACAAAACCTAAGTCTTTAACATGTTAAATGTACTTTGCGTGTAAAATAACAAGACCCTAGAAGGAGATCAGCCATACATTTACAAATAAAGAATGAAAAAGGGACAAACAAACAAACTTAAAAAAAAAAAAAAAATCCTTTTAATAAAACAGATTTATCATCTGCAAATTGATCCCTAACGCTAATAATAAGAAAATTTGGGTCGTTTTTGTTTTTAAAGTTATTATGAAATTTAGTCCCAAGCCTAATAGAACCTAATTATGAGTTATTATATATTCAAATATTTTGAAACTATATTTAAATGATCAAATAATTAAAATAACGCTTAGTTTACAAAAGCCCTTAGCAGACCAAAGTTTTAGCTTCTATAATCTAAATAATAAAAGACAAAAAGATTTAAATATTGTTCATATGGATTAAACAGATAGATATATAGCCACAAAATAAAGATAATAAATTCATGAATCTTACCTGTATAACTTCCCCATCCTTCTCAAAAAATAATTTTGCTTTTCCCATAATTGGAGCAAAAGATGACGACCTCGCCTTGGATGATTTCTTGGCATTTGGTTTTTGGTTTGCCTTTTTCTTAGCCTTGGCTTTAGCCGTTGCTGACGTTAAAGGGATAGTAGTTAGAAGTTTAATAGCTGATGTAATCGTGCGCACAATAGTTGGTTTTGGATGCTCAAGAAATGGTCTTATATGTGATACAAACTCGAATCTTGTAACCTGCAGGTCATAGTTCAATCTAACAAAAGCTGTAGGTGAGAATGAAAAGCTTATGAAATAAATGAGGGGATACCAATACCAAAATTAACTAAAAAAACAAAACCAATAACCGGGTGAGCTTGTCATGCATTGTCTGCGAAAGCAATCTTATTGTACATTCCTTCCACCAGCATGAAGGATCCCAAAGGCCAAGATTGCTCTCATCTTGCTCATTGTATTTTCATGCTTGTTGAGTATAATTGTTTCTGGCTGACGCCTAGATCAAGGGGGATAAAAAAGGAGTTATGTTAATAAAGCAATATATATTTAGAATTGCTGCATCCAAAGGAAAGGAATGAAAAGCACAATGTAAAATAATAGCATACCTAAATGTTCTAACATAATAATTACTTGCTTCATTGATCTAGAACATAATCATTGTCATTGCAATAAAGGCACCTTGATAAAAAAATCAACATTATCTGATGTCAAAGGTTTTAGCAATGATATGGCCTCATTTAATCCTGTGCTACCACATGGAAATAACCACTGCAAGTTTCATATTATATTGAACATGGGGTTGTAAGACTCAAACGGTAAGGAGATAATTAGAGTCTACAATTGTTGACAAGGAAAATAGTGATATCATGAGAAATTCAAAGCCTAGTGATTGACCTAAATGCCCATTACAGTTAGAACAACACACAGAAAGGTATTACAAACATCAACCACACATAGATAAGGGAAAAAAGTACTACCTACTCTGGCTTTGAGTAAAGGACAAACCCCAATGCTAAAATTGTAGTTCTTCTAACATCATCACTCATATTTGATACGTAAAATGCAGTAAGGCTTGGCAAGGTTTTGCTATAACAATGGGAGAACTGAGATAACCCCTTCAACATAGTCCCACTAAACTTTATGCCAATATACACATCCATAATATGACATTGATTCAAAACATGGATTGAATACCATACCCATTGAAAAGATAAACCACTCATAAGCAAGCCCTAATAAAATATCCAAATTAAATCACTCAAGTCCATTCAGTCTAAAATAACTCAAAAGGTAACCAGGAACGACATTATCAATTCAAAGGTGCCAAGCATTACAAGGGAAACATCACAAGGCATCTAAATAAAAATAATCAAGTTTTAAACGGCTCGAGAGGCAACCGGCAATGTACCATTGCTTCAAAAGCATCCAATTTTGAACATTTCAAAATATAACTAGTTTCTAATTAGTCCAAAAGGTAGATAGAATTATGATATACATAGCAATTTCAAGAATAAAATATAAAACTCTTATTATAACCATTAGTCCTTGGCTAACACAACTAATAAACATAACTAAAACAATACCCAAAAAGAAATAATACCTTGAACCAAACCTTATAAACAAAATAAATATTTATGGGCGTTATTTAAAAATAACATAAATTAAAAAAATTATGCTAAAACAAAACCTAGTCTAACCCAGTTACTTTAACCTACATAGTTATACCTACTAACCAGGATTAAAACCTCCGTCACTGATCAGTCAAAAATTACTGTAGAATTTTTCATTTTCCCCTACTGCAAATCACCGGTTGCAAATCACGAAAGGCTGCACATTTGTTTGTTGCTGAACTCTGTGTAAAAGGCTAAACGATGTCCATCAAAGAAGAAGAGAATTGGGGGAGATCTGCATAAGTCAATGCCCATTCTACACAATTCTTCAAGATAATGTTAGAAAGAGCCTCTGGCAAAGATATTATGGCAAGATTATGCTTTATTGAATGGATTCTATCCTTTTCTTGATGCGTAGATGTTATATTTTCATTTCATGATATTATGGTTGTTTTTATGCTTTGTTGGTGCTAATTTTTTCGATGTTTGTTTTCTTCCATTGATTTAGGTCTACATTTTTTCATGTTTATTGCCAAATCATTTGTGGTGTAGCTGCACGTGGTTTTTCTAATAGTTTTACTTTTTATTTGAGATAACATGTTTGAGGCAAAGCTATTATTTTTAATGGTTAGAACTGTAGTAAAAAAAAGACATCATCATTATTCAAACCTGAAATTTGAATTTTTTTTTTTTATAGAAATATGAAAAGGAAGCTGGATAATTTTCTTAAACATTGATTTAGTCAGGTTTTGTCGTTGCTTGCTATTATGTGTAATGAAAAAGCTAAACCAAAAAATAATTTATAGGACATTACAAATTGATGGAGATGGTTTGTGGTTAGTTACCAGGCAATATGCGTTTACTAAAACCAGTGTGATAATGATTTGGATTATATATGCCAATGTGTGATGTTTAGGACAATATATGCTTGATAAACCATAGATACTGTGTTATCTCCTTTATGCATGCTTGTAAGTGCATAATTTGATTTGCGTATTCATTTTGATTGGTCTAAGTTTTTTTATATGCTAGAGCTACCTCTTTTATTTGTGAGACGTTTTGTGAGCCACATTCAAGCTCCTATAAAGAGTCTTTTTTCGACGAACTTATCAAAGGGGTATAATAGATATTATGAGACATCTTTGTGGTACCTTACATCTTACAAATGGTTGGCGGTTGTTTGTTGAAGCACTTTTCTTACAATATGGGGATGTGATCACTTTTAAATATGATGACATATCATATTGTACGCTTTCATTTACAATTGAACTACAATCATTGTAACATCGATGATTTCTTGAATAGACATGGCACACGTACAATTCTTATTAATTTTTTTAATTTTTTAATAGTGCTTTTATGAAATTATTAGTGATGGCAAACTTTTAACATGAATAGGTCAGAGGCAAAGAAACGATAAAGAAGGACCATCTAATAGGCCTCTACAGATAGAGATCAGCAACGATGAGAGTGATGACGATGATGAAATTGATGCTGAGGATATTGAAAAAGAGATATAAGGTTATCCACACCCTGACTTTGAATGCATTATGAGTCAGTCAATTTGTGAATTCACCTTATTTTCTGGTAATAGTGCTAGACTATGTTGTTATGTTTTAAAGTTTGAGAAATATTCAAACTAATAGCATTTTAATAAAATGTAGCATGTTTTGAGCACATTTGCAGCATAGCATCTACCTCATTAGCAAATGATGCTCAATTTTTTAGTTCCGAACTAAAGGAAAACATGGACAGCAAAATACATTAAAGTCAAAAGAATGAGGCTTTTTCTAGTGGTTAGAAGAAATTTATAAAGGAGAACAAACTTAAAATTGGCAATTATTACACTTTTTGCAAGGCTAATCAGCTTAATTTTATTGTTGAGATTCATCGACTGTAATTTAAATCTGCTTATTTTCTTCTCTTAATGGATTCCAGCTTTTGAGTGGTATAAAATATTACAATGAAAATTAATGTTTATAGATAATTTTTTTGTGAGATATAAAAATGTAAAACTAAGTTGATTTTGGAAGCATAAAGCAACTAAATTAATTTATTAATGTATTTAATTTGCAGGATTATTTTTATTAATTTAAAATATATATAATTGGAAAATATAATTAAAATTTAAGTATTTATTTTGCAAGCCAGTATAAGCACTTAATACATACATAAATTTATTTTTTAAATTTTAGAATCTAATTTTTTATTCAGTTTTGTGCAAATAAAAATGAATAAAAAAAATTTCGACTGTGACGATTAAAAATATTTTGATTCTGGTAGAAAGAGAGGTTCCAAACTTAATAGATTAAGTTTGATCTAAATAAAAAATCTAATATCTATTTAGCTATAACTATTTAAGCTTTCTTGCTTTGGAAATTGTGTGAATGAACAATGGGTAAATTTCAAAAATCATATGATAGACATATTCAAAACAAGTCTCTTTGAGATAATTTCTAAGACAGTAATGCAACATCATTTGAATTGCTATAATTTCAAATGTGCACTACTTGGATTGTTATAATCTTAAATGTTTATGGATAATAATATTTTTTATATTTAAATCCCAAAAGTTTATAGATAATGTCACAACATGGCCCGGATACGAATCTTGATCAATCCGACTTAAAATGGCGAACGTATCCATTGTTTCTATATAAATATCTATATAATTATTTCTTTCTATTTTTAAAAGTCCATATCCTGAGGACTGAGTTGTCGAGATGGATCATTCTCTCGACTTCTCTAAATAGTCGTTACAAAATGGCTATTTATTTTGGAGTCGCCATCAGTCTTATTTTAGCCAGTGAGACTAGACACCTACTGAAGTTTATATTTTCGAGGGTTACAAAACCCATGAAAATAAACTCCGGGGTCTGCACTCATCCAAAAGATTGCCTGAAATGGTCCAAGAGTCGGTTACAATCACAAGTAAGGATCAACCTTCTCGTGGTGCCCAACAATCAATACTTTATGAATCATGTGTTAAAATAAATTTGATTCATATTCGGTTTCAATATTCGATATTTAATTATAATTTTTATAATATTTTATTAAAAAAATATATTATTCTGAGAAAGTAGGGTTTTAATGCTTTCGAAAATAACAATGATTTGAACCCTCTTGGGGAACCAAGTGGACATGAATTCTCCGTCATATCCTGCTAGAGAACCATGTGAAATACGAAAGGTTTTATTTTCTTGAAATTGAAAAATCCTGACTTTCTATTTGAAAAGGATATCTTGCTATTAGAATAATTTGTAAAATTCCTCATAAATGCTGGTAGGAATCCTACGTATTAATTTAATTAGGAGACAATGCCTTATTTATGAAAATAATTTTTATTATTAAAAAAATACAGACTCTATGACCTAAAAATGATATAATATGATGAACATATTCTTAACGCTTATTTTCGATATGAAAGTATCCTAGTACTCATATAAGATATGGTTTTAATGCAAAATAACAAAAACACCATTGGGGTATACCTTCTACATGAAAGTATCCCGGTAACCCTTAAAAGACTCGAAAATGAATGATAAAGGGTGAACCTATCCTAAATATACGCTTTCGACTGAAAAGCATCCTAATGCTTATTTAAGGTTAGACTCAAAGAAAAATCATGAAAATGCCCTAGGGGTATACTTTCGACATGAAAGTATCTCATTAACCCTAATGGGCTTTAAAATGAACCTAGAAGGCTAAACCAATCCTAAAATATTCACCTTTGACGTAAAAGCATCTCGATGAGCAAAATTACTAAAATGCCCTTAAGGTATACATTTGACGTGAAAATATCTCGGTAACCTTGATGGACCTTAAAATGACCTTGGAAGGCTAAACCAATCCCAAAATATTCACCTTTGGCAAAAAAGCATATCAGTGAGCAAAATTACCAAAATGCCCTCAGGGTATCATTCGACATGAAAGCATCCCGGTACCCCTAATGAACACTAAAGTGACCTTAGAAGGCTAAATGAATCCTAAACATTCACCTTTGGCATAAAAGCATCTCGACGAGAAAAATTATCAAAATGCCCCTAAAGTATACCTTCGACATAAAAGTATCCTGGTAACCCTAATGGACCTTAAAATGACCTTGAAAGGCTGAACCAATCCTAAAATATTCACATTTGGCGTAAAAGCATCTTGGTGAGCAAAATTACCAAAATGCCCCTGTTGTATACCTTTGACATGAAAGCATCCCAATACCCCTAATGAACACTAAAATGACCTTAGAAGGCTAAATAAATCTTTGCCCTAAAAAATTTTCTACAATTTACAGCCAAAATATCAAAAGGATTCGGCCAAGTACCTTGCCCTAAAAATATTTTTACAATTTACAAAATAACCCCTAAACTTTATAAAATTATAAAATACCCCCTAAAGAGTGAAAATACCTAAAGCATGATATGAAATACCCCAAATCAGTTTCCAAGTTATCCATGAAGCTTTCGATCAAATCCTTTGACCATAAAACACAAACTTTCTATTATTTGCAAACTAATCCTTAAACTTTCCTAAAATTGCAAATTGGCCCCTATATGATTAAAATGTAAAATTAAGCCTCAAATAAATCAAAATAATCACAAAAGTCACATAAAAAATCACAAGAAAGATTCAGTCACTTCTTTTTGCCCCTAGAAATTTTTTTTAATATTTACACAAAAGTCATTAAACTTCTTAAAATTACAAAAAGACCCTAAAACTAAAAAAATGTATTTTAACTTGATAAATGCATAAAATACACTTCTAAGGGTGCAAATGTGCTTCGGCCAAGCATATCAGTCTAAACAAAAAAATTTTATTTATTTTTACGAATTAGCCTCTAAACTTTTTATATTTACAAAATGACCACAAAAACACAAGTACAAGCATGAATTTCGGTTAACACTTATATAATCTACCCATCAGTTTCTTTAAACTCAATAATCACATATTTATATTTTATTTAACACAAATTAGTGCCTTACGTGATAAAATTACAAAAATAAGAATATAAACATGTGATTTCACCATAATAACAAGAAAACACTAAAAGAAATAAAATATATGGACATATATATGACAAACACAACACCAAAACCAATATCATATCAACATAAACATGATTCATGAAGAAAAATAATTTACTAACAAGAAAAAAAATAAAATCAAGGAAATTAGTTCATGGCCATTATGCTTAGTCTTTGTACGTGGATAAAAAAATCCTTGAACTTAAGCATATTTTGGCTGACCAAGGAGAAGAAAAATGTATGAAATAAATAAAACTTCAAAGATTTAAATAGATATTATACCTTAACAAGCCTTAAAAGTTTTTTTTAAGTGTTATCTTTCTTTTCTTTTTTTTTGTTCTCTCAAAAAACTCTAAACCCATGAAATAACATCCTCCCATATTTATAGGGGGAGGATTCGGCCAACGAGGATCTTGGCCAAAAGTTTCATCCTATTTTCCATCAATTTTTTTCTTTGTTTATTTATTTGATGTTTTAGTTTACTTGTTAGGTTGGACAAGTAATAAATATTTTCATAAGCCCATGCCTTTGTCATCTTTTCTTACAAGCCACCATTTCCATTGTCATGATTATGCTAGTTTAGGTGAAA
>JBBYHL010000012.1:9248627-9285660 GCA_038381835.1 Adansonia madagascariensis
AAATTATACATATTATATATAATATGTATTATATAGTACATATATAATCTATAATATTATAAAGATAATATAATAATATATTATATATAATAAAAATAAAAAATATTTGACACTACATAATGAATTACTATTTAAAAATAATATATATTAAAAATATTTTAGATTAAATTTTAAATTATTATATAAAAAATAAAAAATATTTATATTAAATTATTTAAAAATAATAAAAAATAAAAATATTTTATATTAAATTATTTAAAAAATAATAGAAATAAAAAATATTTTATATTAAATGTTAACATCATCGCTGAAAAAGGCGAAGGGGAAGAAGAAAAATACTTGGGGACAATTACAAAAATGTAAAAGTAATAATTATTATTAAAAATATAAAAGTAGAAAAATATAATTCTTAAAAAAAAATAATTATTAAAATTATTAATAAAGAACTGTAATTACCATTTTTCTCCTATTTTTCATCTTATCTTTTGTCTGCCTTTTCCTAGCAGTAATTTAGTTGAGGTTATAAATTATATATATTAAATTATAATACATATTTTTATTTTTTTTTGTTTTCAATCTTAAGGATTAAAAATTTTACTCAAACAAATATATCTAAAGATAATGAGTTATGATTATCTTATTATACAAGAATAATCAACTGTATTTTTTATTTTTTGCTTACAAGTTTATTTTTTTTGTTTTTATTAGAATGTCATCTTTCCACTATACAAGAATAATCGACTTTAACATATATAAAGCCATGCTGAAGGTGATGTCGATCATACACGAACATGATTACTTTTTATATGTGCTTTATATTTAGTTATAGTGTGTCGTACATCTAGTTATAGTGAGTCATACATTTGGTTATAGGGGTCCTACATTTACTAATTATTTTTTAATATAAAATATTTTTAGTATTTTATTATATATTATATATTATATAATATATTATTGTGTTGTTTTTATAATATTATATATTATTTTATATTATTTGATTTAATATTAAATATTTTTAATTTTTATTATTTTTTATATTAATCTAGTATTTAATATAATTCAAGATTATTTTATAATCCGAGATTTAATATAATATTTTTAATATACATAATTTATATATAATATATAATTATATATATTATGTATATATATTTGCGGGGGGTCGATTCCCTTACGAAGGGAGTCGATCCCAACATATATAATATTATAATATATTATATATTTTATATAATATAATATCAAATTGAGATTTAATTTAAAATATATTTTTATTTTTTATTATTTTTAAATAGTAACTCAAGATTTAATAAAAAATATTTTTTAATGTTTTATTATTTCAAAATACTATATTTGATATATATAATTTATATTTATAATTTATATATATTTTATATATATATGTGAGAGTCGGTTTTCACACAAAGAGATCCGATTTTCCAATGAACACGAGCAAAATAGCATAGTAGAGCAATAATTGAAAAAAATAGAGTTAAATTATGATTATAATTTTTTTATTAATAATTTTAATAATTTTTTAAAAAATAATTTTTTTACTTTTACTTTTTATAAAAATTATCATTTTATATCACTTTGTTAAAATTCTTCGGCTACAAGCTCAATTTAGTTTAAGATGATGGAAAGTTTATTCTAAGAAACCAATGCCAAAATTTTCCTTGCTTTGCTAATAAAATTTCAACAGGGAACATTTATTCAAAGACATTTCAATTCATTCAATAAGCAACGCTGTTCAAATAACAGCCACAAACACCAAACGGCTATAAGCGGCACCTGGCCAGCCAGCACTCGTCACCATTTGGAAAAAGCAAAGCAAAGCAAAGCCAAGCCACCCCTTTTCTTTGCCCTTCTTTTTTAATCACAAACAGGAAAAACCCAACCCATCACACTAAATCATCAAACAAAATGGGAACTGTTATAGACTCTCATTTCTTAGCTCTAACTGCCATTGTAACTGTATGCTTTTATTCTTCTTCTCTTTCTTTGTTTTTTCTTGTTTTTTTTCCCCTTTAGAATTGATTCATTGATATATTTGGGTGTTTCGTGTAGGTGGGATATCAGCTTTTTTTCTTTATAATCACTGCTCTTCTCAAGTTTGATAAAGTTACTGACTTTGCAGGTACCTAATCCATAAATTTACCTTCTTTAATTGTTCTTTTTCAACTATTTTTTTAGAGCTTAGTTTGGGAAAGTTCAAATCTTTGGTAAAGACCCATATAGCAATTCAGTGAATTCTTCAAATGCAAAAATAGCTTTCTGGATTCATTGGTTTCTAGCAGTAGGTAGGAGTTACTTTTGTACAATTAGCTTTTACAAGTTAGTTAATGATATAGTTTTTGTTTTTTTCACTCAGGAAGCACAAATTTCGTTATAATTGCTGTGTTGACTCTGGTAATTAAAGGATCATGGCATTTTCGACAGGTAATTTGGAATCGCTCTTTGACTTTCAAAGGTGAAATTACATTGACAAAGAAACTCTTATGGCTTCCCTGAAATCATTGACTGCTTAAAATTTTGCATGAAATATATAGTGAACCTTTGGTAGGATTATGATTCTGATAAGAATTTTACTTAAACACTGTTGGTTTAGTTGGTCCTTACAAGCTCTTTTAAACGCTATTGATCTGTTAATTTAGTTCGGTTCTAAGTTTGGTTGTTTTTTTGGGTTATAATTTAGCATGCTCTAGCTCTTCTAAAACTTGTTAGTAGTAATGATCATAGTTCAACACTCATCTTTTATAAGACTTAGTCTGATCAGAGTTCCTTCTTGGGGATGCATATCTTATTTTAAGTTGGTGCTGGTCTTTTTTCCTCCCTCCATATCATAATTCATAAGCCATGGGGCTGCATTTCATATTTGATTTGATTGAAATGATTTTTTTCTCTGGGAAATTGTTGCTAGTTACTCACTTTTTTCTAAAAAAAAGAAAAGCTCGAGTGCATAGAGTGGAAAAAATCGTTGGGTGTTGCATTCACCCTTTAATCAACTGTAAAGGAAAAGAAAAAAAAAAGATCATATTTGCTGTCACTCATGTACTTTGGTGGAATGCTCCACTGCTGGCCGTTTAAATGTGCTTTAATATCATTATCAGAATCCTTGCATCTGTGTGTTCAGTCTTCTTTGCGCAAACTTTCTGTTCCTGCCCAAATCTTTGCTTGTCAAACTCCTTTTACCTCAGTGGCCACAAAACTTTCCATTTCCATGTTAGGACTCGAAATTTGCTATTTGAATGTATTACATATCTTCACTGTGGATTGTTGAGGTGTGTTTCATAAAGAGATATGTGAAACTCTACTGTCCTTACCCTGTGTTGTCAATTTCCAAGTTAAAAGTGATCCGTATATCATATTTAGACCTCCCTTTATTATTTTTTTTTTTTTCATTTTTGAGGGTCGTTAAGGTTTATATGGTTTTACAATATAACACGTTCAACTTAATTTTCATACAGTCGCACTTTGCATTAAATTATTTGCATGTTCACTGGAGGAAGTAATCCTAAGCAGAATTCTAATGAGATGAACTAGTTTCAAGTTTTTTTTTTTTTTTAATAATTTATTGAGTGGTAAAGGGATTTCTTAAACTTTTCCTTTCCATTTTTTTCCTTTTTAAAAAGTGAAGAAGCAAAAAAAAAAAAAAAAAAAATTTTTTTGTCTCCTAGGCAGCGCCCATTTTGTATGTCCTAAGAGACAGCCAAGAATATTGATGACTTGATAATTCTGTTTGTATTTCTGCATGGAATAATGTTCTGTAGACATATTTTCACTATAACAGCTCTTCTTTTCAGGTAGTCTTGACTTTGCTTGTAGTAATATGGGGCTTACGCTTGGCACTATTTCTCTTGATGAGGTATGATAGTATGAAATTTTTATAAAGTTACTCTTTTTATATTTATCTTTTTTTTTTTGGCATATTTGATGACTTAATCTTTCGATTACCATACAACATGAAATGCTCTCTGATTAGCAGTACACCTGCCTCTATGCACTTATTCTCAGTTATTATTCATGTAGCTTGTTTTATCCTTCTTCCAGATCATCTAAATAAAATATTTCGCCCCAAGCCACTTGTGCTAACTCATGAAATTGTTTCACTCTTAAAAGTTATTTAGTGCCTCTTGTCAAGTTGAAGGCCATAAAAGAGACTAGCTGCTCGTTACAGATCTAGTTATTGTTATTTTATGTTCATGACTTAGTCATCTCATCCAGCTTTTTCATCTTCGCTTTTATATGTCAATGCCTAAGAGCCTATTTAGAATACCTTCACTTTCTTATAGTCTGACATTGACCAAAGAAAAAAAAGTAAAGCTGCTCAAAATAATGTTTTTATCAATGTTTCCTAATTTTGGGCCACAATTTTTTATAATCTCCCTTTAGATGCTTTTGACTATTGAGTCATGCTGTAAATGTATTATCCTTCAACTTATAAAGAGCTTTTTCTGTTTCATGTCAAATCTCAAAAGAAATTTACTAGCTTTCCTTGGTGTAGTTATTCATAAGCATAGAAATTGTAAGCAGTGGTTTTATTGTCCTATGCCCTCTAGTGCTTACATGACATAAGCATAGCAACTACCTGTGGCTGACAGAAGTCCCTATATATACATGTCTAATTTTATTTTAACAGTAATTTGATGAACCTTAATGAGATCAAACAGCAAAATTACAAGCATGCATAAACAACATAATTTTTATTTGTCTTTAATCAAAGTAACCATTTTGGCTAAAATATCTTTCACCTTTGAGTACCTTGTTTAGCTTTGGACGCTGGGGCGTATTTCAAGGTTAGCCAGATAACTGGTGTTTATATCTTTAGGTTGTATCCATACTCAACTTTTTGTCTAATAACTGTTAATTAGGTAAAAGTTAATTCCTACTTTTGTGTTAATGGACAATGTTAGATGTTCTTGTCTACTTTGTAGCTTAAGGTATCTATTCCTGTAGTACATTTTATCCAATAATATTTATTTATTAAAAAAATTCACTGAATCATCTCTCAGCATCTATAATAACAATAAAAGAAATGGTAGTATGGAATGGTTTTTTTCTTTCGCTGTCAGGAAGCAGTGGACCAAGCAGTGGTGAATGGTGATTAAAACATTTTGTAAGCATGATTAAAATTGGAAGAAGAGGTGAGGGGAAGTATCTTTGGGCTTATTGCTTGACATATTCCCATGTAATATAAGGCCATGGACTGCATAAAAAAAATTGTCATTATTGTCATTCTCATTCAGTCTATAAGATTTAGCACCACATATTTAGTCCTTAAAAATGATAGCTTGATAACAATCAATTCTATGAAAATTTCTTTTATTTATGAAACATGTCCCATTTTGTATATTTCATGTAAATAAGTTACACGTGATAGTTAATAATATTGCTGTTACAATTATATCAATTTGTGCGGGCTAGAGTATCCATAAACCAGCATTCATATGAGCCTGTGGTAGGATTAACTTAATGCCTCGATTATTGTCCTCTGTAACCAGTGAAAGCTAACAAACACTGGCACTTTATTGGCATGCTACTTTGACCTAGCAAATGTTTCATATCGTCTATCTATTCTGACTCTTGCAGAATTTGCCCATACTGTAGAAGGAGTGCTTTTTGAAACAATTCCTCTTATGTAAAGTTATTTACAATTATGCTTTTGTGACATGCTGGCAATCAGAATTTTGCAATGGGGGGAGGATCGACGTTTTGATGAGATGCGCAGTAATTTGGGGAAATTAGCTGTTTTCTGGATATTTCAGGTCTTATTATCTGTCTGATCACAGCTTTTTCTTGCTGTTTGTTGCTGTGACGTTTAATTAATTCACCCCAATCTTTGCATGTGTCGCAGGCTGTCTGGGTGTGGACTGTGAGTTTACCTGTAACAGTGGTTAATGCGAGTGATAGAAATCCATCTATTCAGGCTGAAGACATCATAGGGTGGATTATGTGGTCAGTGGGTATCTCTGTTGAAGCTACAGCTGATCAGCAAAAGCTTGCTTTCAAGAATTCTCCAGAAAATAGAGGAAAGTGGTGCAGTATTGGACTTTGGAAATACTCTCGCCATCCAAACTATTTTGGTGAGGTGAGCATCATGGCTTTCCAATGTCACTAGGAACCAGAAAGAAATTTAGAAAAAGAGCTTTGACTTTCTTATGCATTTGGTTGCATTGCTTCCCTAGATGACTCTAGCTGCTACTAGACTTATTTTATGCTCCAAATGCTAACTGGTTGTGTGATTAAGTGCATAATTCATTTGTATCTTATTAGCTTCCATACTCTATCATGCTGCTTCTTATGAGCGCCTGCTTCATGGTTTGATCATGTGTTTTTGAGATACAATATAAAAGACTGTAGGTTCATCTAAGTGTTTCTGGCTTAGAGATTGCTATAAGCATATACCTGTTATGGACCATTCGACTGGAACACTTATGGACCTCTGGTGCACATTCAGTAAAAACTGCTGAAATTTTAGTTGACTTTCAACATCCCTCCTACCTAGTTTTATCTCTACTTGGTTTTACCTTTATCATAGTTAAAACAGGACTCCAATCTTCATTTATATGCTTCTAAAATCTCTAATAAACCTGTTAATTGTAGGAATGTAATAGTTGGGTATCTATAAGCTGAAAATAACATGGTATCGATTTAGCTTTTGTTAGATGACCGATTAGAATCTCACTCAAATAGGCAACATGGGATTCAAGTAGTTGAGAAATGAGGGGTTTTGGGTTATACTGCTTGTAAATTATATGATATAGATCTCTTTTATTGCGACTCATTGACATGAAGTAATATACCTTTTGGTTAAAGGGAAAATTAAGTTGAACCTAGCAATATTAGAGTCGCTAGAGCTTTGAAACCTCGCCTTCCCCTGATAATAATTTCTTTAAATGATTCTTAACAAATCTTGGCCAGATTTTCCTTTGGTGGGGAATTTTCGTGGCCTCTGCTCCCATACTCGAAGGTGCTGAATGGCTTGTAATTCTTGGGCCAATCTTTCTGACATTGCTACTTCTTTTTGTTAGTGGCTTACCAATGCTAGAGGTTTGTTTTCTTAGCTTCAATTTTTTTTTAATTTATTATAAGATATTGCCATAATTCTACAATCTATTGATGTTATATTAACATCTATGGACACAGGAGTCAGCAGACAAGAAGTTTGGTAATGTGGCTGCATATAGGATTTACAAGAAAACAACGAGGTTAGTCATCCTTTCGCTATTTATATCTCTTGAAGTATGAATTGGGGGAGGAAGTTACTGAGTCTAGCATTTTTTCTGATTTCAGCCCTCTCATTCCGCTGCCACAAGCTGTATATGGGAGCCTGCCATCATGGTTTAAAGCGACTTTGCTCTTTGAATTTCCTTTCTACAGTCGAAGCTTTCCACGAGAAGGGCCAAATTGGTGAGACTAAATCTCATTTTTTTGCAAATGATTACTATTTGCTATTCAATCTTATTGAACCTATTTTCCACTAGCAAGTTTGTTTATAGTCCATCATTTCTATCAGGCAAGAAATTTGTTGGATGGAATTTAAATTGAAATATGGAACTCTTCGTATAGATATGCAAAAACATATTGTACTTAACTCATGCATTGCACCTACTACCTAGATGACCAAGGATGAAATAAACAAACTTGAGGTTTGAACTAGTTTGACCTCCAATCATTGGTCTAACCAGTTGGACCAACCAGTCTTATAAAATAAATATGAAATAAATAAATTTAATATTAAATAATAGATAAAATAGTAAACAATTAATAAAAATATGTATTTGGCTTAATGGTAAAACTTCAAACCTCATTATTTAAAAAAATAAGAAATAATCAAAATCTGGTTCTTATCAATTTTTAACAAGCTGAATAGATTGTTTTTACCAACTCAACCAATTATCGTTTTATGCATCACACTGGACCAAATAAGCTTGAGGTTCTTGTTGAATTGACTGGATCCGATTTTTTAACTATGCATATGATAATGGCAAACCTGCCAAAACATAACATAAAAGCCAAGAAATATTTGTTTCTTTCACCAACTCAGTCTACCTCTTATACATTTTAAATCATATCCAGCTTTCTCATTTTCTTTTGTTATATTTTTTCTCGTTTTTACTACATACACATTATAAACCTAACTACAAAGAATCTATTTTCTTTCTATAAGGAAGAAAGGAAAAGTTATGTTTATTCATCAAATGAATAGGTATTTATGCACATGATTATGATTATAAAATAGGAAGTTTAAATAGAAGGTTAGAATCTAACCAAATCTCCTATAATCAAGCCTATATACTGTCTATCCTATTTGGTAACATAATCTAATCAAATCTCCCATAATCAAGCTATATATATATTTTTTACTTTGTTTATTCCTATTTTGTAACATTTCCCTTCAAGTTGGAGCATAGATGTTAATTATGCCCAGCTTGTTATAAAGATAGTCAACTCTAACCCAATTCAAAGCTTTTGCGAAAATATCTCCTAGTTGTTCCCTAGTCTTCACGTCCTATAAAGATTAAGCCCTTTTGTATTTTCTCACAAATGAAGTGGCAGTCAATTTCAGTGTGCTTTGTTCATTCATGAAATATAGGATTAGATGCAATATGAAGTGCAGCTCTTTTATCACACCATAGTTTTGCTGGCAATGACATATTAACTCCAATTTCAATTAAAAACTCATATACCCACATTATTTCACGTGTAGATTGTGCCATTGCTTTATGCTCTGGTTTGCACTTGATCGAGAAACAACATTCTACTTCTTGCTTTTCCATGAGATTAGATTTCCTCCAAAAAGACACAATAACCTGTGGTGGATCTTCTGGCCATTTTAGAACCTGCCCAATTTGCGTCAGAGAAACACTCAATTTGAGTATGCCCATGATTTCTATACAATATTCCTCACCCAGGAGCTCCTTTTAAATAGCACAATATCTGTTCTAAAGCTGCCCAATGATGAACTGTTGGAGAGGACACGACTTGACTGACAACACTATGCAGATATGCAATATTAGGTCGAGTTATTGTAAGATAATTCAACTTCCCAACTAGTCTTTTGTATTGCTCAGGATGGGCAAATACTTCACCATCTTGTGTAAAGCTCAAATTGGGGAGCATTGGTGCACTGCATGGTTTAGCTCCTAGTTTTCTTGTTTCTTTCAATAAATCAAGCACATATTTTCGCTGAGATAAGAAAATACCTTTCTTGCTCCTTGTCACCTCAATACCTAGAAAATATTTTAAATTTCTCATGTCTGTTGTGTGAAATTGGATATGAAGGAAATTCTTAAGCGATGAAATCCCCATAGAATCATCTACGTATACAACTAAAAGAATAATGCTAGACTCAGAATGCTTATAGAAATTTGAGTGATCAAACTTACTCTTCTGCATCCCAAATGTCTCAATTGCTTCACTAGATTTTCCAAACCAAGCTCGTGGACTCAGTTTCAACTCATACAAGGACTTGTGAAGACGACATACCTTTTCAGACTCTTTCTGAGCAACAAACCCTAGTGGTTGCTCTATGTAAACTTCCTTTTGAAGATCGCCATATAGGAAGGCATTTTTGATGCCCAATTGATACAATGGCCAATCGTATGTGGCAGCTAGAGAAATGAATACTCGAATAGATGTCATCTTAGTAACTGGTGAAAAAGTATCAGAATAGTGCACCCCATACGTTTGAGCATAGCCTTCAGCTACTAAACGGGCTTTAAGAGGAGCCATTGATCCATTTGGGTTAACTTTTACAGTGAACACCCATTTACACCCAATTGCTTGCTTTCCTGCAACTCCAAGTACCATTCGCATCTAATGCCTCATCTCCTCTATCATTGCATCACTCCAAACTGGATGGGACAAGGCTTCATCGACAGTTTTAGGAGTAGTGATAGAGTTGGTGGAGGCAACAAAAGAAAGCGAAGAGGGAGACAAATGATCATAAGACACGAAAGAAGAAATAGGATAAGTGCATTGACGTTTACCTTTGTGAAGGGCAATAGGAAGATCAAGATTAGTGGTGTGTGATCTAGTGAGGAAGTGGAGATTGGTACAGGACATGAAGCAATGGGAGCTTGTTTCTTGGAATACACATGGTAAATAGGTGGTTGCGGTGTATGGTTTAGAGTAGAAACCACAGAAATTGTGCTAGTTATAGTATAGACTAACCAATCAACATCCTCATCCTGTTCTGATGAAGAAGATGCAGAAAAGAACCTAATACTTTCAAAAAAAGGTGACATCAATAGACACAAAGTACCTGATAAGATTAGGACAGTAACAACGATATCCCTTTTTGCATACGAAAGTAACCAAGGAAGACACATTTAAGGGATTTAGGATCTAATTTGGTAATTTGAGGACAGACATCTTGAACAACATAGGTACACCCAAAGATTCGAGGTTCAATAGGAAACAAGGGTTTGTTAGGAAAAAGAATGTTGTAAGGAACCCGACCATAAAGAACAAAGGAAGGTATACGATTAATCAGAAAGCATGTTTTAGAGACTACATCTATCCAAAAAGGTTTAGGAACTTGCATTTGAAACAAAAGAGCTGTAACTGTTTTAAGAAGATGTTTATTTTTTTCTTTCAGCTAGTCAATTCTGAAAAGGTGTGTCAACGCAGGATGTTTGATAAAGAATACCATTTTGAGTCATGTAAGTTTGAAAGGATTGAGAGAAGTATTCCTTGGCATTATCATTTTTCAATGTAAGCACAGAAACCTTAAATTGTGTTTTGATTTCAGTACAAAAGGTAATAAAGTGAGAATAATTCGGAATGATTTTTCATTAGATAAAGCCAAGTTACACGAGAATAATCATCAATAAATGTAACAAAATATTAAAAGCCATTTTTAGACACAATAGGACAATGACCCCAAAAATTAGAATGGATTAACTCAAAGGAGAACTAGCCCGCTTATTGACTCTTGGACTTGAAGATAGATAATGATGTTTGGCAAATTGATAGGATTCACAATCTAAGGTAAACACATTAGAAAATTGAAGACATAACTATTTAAATAGAGGTAAAGATGGATGACTTAACTGACAATGAGCTTTGAATGGAGTGAGAACATTAGAATAGGCGATAAATCTAAGCACATGAGTATCTAAAATGTAAAGACCACCTGATTCATGTTCTCCACTAATAATCCTTTTTGACACAAGATCCTGAAATAAATAGTGATTAGGGAACAATTCAAATTCTGAGCAAGTTTGTTCACAGAAATTAAATTGAAGGAGAATTTTGGGAGACTTAGGACAGATATGGAGTTGGATTAGTAGTGCCAGAACCAAGTACAAAGGAAATGGACCCATTTGCTAAAGTAACAATAGTAGTAGGAGTATATGGTTGAAAAGTGGAAAAGAGATTAGGATTATCTGTCACATGATCTATGGCACTAGAATCAATGACCCCATTTTGAGGAGGAGGAAAGAAAACATTGAGTTGAATTACCAACGATAGCAGTGATAGATTAAGATGAAGACTTTAATTTTTCTTGATATTCAAAAAATTTGGCAAATTCATCTGTAGAGACCATAATAGTTTTATCAAAGGATGAGGCTGTATTGGTTGCAACATGAGCAAACTGATTCTTTTATGGTCGATTTTGTAATTTTCTACATGCGTGCTTTGTATGTCCTGGTTCATGATAGTAATAGTAGACAACTCCTATTGAATCCTGACTACGATTAACTCTGTTATTGCTTTTGTTGAAAGAGCGTCCTAGTTCACCTCTTCGGCTTACAAGAGCATTGTTGGCTTGAGGTGAAGCAACTGGCATACTAGGAATAGTATGGAGGTTCCTGGTGAAAGTTTTTTGCAAAGAGGAAATTTCTGGACTAGAGAGAATCTGAGACTTAACCATGTCAAACTCTGGTCGAAGACCAATTAAAGAACTCATTACTGCCATTTGCTCCCTCTGAGTTTGCTAAACTTTTATATCATAACTAAATGGTAATAAAACGTTAAGTTCCTTATAAGTGTGTTAAAAGTTCATAAGATAGGTTATAAGAAATTGATCATGTTGTTTTGCACGGTAAAAGCTTTTGCACAGATCATGGATACGAGAAATATTCCCTTTGCCAAAATACAAAAGTTCAAGATAATCCATTAACTCTTTAACATATTCACAGTGATCAATTAAAGGAATTACCTCACTGTCAATAGAATTCCTCAGCTGCAAAAATAAACAGGCATCATCTTTCAACCATGTTTGTCTTGTATTGTCAGTTGGGGGATTATCAGTCAAATGATTATCCTTATCAATGCTCCGCAAATACACACGGAAAATCATAATCCAAGCAATAAAATTAGATCTATTGAGCTTTTGATCAGTGAATTTTGACATCACTGGAATCATATCAGTGACAAACACTGATTTTACTTCATCCATTTGATCTTTTGAAATAGATAACCACCAATTTCCAAGTATTGTCTATGCCAATGAGACCACTCTATATGGTTGACCCTAAGAAAATCTATTCTACTTATTGAGACAGAAAAGAATGCAGAATCAATTTTTTCCTTTTTAGAGATGAGGTGGCTTTGATGCTATGTAAAGAAGAAAGGAAAAGTTATTTTTATTCATCAAATGAACAGGTACTTATACACATGAATATGATTATAAAATAGGAAGTTAAAATAGAAGGTTAGAATCTCATCATATCTCCTAGAATCAAGCTATATATATATTTTTACTTTATCGATTCCTATTCTATAACATTTTCCTCATTTTCCTTTTTTATTAAAGATTTTTTTTTAATTTGTGTATCTCTATGTAGAAATACTTGATTTTGGCTACTCAGTATATTATCTTTTCTTAGAGAAAAATAAAGTTGTTTTACAAGAAATTGAAAAATAAACTAGAACAACCAACTATGTTGCTTCATAAAAGCTTTTGTTTAAAACAACTATTTAGAACAACTTCTGTTCAAAATAAGTCTTGATCAAAATAATCCCAACTCAAAAGGGCTTTTTTTTTTTTTTCAGAATAGCATTTTTTATAATAGCTCTTGTTTATAACAATCCTTATTGAGAACAACTCTTTTAAAAACAGCTTTATTCAGAACAACCCTGATTCAAAATAGCTCTTATTCAAAACAATCCTATGCAAAAAAATCTTTGTAAAGAACAACTCTATTCAAAATAGCACCATCATGGAACACCTTTACATAGCAACACTTTCATTGAACATTTCATTTATAGAGCACTATCTTAATGGAAAGCACTTCTATCTAGAATTATTCCACAAAAGGCATTTGACCTAATACTATTTCTCAAAAGCCAAAGAAGTAGAATAACCCTGAATATGACAACGTTATTGGGTTAATTTCACTTTGGGATGTTTTGGAGAGCTTGGTTTGGTGGATTAAATATGAAAATAGTTAAAAAGTCTCCGTTTAACCTTTTCTTGAAATATGAATGCTTTTTCTTTTACTTCAAAACAATTAGTGGACTCTAGTTTATTGTACATTATTACCCAAAAGGATATAAACTTTCATCAAATAAAGCATACCTTACTAACCAATAATTTCCATCATTATTCCTATTTAATACTTATGATATGTAACTCCTCTGTCTTGGTACTGATAAATAAGAGCTTTCACAACTCTTATAGGGGACTTTTGGCATTTGCAAAACTTTTACTCTCAAAATCTTATTTCTTTCCTCTTTGATTCTCTTCTCAGCTTTATTCTTGGCCATACTCAGCCTTAATCCACCATCTTTATATTTCTTTCCCTTGCTCAATGCTTTAGGTTATAGTCCAATATTCTTCTCCATTGTCTTCCAACATAATACATTTACTAGTTTGCAATGCTTCCTCTCTCTACCAAAGAACCCTTTACAAAATGCAATGTGTCCAAGGCTATATTTAGTGGGAAAAAAATGTTGAAAAATGGGATTAATTTTTTTAACATGAAACTCACAGCACACCATGAACTGTGGCATGCTATATCCCATAATCTGCCTAGCAAGAACTTAATTCAAGAATTTTTATAATGTGATTGTATTCTTTTAGTTATGCAGTAATACCTCTCATTGTTTTTCTTGATGTTTTTATCCCTTATTTTCCCTATCCATTATATTTTTTTGTTTGAAAGGTGTTTAATATTTAATTGTCCTTCATAAAGTGCAATGACATTTGATTAACCCTATTTCATTTAGGATGGGAATTGGAGGGAATTTGTTTTTCCTCCCATGTTTGGTAAAATAAAAGGAAAACGAAAAGAAATAGGGGAGATAAGAGTAATTTTTAATGAAATAAATGCAAATGACTCAATGGATTGTTCTATTCACTGTATAATGTGGGCTCCGATGGTGAAATTTTCAATTCCACAAATCAGGTTAAGAGATTATTCAATGTATTTTTTTAAATTTTATAAATTTACCCAAAAGCTATGCATTATCTTACTAACTTTGCTTGTGAAACTTAAAAACTCCTTTGATAGTGGATGAGATAATTTCTCCTAAATAAATAATAAAAATAAAAATATCGATAATTTTGTAATACGTTTGATACAAGATTTTTTGTACCATTTCTTTTTGTGCAAGGTGTAGAACAAGCCATGAAGAAATCAAGGATGAATGGAAGATTGGTTAATGGTAGTACTTATTCTTTAGATTGCCAAGTCGAATATGAGGTTTCAAAACTTATTTGGCACCTTTCAAATGAAGGCAAATAGGATGTTGAGGCAAACACTATTATAGTGCTCTTGTTCTTGTTCTTGCTATACTTCACTCTGTGGCGAATTTCATTTTCTAGTCTATTTGTGGGATAAATACAAAGGTTTGGAACTTGACTTTGTTCCAGTAATGAAAATTCATTCTCCTGTTATTCATGTATTTTATACTTTATTGATTGGTAAATTGTTGCTGGTGATGTTCTTCTTGTCTGCTACTATTGTTCTTATGTATAATTAGTGTTGCAAACCTTTTTAGGGGAATTCTGATTAAATAAATTGCTATGTTAAAATGATCCTAAGAAGATAGTCAAATGCTTCAATGGATTTTACCCTTTTATATATACATATAGTCGTTCGATAAGGACACATGGACACTTTTTACATTTTTTTGCTCGTTATATGATAAACTAGGAACTGAAGAACGGGTAATATTAAATATACGTCCTAATACCTATAATAGGATAATCTTATTGCTTTTTAATTAAATTAAAAATTTTTTTGAGGGAAACCTTTGTTTGGAAATATATATTTTTGTGAAGTATCTTTTGGAGCTTTTGTTTTGAAAAACAAAAATGGAAAAACTTTTGACATAAATGAAACAGTTTGATCATTTTGTAATTTCTTTGTCTTATATTTGTATCAACTTGTTTCCTTTCATTTCTTTTTCTTTACAATAGTATGTTAATGTCATGGGTCTAAACTTTAGCCTAGCAAACTGTGCGGCCTTAGGCTTAGAATTTGCTTCTTTGTATGCTAAGTCAGCGTAAAAACATTCAAAGGGAGAATTTAAATTTTCCTCAGGCACTATAGCTAAAAAGATTAAGAGAAATAAGCAAAAAAGAAGGACACAAAGAGAAATTAGAGAAATGCTCAATATATTACTCAAGTGCTTGATGATTCAAATGAGGCTAAGGAGGTTTTTATTTATAGTTGAATTTCTCTTATATTAATAGCTGAGATAAAATCTAATGGACGGTTAAGATTACATTTATCACAAATATCCAAAATCCTAGATAAATTTAAACTCTTATCAACTGTATATCTTTCTAGTTTTAAATAGAGTAGAGTAGTTGTATTTGATTGAATCTTCAAGCTTTTAGAAACTGGCTTCAAGAATTCTCTAAGTATTGGGATTATTTTGATTGGCCAAGTTGTTCTATGTAACTTGTGTCTTAGGCCTGGGTTGCTTAGTGCGGCCCGTGACATTTTCCCCTACTTGTTCCAACAACACCTTCGTCGCGTCCTCCGAATGTAATTACTCAATCTTATCCTACAACTACCAGAATGCCTTGGCTAGCTCCTAACTTGCCTCGTTGTTGGGTAGTTCTTTTTAGTGGACAAAGAACTCATGCCTTGCCCTGCAACTCTTTTGCTGTACCACTTGATTTGCAAGAATGCATTATACATCTCTATCATAAAAGGCTTTCACTCTTACCGGTGCACATTGCAACTTGCCTTGGTTTGGATCCCCTTGATCCTCACGGAATGGCTTGAGCATGCTGACATGGAAAGAGGGTGCACCTTGATCTTTATCAGTAACTCAAGTTTGTAGGCCACCTTACTTACCTGTTTTAGAACTCTAGCAGGACCGTTGTATCTCTGCACAAGCCCTTTATGCATGCCTAGGTTATGTAACATCAAGTGTAGTTTGACAAGGACTAAGTCTCTAACCTAGAACTGTATATCCATTCATTTATGATTTGCCCACTTTTTGGTGTGCTTTCCTGCCTTGTGTAGACAAGCTTTGGCCAAGTCAGTTTGCTCTTATCAAGCCTTGGCAAACTTGTAAGCTGTAATTTGGTCCTATGTAGCCTGTTGTAATAGCACTGGGTATGAGCGGCTATTGCCAGATCACTATCTCGAATGAACTTTGGTGTGTGGCTTCATTTCACTGCAAGTTATAAAAATATTGGGCCACATCCAACAACGTTTGCTAGTCATGCTACGTGGCACTCACGTAGTGCTTGAGATATACCTCCAGCAAAGCATTCACTATCTCGGACTGCCTATTTGTTTAGGGATGCATATCAGTGGAAAAGTTCAAGTGTGACCCCAATAACTTGAACAACTCTATCCATAACCATTCGTAAATCACCTGTCCCAATCGCTAACTATAGTCTGTGCTACTCCCTAGTAGTTCCTCACGTTTTTTAGGAACATTTGGTTGCTTCCTCCATTGGGCACTTCTTGCTGCTGGAATAAAAGTCTCATACTTGGAAAATCTATCCACCACAACCGTAATGCTCCCAAACCCATCCACCTTGGGCAGTCCAACTATGAAATCCAAGGAGACACTCTGTCATGGCCATTCTAGTATGGACAGTGGCTACAATAATTTGGTTGGTGTTCTCAGCTCAACCTTATCTTATTGGTAAACAAGACAAGTTTTCACATAGGCTTTAACATCATCGCCCATGTGTGGCTATTAGTAATGGTCCTCTAAGAGTGCTAAGGTACAATGCATACTGAGATAACCAGCCCATCTTGAATCATGGGACTCCTAAAGATCTCCTTGTGTAACTTTCCATACTGAGGCACATAAAGGTAGTGTCCTTTGGTGTAAAGTAAGTCTCCCTCAACCCAAAAACATCTAGTGTTTCCTTCTATGGCATTCTCCATTAAGGTTTTGATTGTAGGATTATAGGATAACCCTTCCTTGATGCACTCCCATAGTGAACCTTCAAGGCAACTGATGGCTACAAGATCTACCTTTGGCTTAGCGTATCCACCATTGTATTAGTTTTCTCAGGTTTATGCTCTATGCTGAAATCAAATTTTGCTAAGAAAACTTGCCAACATGCCTGTTTAGGGGATAACTTGTTTGGGTTAGAAAATAATGGTTGGCAACATTGTCAATAAATACAATGAACTTAGACTCCAACAGTTAATGTCTCCATGTGCGCAAGCAATGCACCACTATAGTCATCTCTTTTTTTTGGATTATATACCGCTCCTCAATCTCATTAAGCTTAGACTCTCAAATGCCATGAGATGTCCATCTTGCACACACTCTTTCAATCGCAAAGCTTGATACATTCATATGAACATCATATGGTTTAGTATGATTTGGCAAGGGAAGTACGAGTTTTTCCATCAATGCACGTTTTAACTAATAAAAGGCGTATTAGCACATAGGGCTTTAATCCCATACTTTTCCCTTCTTAAGTAAGTTTTTCAATGGCATGGTGATGTTGAAGTAGCCTTTGACAAAGTGTCTGTAGTAGTTCTCCAACCTTAGGAATGACGGCAACTCTATAACTTTATTTGATGGCTTCCAATCAAATATGGCACTTACCTTGCTTCTATCCATCCGAATCTTGCTACTTCCCATAAAGTGGCATAGGAATTACACCTCATGGTAAGAACATGAGCATTTTTCCCATTTCACATAGAGCTTATTCTTGCGCAAGACATGAAACACCTTCCACAAGTGCTCTACATGCTCGTAAAGTGACTTACTATAGATCACAATATTGTCAAGGTAAACAACCATAAAATGATCCATGAAAGGTTGAAGTACCTTATTCACTAAGGTGCAAAATGTCGCTACCCAGAATGCGTCGTCACACATGTTGTCTTTAGCTCATCTCCCTTGATTATTCTTACTTGATAGTAACCCGATCGCAAATCAAGCTTGGTGAACCATCTTGCATCTCCAAGCTAATCAAACAAGTTTGCGAAGAGTGGGATTGGGTACTTGTTTCTCAAAATGAGCTTTTAAGTTCCCGATAGACTATGCATGACCTTAATGACCAATCATGCTTCTGCTAAAGGCTTTAAATGGTCTAATGTAGGCAGCATCCATAAACTCCTTCAATTGTCTCCGCAATTCCTATAACTTTAGCGGTGACATTTGATATGGGACTTAGTTAGAATTTCAACATTCGACACCAGCTCAATCTTGTGATCTACCTCTCTCTTAAGTGGTAGACTCTTTGGTAATTTTGTAGGCATCATATCATCGAAATATTGTAACATCTTCTAACACCTCCAAAGAGGTCTCATCCATGGGCTTTTGAGGCTTATTAAACCTTAAGGCTACCAAGTAGGTGACTTTATCTCTATGCTAACCCTTGGCAAGTTGGATTGCGGACAACACCTTGGCTTTAACACTTGTTTCTCGATTCATCGGCATAACACATTGATGGCAGGCATCCAAGATACATATGCAATGAGCAAATGGCATAAGGAGAGCATTAATTCAGTCAAGGAAATTTAATCCAACCATACAATCGTAGTCATCAAGTGGTATTAGCTCAGTGGTTTCCTCGCCTTTCCAGTCCCCAAGTTATAAGTCTACTCTTTTTGTGACACCGATGGTTGGGACCCTCTTTGAGTTGATTGCTTGATTCATCTAGATTTTTTCTCAACTTTGAGATCAAGCTTTTTAGCAACTTTCTTAGAATGAACAACTCTAATGCTTTTGTGTTAACTAGAGCACTTATTTTTTTTGCTTGCAATAATGATGTCAATAAACATCAGCCTTTACTGCTTTCTGCACCTTTTTACCTTGACAAAACTCATGATCAAACTACACTTTAGGGGTTTTTTTTGGCTCATCATCTTCCTTGTTAATGGAGGAATGCTTGGCTTGTTTTGGGTAATCTCATATCCTATATGGATTGTCACGTAAGAAGCACTTTACAGGTTCCTTGTTTTTCTTCTTATCCTACGGTGTGTTGGACTTTGGCTTTCTTGTCAACAGTGTTCCATTGTTATTTTTGGACTTTCGATCTTTGTCTTTTCCACCATTACCTTTGCCCTTGCCCTTTGGCTTGGATGACTTGGACTTGTCCAACTTTTTTATGCCAAGCTCAATTAAGGACTCGACTATTGTCATGACTTTGGTCAAGTCCTGGACATCTCTTTACTGCAACTCTAACTTATTTTAAGGTTTGAGTCCGTCCGTGAAGGAGAAGAATGCTTCATTCTTTCCCAAATTTGAAATCTAGCGCATGAGTTTGCAGAACTCCCGAACACGCCATAGAACCATGCCTTGTTACGTAAGCTATCAAAGCTTTGCATGTGTCTTATTTTTGGCATATTCAAGGTAAAATTGCTGCCTAAACTTTTTTGGAACACCTTCTAAGTTCTAATGGTAGTATCTTCACTCTTTTCAACGCTGTACTGATGACACCACCATAAAAAAAGCTACATCAGTAAAATACATAGAAGTAGTATTTAATATAGTGGCTTCATGCTTAATGCTCATTACTCAAAAGTATTGCTCCATCCCTCATGAGAAGTTGTCCACATCTTTTGTGGCTTAGTTCTATTGAACTTCTTTGGCTTAAGGATCTCTATTTTGTCCTTAGGTGTCATGGCTAGCATGCTATCGCCGATAGCTACTTTGGATGATGAGAGCTCGTCCATTTGCTCTTCCATTTGCTTCTTTATAGCCTCTACCACGCTTTTGAAAACATCATTCTTTTGGGAGAGAATATATATTGCCAAGTTGAGAGCACCTTGTATCTCCCCCTTAAGCTCCTACTTCGCGGAGTCTAGTTCTTCGATGCGGTTATCCAAAATGTTAAGAATCTCCTATATATCCTCGATAGTCACCTCGAGCTTGGCCACCCTACCATCCATGGCCAATAGAACATCCCTCGAGCTATTGGCCTTCTTTTTTCTCCCACTGGTCTCTGGGATGTCTTGTGTCTAGTTTTTTGCTTGAGATGCCATCTCGATATTCAACACCTTCATGAACCATAAGCTTTGATACCAACTGTCATGGGCCTGGACTTTAGCCTAGCAAACTCTAAGCTTTGAATTCACTTCTTTGTATGCTTAAGTCAACCTAAAAACACTCAAAGGGGGTGTCTAAATTCCTCTAAAGCACTGAAGCTAAAAAGCTTAAGAAAACTAAGTAGAAAGAAGAACACAAAGAGAAATGAGAGTAATGCTCAATATATACTCAAGTGTTTGATGATACGAATGAGGCTTGGGAGGCTTTTATTTATAGTTGAATTTTTCATTCATTAATGGCTCAGATTTAATCTAACGGATGGCTAAGATTACACTTATCTGCAAATATCTAGAATTGCAGATAAATTTAAACTTTATCAACTCTATCTCTATCTAGTTTTAAACAAGCTTTAGTAGTTGTATTTGGTTAAATCTCCAAGATTCTATAAAACTGGGCTTTCTAAATTCTCCAAGTATTGGGCCTATTTTGATGGGCCAAGTTGTTCTATGTAACTTGTGTCTTTAGGCCTAGGCTACTTAGTGTGGCCCATGGCATCAGCATCATGTTGCATTTATGTCACGTATGCACTTATTCATGTGTAACACATATACAAAAAATCAGAGGGAAAAAATTTTTCATTAGTACATTGTTTAACTTGTGACGTTCAATGCATTCTCATCTCATGATTTTAATAGAATGTGATTGATGAGAATGTGATTATTGAGAATGCAATTTCTAAAAAAATACATTATAACATTCGGTATACATGGCAAAATTCTAACTAAAATCTTAAGAAAGTACATTAACAAGTTTGATTCATTGAACATTTTATCAAGAATGTGGTGGTAAGTATTGAAATTACCCTTATCAAAGAAAATACAATCTTTATTAATTTTAATATTTTTTTTATTATTAACAATTATTTGTATTATATATTTTAAAATAATATTTCTATAGGCATCATTGGTAATTTCTAAAATTACGTCTATCAATTAAAATGTAAATTAGATATATATATATATTCATTCTTATTAGTTTTACTATGAGAATTATATAGGATTTACATTGACTTGAGAAATATGAAAAATATTCTCGTTTTCGTTGATGAAAAATATCGTTCTTTAATAAAAATATTGTTTCCTTGAGAAACAAAATATGTGCTCTTTGAAGGTTGTCATATAATTTCAATAATGTAGGTTTATAGCCATTTAAGATTATATCATATAAAAAAAGATATATGACAAATTATTATATGTTAAGAAAACACCGAAGGTTTATTTGGATGGCATTGAAATCAACTTTATTGAAATTAAAAATACCTGTAGAGATGTGATTAAAAAAAAGTGGTGGTAGTGAGATTTGTTATTATAGTGGTAACATTGGATACTATAGCAATAAGATTAAATAAGTGGGAGGTAAATTATAGTGAGAAAAAAGATGGCCATTAAGGATATTAGAGTAAAATGTGTTGGAAAATACCTAAAAATCAAGGATTAAAAAACCCTCAAAAATCAAGGACCAAATTCTTTAGAAATCATGCTTTTAATTCCCTAATTTTTATGTATAATATTGGCTATAATTTACTATTTTTAGGATAAAATTATATGCTGTAATTTTCTAAATTTTAAGGCAGAATTGTAGGAACAGATTATGTAGTTTTTATTTGTTTTTCCTAAATTAGCCTAGTGAAAATATGTATTCCTTTTCAGTTCTCAATACAAGTGAAAAGCATTCAGCCTTTCAAACTTTGCTACCTTCTTTTCTTTTCTGTTTTTCTTTTTTTTTTTTTTTAATTTTGGCTTAAGTCCCTTCCTTTAAATCGTGTCTTTACCTTTCCGTAACAATGTTTGAATTCATTGAAGCTAGTAGCACTTAGGATGTACCTTCAACCTATACTGGATCTACTTTAATAACAAAATTGCAAAATATTCAAGCAACATATAGACTGAATGGGAAAAATTATCTCAAATGGTCTCAACTGGTTTGCACATTTTTGAAGAGGAAGGGAAAATTAAGTTATCTACTTGGGACTGGTCTAAGACCCAATTAACACAAGTTTGATGCTTGGGATGACAAGACTCTATGGTGATGTCTTGGTTATGGAACTCCATGCAGCCAGAGATTAGCGATATTTGTATGCTTTTAAGTACTACTAAGGACAAATGGCATGCTGCCAAGCAAACATATTCAAAAGTTTGTGATGCTGCACAAATCTATGAGATTAAAACAAAAATCTCATCCATCAAGCAGGGGACTAAATCAGTCACTGAGCATTCTAATATTTTGAAAGGTTTATGGTAGGAGATGGATCATTACCAATGCATTTAGATGAAACACAATAAGGATACACCCATTCTCAGATGGTCTATCAAAAAAACCGAATCTATGATTCTCTTATAGGGCTAAATGTTGAGTTTGATGCTGTAAGAGTACAAATACTCAAAAAAGAGGAGTTGCCATCATTGAATAAGGTGATAGCAGTAGTTCTCGTGAAAAAAAGAAAAAAAGGGTTATGATTAAAAGTTGCCCAATGGAAGGTTTGGTCTTGGTATCTAAGAATATCGTAGTGAAGAATCATGGCTTGAATCAAGTTGGTGAAAATGGACAATTGAAATTGTTAAAACCAGTTAACAAGGATTCCTTGTGGTGCACATATTACAAGAAACCACATCTTTCCAAAACAAATGTTGGAAGCTTCATGGCAAGTCTTAGAATATGAACAAGGTAGGTTTAGAAAGGGGTGGATAGACTTATACTCGGCCAATGAGGATCACCTTCAACATTTTGACTTTAATATGGAAGAGATTGATAAATTGAAAAGGCTGTTGGAGACTTTACAAAAACCACTTATAACAAGTACTTGATCTTTGGCCTTTTTAGGAATTTTTTTCAACTCTCTAAGGGTACCCTTTCACATGTTTTAAATGATTCGGATGGTGTTTCCAAACTGCCTGGGTTGTTGACTTAGTAGCTACTAATCGGATGAGCCACTCGCACAGAAATTCATCTCATACACCTATAGAACATGGTCTGGATATGAATCCTTGTGAGCTCGACTTAAAATGACGGGTGTACCCTTCATTTCTATATATATATCATTATTTTCTTTTATTTTTAGGGGCCCATATCATCATTAATATCATTAATATTATTTTTTTATTTTTCATGTCTGAGGACTGAGCTGTCGAGATGAGTTGCTTACTCGACTTAACTCTAAATAGTCATTACGAAATGATCATTTATTTTGAAGTCGACACCAATCTTATTTTGACCAGGTGAGATTCGTCACTTACCAGAGTTTATATTTTAAGGATTACAAAACCCATAAAAACAAACTCTGAAGTCTGCGCTCATACTAGAGATCACTTAAAAGAGTTCGAGAGTCAATTACAAACACAAATAAGGATCGCCCTTCTTGTGATGCTCGATAATCGGTAACTTATTAATCACGTGTTAACATAAATTTTGATTTTTATTTGGTTTCAATAATTGATATTTAATTATAATTTTCATTTATAAAAATAAAATTCGATGAAACAAATGTATTATTCCGAATGAGAAAATCAGGTTTTTAATATTTTTAAAAATCAAAATGTCATCCATACCCTCCTTGAGAGCCAAAAGAACACAAAAGTTTTCATCATTCTCTTTCGTACTCGGCTGGATAGCCAGTGGAATACAAAAGGTTTTATTTTTTTGAAATTCAAAAAAATCTTGATTTTTATATTAAAAAGGGTGTCTCGGTATTAGAGTAATCTATAGAACCCCTCGCATATTTTGGTAGAAATTTTATGTATTATTTTAACATCGGAGACATTACCTTAATTTTCAAAATTTCCAACTTTATTATAAATATAAAAATTATCCTAAGACTCAGTTTAGACGAAAAGTTCTAAACTTGACTCTAAGAACTCTACTTTGGTCAAAATGACCAACATGCCCCCTAAAGTACACCTTTGACTTAAAAGTATCCAGTGACCCTAAAGGATTCGATTTTAAAATAAATTAATAAAATATCCCCAAAGAGTACCCTCGACATATATCTATCCCGATAACCTTAAAAGATTCTATAACTATATAAACAAAAGAACCTATTCCTACTGTACACATTCGATGTAGAAGTATCTCGGTAATCACATTGGACTTGATTCTAACATAAATTACTAAAATGTCCCTAAGGTTTACCTTTGACATTTGTGTATCCCGGTAAGCCTAAATGACACTAAAATGATCATGAAATGATGAATCTATCCAAAATATAAGCCTTCGACACAAAATCACCCCGATTACGATCTAGGACTTGATTTTAAAAAAATTACCAAAATGCCCCACGGGTATACCTTCGACCTATAAGTATCTTAGTACCCTAATGGACACTAAAATGATGATAAAATGACCATGTTGATGTTCAATGTGCTCGGCCTTTACGAACTTCATATGATTTGGAGGGCCAAAGCACACTCAACTTAAAAAATATGATGATGTTTAACATGAAAGAGTAAAAGACCGTCGAATGAATCGCTCATCTGACTAGTCTTGGATAGCCATCACGAAGTGGACATAAATTTGGAGTCGCCACTGATCATTTTAAGTTAGGCATGAGTAGATAACTATTAAAAATAATACCAGAGATTCATTATTTTAGGTTCGGGAGTTGGTTACGGTGGAGAAGGATTAGCACCTCTACGACCCCCAAAAATCGATACCATCTAACTGTAGCTTACTTGAATATCGATTTCCTCGATTCCATTTTTATTATTATTTAAATATAATTCCTTCTAATGCATGAAATTTTGTAAAGATACGAGTTCAGGTTTTAATAAAAATTTTATCACATGTGCACCTTATAGAGGTGATAAACATAGGGGTTTTTGATGAAAATGATCTCCAGATGGGTTTTTGAAAAAAATCAAATATTTCATGTCTGGCATTGGAGAGATACCGACATGAGATATCGTTTTGTGATTTTGAAAATGATCTTTGAAGCATGAATGCTCGAGGTCCCTACAAAAGGAAATGTATTAGTAAGGTGGAAAAGAGAATAATAAATAAATCCACACAAAATACATGAAAAAGAGGGTCGATCGAAATGTTTCTTGTAATTATCTTCGATTATCAATGAATAGCCGAGATGACAATGTTGAGACTTAGTCAGATTTAGTGAAAATTTGAGGAGAGAAAAAGATTTCGATGACTCAAGGATGTCTAGGGGAAAAAAGTTTGGATTTTAGAAAGAACGTAGAGAACGGGGTTAGAGTATCCCCTCAAAATAATGGGGCTGTAGTATCCCTAAAGGTGAAAATTTGATGTCATTTCGAGGCAAAAATGAGGTTGAAGTATCCTGTCGAAGAAGTGGGGTTGGAATATCCCCAAAAATAAAAATTTGATGTCATTTTGAGGTAAAAGTCGAGTTAAAGTATCCCTAAAAATAAAAATTTGATGTCATTTTGAGGTAAAAGTGCGGTTGAAGTATCCCTGAAAATAAAAATCTTTGATGTTAAGAAGACTGGGTCATATTCTTGAAAATAGAGAATCTTTAAAAATCGAGAGCCGAAGGTTTGGCTTAAATATTCCTCTTTTTGTTTAGCCTTGGTCCGAGTCTAAAAGGTTCAAGTTACGAGAATGAGCTGAGTAGATCATGAGGCATTCGAATGCCTCAATCGGAATGTTTCCAAAACTAGGTTAGAAACAGAGAACAACATCATGCTATTTCTCTTTCGAAATTTATTTCAAGCTTATTCAGAGGTCCCAGGGGGTAAACGAGGTACCATTGGAAAGGTAACTCGATGAGGATTAATGTAAAAATATTCAAAAATCCTAGAAAATCACCTTCTAGGCAGAATTAATTTTTGAATTTCAACCTGTCTTGAGACTGGCAGCATGTACGGGGTAAATGTATGATGGATTTTAAAAAATCATTTCGGATTCATCCAAAATTGTTAAAATGCGAATAATACCTTTTCGAAAAGAATATTTCATGAAAGCCATGGGAAAAATATTGAAGGGATTCAAAAATGTTGTTTGCTGGGCGGAAATAGCCCAAACGGTAAATTACTCACTGGATCCAGGGGTTTCTTACAGTGAAGGTTTGAAAAATCATAACTATTTCATTCGAGATAATCTGAAGGTGAATGAGACATTGTTAGAAAGGTAATTCGAAACCTTTCAAGGGAAAAATACCAACATATTTTGGATAAATCATTTTTTATTTTTTTAATAATTTTTCAAGACCAGGCCACTATGCTACCAGAACAAAGCAGGGGAGGTGTTTGGTATTTTGGTTTTTCTTCAGGTTGAGCTCTGGCCATAGACGTTCGAACATCCGTAATCAAGATGAGAGATTGATATAAGCATCGCGAGTTCATTCCACAATCTCAGAGTAGTTTGGGATGATAAAACAACCCATTGACCATGCCATTATAAGGATGGTTGGCTTAAGCCCAAGGGTTCACATTTTTCAACTAAAAAACTTTATTTCATTTTTAAAAAACCAATACTCTTATACTCATTCTTCCATGAATCCAGAACTGAATACTTGCTTTGCCCTCAAGGTTGGAAAAACAAAATTCATAAAAATCTTAAGCCCATGTTATTCTCCATGTATGGGAGATAGCATGTGCTTAACTTGAGGATATATTTGAAATGAGTTTTCTAACACTCAAGCATGCATCTCAACATAAGCAAAGTACCATAAAATGATGCAAAATATGGAGGACATATATGCATGAGCAAAGATGACATTTTTCATAGAAAAGATGACAAAAAATGCATGGAGATAATAGATAGATTCATGAACATACTTAGGATGAACATGTTTAAAAAGAATTTGCTAAAAAGGCATTTTTATTTCATGGAGCCTATCAAGCTTCTAGGAAATGCATGAGCATACTTATGTCATGTTGAGATGCATATTTTAAACATGAGATGAAGACATGAATATGGAAGAAACATGGCGAGAAGTACAAGGACAGAGGCTTTTATGGTGATGAAAATGCAAAGGAGCATGCTTAGTTAACCAAACAGCAAGAAGTCACCAAAAAAAACATCAAGAACCTAAACTACCACAACCAAAGCCATAAAATTACATGGGAGTCCTAAGGTGGCCAAAAAAGCATAAAAAGGGTTTACTAAGATGATGTTAATGAAAAAACAGAAACTTCAAAGATCAAGGTAGAGGGGATATACAAAAAAAACTTGGACTTCTTTTTTTCTCGCAGTAATGGTTGTAGGCTTAATTTCTTCCTTCTCCTTGCTATTATTTAGCAAGAAAAGGATGGAAGGAAGTAGTTTTTTGTTGGTATGGTTGATGGTGAGGCTTTTTAAGGATTAAAATGTGTGGAAAGTTGGGTTATTGAAGGTTTTACAGTGGTGGTTTGGGGTAGCTACGGGAATGGAGGTTGGTTATGAGTGAAAGATAATGAAATAATGCTTTTGGTGAGTTTTTGAAGTTAAAGTTGCTGGAGAATTTCTGGGAATGGATGAAGAGCTTTCTGAGATTGTTGAGAGTCTTTTTCTTTATGGCTCACTCTCTTCCTTTTCTTTTTTTTTTGGCTGATCATCGTTCTTTTGTAAGAGATAATGTAGGGGTACTTTTGATTTTTCTCTTCTACCCTGGGGACATCTCTAGCTACCATGCTCAGTTGACTCTTTTTTTATTGGTTCTGCAATGCTGAGCAAAGAGGCAGAAAGGCTGCAGCAGCCTCCCAGCAGAGATATGCCTGCCACCTTCTTACAACCATATATCTTGTGAAAGTGACCTTTGTCAATGGTTGTTTGGGCTTTAAAATTTGTTTAGGATCAGTTAATGAGCCCATAGTTAAGGTTTACAATATTATGTGATAGTTTCTTGGTGCATAAACATGTTTAAATCAGGTTTTTGAAGGCTAAAAATTGGCTTGAACTAGGCAAAAATGCCTTGGTGTATCGATACAAAACATGTTGTATTTGACACTTTTGAATCTGACACTTTAGTTGCAGACTTAAGTGTCTGAAGATTCTATCTAGTATCTTCTTGCTGAGCTTCATCTCTTAAGGCTGGTGCCACATAACACCTACCATTTCGAGTAAATTGGCTTACTCTCGAAAGATCAATATTTGAGGCTAGTTGACTAGATTCCTCGATAATTAAGGTTTTACTCTCATAGTTCTAGGGAACAGTCTTGTTGTCTTCGTAGAGGAATGGAGATGGCAGTTGAATGACCATCCTTGGTGCAAATAGGGTAGGAATGACTTAAGGATGCGGTCCATTATCATACAAGATCAGTGGTTTTTCGATTCTATAAGAGGGATTGTCCCCATCCCCTTCTGTGGCATTGACGAATGGAAGGGCATCTACGGGTTGATTAGTCAAAGTCTGCTTCTCATCATAAAATTTGATGCTGCCTTCGTTCATCATTCTTTGGACCATGGCACGAAACTTTTTACACATCTGAAGGGTATAATCATGTACTGTTGGAAATCGTAAAAGTTGCCAACTCTTTCCTCTTTTTGACCCCATTAACTAATTTGGCTTTTACCAGAATCTGCCACACTGTGCTCATTGACGTTTTAAGCTATTCCATATTTTTTAATCTCGCAATCTTGCTCGACAATAAACCTTTCTAGGTTTGCACCTGCACGGGTTTGAGATAAACTGGCTCTCTTGTTAAACCTCAACTGTCGTGTTGTTTTAACTTTTCTTTTCCTCTTGCCCTTACCTAATTTTCTTTTCAAAGCCTCATCCATTATCCCATGAATTATGACTATGTTCGCAAAGTTTTTAAGGTTTTTTTACCACTTCTTCATAGTACGATGACTGTAGTGTGCCAATTAACTTGACGATCATTTCCTTCTTTGTCAATAGCGGTTGAATTTGGGCAGTCTTTTCCATCCACCTAAAGGCATAATGCCTAAAGCTTTCATTTGGCCGCCTCTCCATACTCATAAGGGAAAGGTAAATCAAGATGCCATCGTCATTTACTTTCTCCCCTTCGATGACGTTAACGGATGGATAAGTTGGCTCATGACATTCCTCATAGAATTCCATCTCAGATCGGTCCATCATTCCTTAGACCATTTTCAGGAACAACAAACATTACTGTAAATCGTGCTTTTGAGCACAGTAGCAACAAGTGGACTCTGTGAATTCCTCTTTTGGGCTCACTATCCTAACTTCCCTGAATGCTTGCCACACTTTATTCATTAGCGTCTTGACCACTTTGACGTTTTTTTTGATCCAACAGCCTTTCCCATCAATCATCACATTTACCCTCGATTCAGCGTGATTAGGGAGTGGGTTGGCCTTAACATTTGTTTTGGGCTCTTGCTTTATTTTGATTACGCCTCTTTATAGTAAGCCTTGCACCTTTCTCTTGAATGAGGTGAAATTCTCAATTGAGTGTCCCTTTGCTCCAGCATGGTATTCACAGTAAGCATTCTCATCATACTAGCTAGGGTATCGTGGAGATTTTAGGTCTAAGAACACCGTGGCGACTAATCGGCTGGCTAATAAGCGATTGTAGATCTTTTTATATGAGTATGTTAAAGGGTCAAAATGTTTTCTTTCTCGAGGTGCTTGATGATTATTTGGGGTTCTGGCATTGTTTGTGCTACGAGGTTGCATGCTTGGAGGAATGTTTTGAACATGATTTGGTGTGAGGGTGACTATTGGAGCAATCCCAGTAGAGTGAACTGCTGGTGTCATTTGGTAATGGCTAAAACATGGATACAACATATTTAGGGCATATACCCCTTGAGCTAAGCATGGATTTTGAGGGAACTTTGCGATGTTGTAATTAAAAGCGTTTACTTCTTTTTCCTTTTCTTTACTTGTTGGTTTCTTAATTGACCCGGATGATTCTTCTATAGATATTTTCCCACTTTTGATGGCATTATCAATCATCTCCCTTAATATGACCATATCGGTAAAATTCTTTGTGGCATTTCCCACCAACTTCTCGTAGTAAGGAGCTTTCAAAGTGCTAACAAACATAACTATCATTTCTCAGTTAATGGAGGCTGAACCTGAGCTACATTCTCCCTCTATTTTTGGGCGTACTCCCTAAAACTCTCAGAGGCTTTCTTTTCCATGTTCATGAGGGAGAGGTGATCTAGGGCCTAGTCTAATACGTGCTTATATTGGTCGAGAAATGCATGAGCCAAATCTGTCCATGTTTGAATTCTTATAGGGTCTAGCCCTATGTCCCATCAAAGAGCTGCCCTAGTTAAGTTGTCCTGGAAGCAGTGGATTAGCAATTTTTCATTTTCCTCACACCTGGTCATCTTGCGACAATACATCCAAAGGTAGATAGTGGGATCTGTGGTCCCATTATATTTTTCAAACTCTAGCACCTTGAATTTATGCAGAATGACGAGACTAGGGACCAGTCCTAGAGCCTTCGCGTCTATAACTCTAAATTTATCACTTTCTTTGACAGCTCGAAGACATTTCTCTAGAGATTGGTATTTGTTTAAGTCTTCATCATTTTTCGAAGACCTTTTTACCTTTTTTTGTTCTGCTTGTTCATCAAGATCTAGTACTATAGATATAGTGGGCAAAGAGCCTTGAACTAAATATGGTGCTGTTGCAAGATTGAGATAAATTAATGGTTGAGTCGACGAAATTCTTGCTGCCTAGGGATGCTATTCATGCAAAGCTGCTTCATGCACATTAGTAGCCTTGATACCACCATTCAGATTACTCTTAGGATTGGCCGGTCCCTTGCCAGCGTTGATGGTGCTCGTTTGTCCTTTATCCTTTAAAGCTTCGGACAACAGTTTTGTCAATTCAACCATCTGAGATTGAAGTTCTTCATTCCTATGGGCTGGTGGTTCTTAAGATTCTCTGTACATGAGTTCTAGCTGCTCAATGCAGGACTAATGATCATTCTCCATGGCTTTACAATGAGTACGAGTGTTATAGCGATGGTGAGCTGAAGATTCCATGTTTCGGGACACCTTCACTTTAGATTATTAATGGATTAGGCCTTTAGAATGTGTTATGACATGACATAAAGATGGATATGAATTCATGAAGCAGAAAAAGAATTATTTTATGGATGCAAAGCAGAAAAAGAATAATTGTTATTGATGCAAATGCAAGAGGGATAATTGGATTAGGAAACAGGTCCACCAATAGCGTCTTTCATTGAAGCAACCAAAGTCTTGAATACGTATGATTACATTTGAAAATATCTGGCATGATTACATTGTTTAATCACATGTTCTAAGAAATACAACAGTTTTTATTCGTGAGCTCTAGTGGGTAAGATGCTACATGCTAGAGATCGAGCCACATCCATCATATATTCGATCTCCAACTGAGTTGCCTGAATATGTTTAGTGAGATGGCGATGATGAGTCTGATAATTTCGGCGTGCCTCATCAACTATTTGTTGCCATTCTTGCTCCCATCGTTTTGAGGCCCGTATTAATTCATCCACCTGGTTTTGGCGAGCTTGCAAGGACTGCTTTAAGCCTTGAACCCTGACTAGTAACGTCTCGCTCTTAACCTGATTCACTCTTAAATCTCGAACTTGAGCTTTTAACCATACATTTCTCCTTTGATAAGGAGATACGAGGGTTCGAGCTCTGACAAGCTTTTCTTTATCGTCTTTAGCCACTTCTTTCCATTGATGTAGTTCTTTTTTGAAGGTGGCAATTTCTATTCTACACTTGATTGAAGACTTGTTTTGGCATCGTGATTTGTTTGCTTTGCTGACGGTCACATAGTCTTTCCTTAGACTCTCGAGATCTTCTTTGAGATGATTCTTCTCCTTATCAGCTCGTTTTACCTTATCTTCACGTAGATAAACGTCCATCTCCAATTGACTTTTTTTCTCTTTTAGGTGGGTAATTTCTTTGGTAAGAGTTATCTTTTCTTGTTCAAATTCCCATCTAAGCAATTCAATTTCAGAAGGGAATTCTTCATCTACAGATACAACAGCGGATGGAGGCAAGGCATCATTGATGTGACGTATCTTTCATTCATTATACCTCAGGGTCACACTGCCTCCTCTTTAGTGTCTTTCCATGCAATGAGTTTGTCTCTAAGCCCGAAAGGCTAGCTGAATTTTTGACTTATAATCCAGCCTGCCATATTCAAGGTCGTATGCCTCTAGGTCTTGAACAAAAGGGACAAATTGCCGACACAAAAATTATCAAAGGATCAGAATAGGTATGTAGCTGGTACTTCCCCATAACCCAATGAGTGGCACACAATTGTAATCCCTACATCTGTACATGATGGTTTGTAGCGAGAACCAAGTGACCTTCCATGTCACCTCATCCCCGTTGAGATTCTAAAGTTTCTGGATCCATTGTTCTTTGGACTTTTTGTAAGGCCATTCCTTATCGAGGACTTTAGAGATAGGACTAAAGTCAGGGAAGAAATTGTATGGCCTCCTCTTTTCCTCCAAGCAAAGGTGGCTAACAAGCCACAGGTGAAGCATAGGTGCACATCCAATGAAACATCCTATCCCTATTTTGTTGCAAAAATTAAGGGCTCGAATGGTTTCAGCAATGATTGCAGTTGCCAAGTTAATGTTGCAACACAATTGGGAAACGAGATCTATCATTACCGCTTCGACATAACCTAGCATCTTCGGGAAAATGACTAGGCCATATATCGCCAAAGCGAATATATCTTGCATTTTCTAAACGTCAGCTGTATTTGCCATTGCCTCTTTCAAACTAGCCCATGAAATGCACTAGTCGTTTCCTTTCTTCTTGATGGGACCCTCAATCATGTCTCAGGTGCACTGAGAATCTGGGCTAATCTTTTCTTAAAAGCTGGAGGGTTTAACGCCTTGCAATATATTCTATCAGTCTTAGCCCTCTCGATGTTGAGCACTGAGGTATATTCCTCTTTTGTGGGGGTTAAATCCTCATGGTTGAAGGTAAAGCATTGATATGTGGGGTTCCAAAATTGGGAAGCGACCTACAGCAGATTAACATCCAAATGGACCTCGAGTAAAAGGGCAATGTCCCCATATCTTTTTGTGAATGATTCCTTCTCGGTACTATCCCAACTGGTCCATATATATTTCAGATCTTGCCAGTCGTTCTGATGATACCCTATTTTGATCCTTTCATGCGCTGCCAAGATATAACTAGGTTTTAGGACATCCCCATCTTCATGCTGCCATCGTTCAGACCAGGCTTGAACTTTCTCGAAAGATTTCAACTTTGAGCCAGACTGTTGCTCCATGACAGGCACCCCTTGGTAAATACTGCACCATTGGCCAATTGTCCCATGGTGATAATAATGATGAAATGATGCATGCATGCAAAAGAGAACAAAAAGAGATAATAAATTAGCAACTGTACAAAGAAATAAACACACAAAAGAATGAAAGCAACAAAATGAAAATGCGACGTAGAAGGTTACCCCAAGAATAGACGATATGATGCATAGGGGCAAGCATAACAATCGACAGCATCAAGCATATCTACGCTAAGATTGCCTTTACACGTGGTGATACAATACCACGTAAGGATAGGCCTGACCAAACAAGTGGTGACGTTTCATCAATATCTGTGTTAAGTCATAACATGGTGACTTATTTTGGTCAGATTATGAACTTTTGGCATCATAAGTGTGAATATTCGCTCATCATCAGCCACTTGCTAAGGAAGGGTGAGCCATAGAACATTATAGCATACCCTAAAGAAATGATCATAAAAATAACATGACAAAAGTGAGCGACAGTGTTTACTTGTCATCGCTTGTGTAATATGGTATGCAGGAGTAAAGATAAGAAGCGTTTCCTCGACTGACCTTATTCTTCGAGTTATTCTGTCGACATTTCGATCTGGTTTGACATGGTTTGGCTCGTAGGGCTCCCTATATGAGTTTAAGTAGACGCCTAAATAGGTATTCGAATCGCTCCTCCTTCTGGTAAGGACAGTCGAGGCACCCCGATCTTAGGCCCATCGTAGGTTTGGCGGAATGGGTTCGACCTAGTTGATGTGTTTCCCTATGCAAATACGGAGGGTCACTCACAAGAGACATAGGTAATTTACAACTTGGAAGGTCTTGCCATGCCTATGCGGGGGGTTATTCATGAAGGTGGATGGCTCACTTCCTCCTAATAATTAGGATCTTAGCCTCACCATGGTGTTTGGTGAGAATCTAGTGCAAAATGAAAGTGCATGGTGTGTATCAGGAAAACTATCGAACTTTTTTTATTTTACTCCATATTACCATACTTATTCAAGTCAATATTTATTTGGGCACGAATAATCCCTAACAATCACAAGACAAAAACAATAGAGATTAGTAGGCAAAAATAAAAGAGAATTATATCTAAATAATTATGGAGACTGAAAAATCAAAAATCGAGTGAGAAGTAGCTAGTTATAGGCCTAACTCTCTTTAGTCCCTAGTGAAGTCACCAAGCTGTTGACGTTCCACGTGCCCGACCTTTACGAACTTCAGACGATCCGAAATGCCAAAGCGTGCTCGACTTAAAAAATATAATGATGTTTAACATGGAGTAAAAGACTGTCGAACGAATCGCTCATCCAACTAGTTTTGGATGGCCACCACGAAGTGGCCATAAACTTGGAGTCGCCACCGATCATTTTAAGTTAGGCGTGATCGGATGTCTATTGAAAATAATACCAGAGATTCATTATTTTAGGTTCGGGAGTTGGTTATGTGTGGGGAAAGATTAGCACCCCCACGACGCCCGAAAATCGATACAATCTAACTATATCTTACTTGAATCTCGATTTCCTCGATTCCATTTTTATCATTATTTAAATATAATTCCCTCTAATGCATGAAATTTTGTAAAGATATGAGTCCGAGTTTTAATGAAAATTTTATCACCTATGCACCTCGGAGAGGTGAAAAACATAGGGGTTTTTGATGAAAATGATCTCCGGATGGGTTTTAAAAAAATCAAATATTTCATGTCTGGCACTGAAGAGATACCAACACGAGATATCGTTTTGTGATTTTGAAAATGATCTTTAAAGCATAATGCTCAAGGTCCATACAAAAGGAAATGTATTAGTAAAGTGCAAAAAAGAACAATAAATAAATCCACACAAAATACATGGAAAAGAGGGATGATCGAAATGTTTCTCATAATTATCTTCGATTATCAATGAATAATCGAGATGACAATGTTAAGACTTAGTCGGATTTAATGGAAATTTGAGGAGAAAAAAAGGTTTCGATGACTCAAGGGAAATCCTGGGGAAAAAAAGTTTGGTTTCTAGAAGGAATGTAGAGAGTGGGGTTAGAGTAGCCCCTCAGAAGAGTGGGGTTGGAGTATCCCCAAATGTGAAAATTTGATGTCATTTTGAGGTAAAAGTAGGGTTGAAGTATCCCCTGAGAGAAGTGGGGTTAGAGTATCCCTAAAAATAAACATTTGATGTCATTTTGAGATAAAAGCGGGGTTAGAGTATCCCCTGAGAGAAGTGGGGTAGGAGTATTCACAAAAATAAAAATCTTCGACGTTAAGAGGAGTAGGTCATATTCTTGAAAATAGGGAATCTTTAAAAATCGAGAGCCAAAGGTTTGGCTAAAATGTTCCTCTATTTGTTTAGCCTTGGTCCAAGTCTAAAAGGTTCAGGTTATGAGAATGAGCCGAGTAGATCATGAAGCATTCGAATGCCTCAATAAAAACGTTTCAAAAATCAGGTTAGAAACAGAGAACAACATCGTTTCGTTTCTCTTTCGAAATTTATTTGAAGCTGATCTGGAGGTCTCGAGGGGTAAACGAGGTACCGTTGGAAAGGTAAATCAATGATGATTAATGTAAAATATTTTAAAAATCCTAGAAAATCACCTTCTAGGCGGAATTAATTTTTGAATTTCAACCTGTCTCGATATTGGCAGCATGTACAGGGTAAAGGTATGATGGACTTTGAAAAATCATTTCGGATTCATCCAGAATTGTTAAAATGCAAATAATACCTTTCTGAAAAGGGAATTTCATGAACTCCATGGAAAAAATATTCAAGGGATTCAAAAAGTTGTTTGCTTTGCCAAAACAGCCTAAATGGTAAACTGCTCGCTGGATTTAGGAGTTTCAAACAGTGAAGGTTTGAAAAAATGTAACTATTTCATCCAAGATGATCTAAAGGTAAATGAGACATCATTGGGAAGGTAATTCGAAACCCTTCAAGGGAAAAATACCAACACATTCTGGATAATCATTTTTTACTTTTTAATAATTTTTCAAGACCATGCCATTGTACTGCTAGAACAAAACAAGAGAGGTGTTCGATATTTTAGTTTTTCTTAGGGTTGAGCTCGGGCCATGGACGTTCGAACATCCGTAACCAAGATGAGAGATTGACATGGCCGTCATGAGTTCATTCAAGAATCCCAGAGTAGTTAGGAATGATAGAACAACCCGTTGACCATTCCACTATGAGGGTGGTTGGCTTAGGACCAAAGGTTTGCATTTTTCAACTAAAAGACTTCATTTCATTTTTGAAAAACCAGTACTCTTATACTTATTCTTCCATGAATCCAAAACTGAATACTTGCTTTGCCCCCAAGGGTGGAAAAACCAACTTCATAAAAATCTTAAGCCTATGTTATTCTCCATGTATGGGAGATAGTATGTGCTTAACTTGGGGATATTTTTGAAATTGGGTTTTCTAGCACTCAAGCATGCATCTCAACACAAGCAAAGTACCACAAAACAATGCA
>JBBYHL010000012.1:9305697-9317315 GCA_038381835.1 Adansonia madagascariensis
ATATATCGAATGCAATATACAGAATATGCATGTGGAGGTTTTCATGCACTACTTGAGTCTTTGATGCCAGATTTGATAGATTCATGTTGATCAGAAATCAAACAGGTGCCAGGTTATGTAACAACATATCTACATAAATTACGAAAAAAAAATGACCGTGCCTTCTTTGTCTCACCCTCCATAATTGCAAAGGCAATTGGTACAATATTTCGATTACCGTCTTGTGCAACAACTAATAGAAATTATCGTTAGTATATTTCATATAAGAATATACTTCTATTTTCACAATAGGTTTACAAAAGGGAAAGCCTTCAATGCGAGACTTGAAAGTCCAAAAAAGTCGATGAAAAATATGCTTACCTTGCACCATTAGTTGATCATTGTATGCAAGTACGGTTTGTAATTCCACTATTTTGCCAGGAACAAAATGGTGCAATTAACCATTTTAGCAAATCATTGAGGATTTATTCCAATTGCCAAATAGTCGAACAATTGCCTTCTGCTTTGCTATCCATGCTTTCTTATAAAAGGTCATGTATCTATACCTATTCCATATCTCCGTAATAAAAAATGACACAGAAATAGCCTAATTTGCTTGGACCAAAGAAAAAATACATGAACAAATCGTGTTAGAATCTAATTTTATGTGATTTTATGAAATTCGTCCAGATGTACAAGTATAAGGGCCATTGTATTTTTTAATCTCCCATACTTGATTCTTTTTCAATAATATTGCCCTTATACTTCGGTTGCACCCTAGGCCATACATTGCTCACTTACCATGATATTTGGTTAGCATAGATTTGGTAACTCTATAATCTACAAAGTTTTTGATATTATAGTGCTTGATAGCTAAAAGCACCGCATTTTTTTAGCAGATTACATCCTAACATAGAGAATCACCGATAGATGGATTCTAGGTTGACGGCATATCTAATGTATAAGCATATTCTAGAAACGTTGCCATGTACATTGCATCTAGGTCAAGGGTGCACATATGGGATGTAGGCTAAACTAACGAAGAAAACCACTAGCTCCACTAGTAGATGACAAATGATGAGTGTTAATATCAGCTGCGACATTCGGGTCAGAATCATTATTGTCATCACTATCATCAAATTCAGCATAATTTTTTGGCTTGCTAAAGTCTCAGCATATTCACAATAGGGTCCAGATGCTTGATCAGGATTAAGATTAGCATTAAATGAATTTGGTCCTCCACTTTCCATTTCAACACCTCTAATTGAAGACTCTGTCATCATGGACGTGTGTGGCACATCATCTTTGGTGGTAGGAACTACTGGTGGCACAAATAAATAATAAAAAGATTCAACGAAATTATTCATTAACAGTTGTGCATCAAGAGGGGATGACATACGGGATTGTCAAATGGCAATAACATTTGTATGAGTACATTGCATATAGTATGGATATTTGAAGGCCCACCATCATTATTAACATCCTCTAGCTTAGCATATAACTTAATTATGCCAAAATTAGGAAATTGTCGATAGGCATCACACATGCATCTCATATCATCATCATCGTCAATTAGGAAAGTCTTATATTCAGCATATTTTTCCCTCATAGAAATAGAAAGCCTATACCTGATCTCTGATACTCTTCTTCTGTTACCAACTTTGATTTTTGTATTAATTTTGGTCTTCAATTCCTATATTGTGATATCTTCCTTAGCACTAATGCTTTTTGGACGATCAGTTTGAAAGGTAACACCTTTTTCACTACTGAAAATTTATCTATTAAAGTAGACAATTGCGGGAAATCTATTGCTCATCTTATTTAATTAACCTACAAACAACTATTATTTCCACCAAATATTATCCAGATTATCACATATATCCATCAAATATAAATTTATTTACAATAGTTTAACATATTAAAATAAAAATAAATACTTACAATTGGCTCTGAAAATTCAAATAGGTATCAAATAAGAAATTGATATTATTCATGTTCAGTAGAAAATAACAAAGGCTAGAATGAAAAAGCACTATCAAGAAACTTTACAAACAAATCTCACACAATTTGGAAAGAAAATGACAATGAAAGTGAATGAAAATAAGAATAATGAACTGGGGTATTTATAATGGAGTAAAAAAATCTATGCATTAGTTTCACCTTTTTTTACACTCTGTTATGTCATTAATCAACTTTCTTTCTGTAGTATCAGAAAGAATCTGATACCCCATGCATTTGTCACATTTTCAGGTTCAAAAAAATTTACTAAGCATTAGTGAACTTTTATTTTGTCATGTCAGAAAGAATCTGATACCTCATGAATTTGTTATATTTTTTGAGTTTCAAGAAATTTACTAAGCATTGTTAACTTTTTTTGTCATGTTAGAAAGAATTCGATACCCCATGCATTTTTCACATCTTTCAGGTTCTAAGATAGGAATTAGTTAAATGTTTTGTCATATCATAACGAATATGATACCCCATGCATTTGTCACATCTTTTGGGTTCCAAGAAATTTACTAAGCATTAGTCAAATATTTTTTGTCATGTCAGAAGAAATCTGTTGTAACATCTTTCAGTTTTCAAGAAATTTACTAAGTATTAGTCAACTTTTTTTATTGTGTCAGAAGGAATTTGATATCAATGCATTTGTCGCATGTTTTAGGTTTCAAGAAATTTACTAGACATTAGTTAAATATTTTTTATCATGTTAAAAGAAATCTAATATCTCATGCATTTGTCACATCTTTTGGGTTCTAATAAATTACTAGGAATCAGTCAAATATTTTATTGTTGTGTCAGAAGGAATCTATCGTATAGTTTGTAATTTCCATAAAACATCTTTCAGGTTCTAAGAAATATATTATGCATTTTTTTAAACAAGATTAATTTCTTAATGTACAGATAGTTTAATTTTAACCTAAATATAGATTTTTAAATAAACTACCAACTAAAACTAATATAAATGATATAAAAACAAGTTATATAAATGATCATAAATGATAAAAATAGAAATGATACCAGAAATTTTTAAACGATAAGAATACATATTGTACAAATGACATAATAAAAATACATATTAAACAAATTACTACACATAAAAACTCTATTGACGGGGGGCTCTTTCGCATGGTGTTGAACAACAATGTGGAGCTCTCCTATTACGCGGTGGCAATACTCGTTATTGAATATTTTCAGTTTCATTGCCATGAGTACTTTGAGTTTGACGTCTTCAGCCTCTTACTATCATCACTGGTGCTTCTTCCTAAATGGCTTCTTCCTGAGCAGCTTCTTCTTAAGCGACTTCTTCTTAAGTGGCTTCATCTGCAATATCTGAAACCCTAAATCCATAACTCATAGACATACCTATATTCGCTATAGCCAAAAATGGATTTTAGCTGCCAGAGGAGCTAGTACCTGCTCACCATAAAAAGGATTCTGGGTACTCGTACCACCATAACCTAAAACTAGGGTACCAAACTGATACATGCTAGACATATATGCTTGACTTGAAGTTCCCATCAGGAGGTTGGTATCTAACCTACTTGTTGGTGGCTCTGACCGATAACACCTATCATTATCATCATCCCTAGTGTGACTTAAAGAATGTCAGTGACTGCATGCTAATCCTGGATCATGTTCTAGTTCAGAATGACTAGATGACATTCTGGTTGCATTAGCATTGTGAACATTTGCCGAAGTAGGTTGCCTCATCCTACGACTAACACCCGATAATGGAAAGATAAAAGCTCTACCTTGTTCACAAAACCATTTCATGTATTTATCTAATGGTTCAAAATTGTTGTACATTATTTTTGAATTAGAAGCAATAAGTGTAAAATGGTTTTCCCAAAATTGGATCCATTTTTTATGTTTTTCGGCCTAGTTCTATACATGGTTACCACGCATGTCAATTTCATGAACTTTGTCAAGGTTCACTGGTGTTTGGGGGATTCGTTGTCGCATCCCAATTGGCATAGGACTTTATCCAGTTGGCCATTCCAAAACTTAAAAGCATATCAGTGTCGTATTTGCACGGTAGATGTGGCTACCTCTATAGACTTCCACCAGGAGCCATGTCATTATCTCATTAGAATGATATGGCATCCATAAAAACTACAAAAATACATAGAAATTATTACTGAACAATATGGCATCCATTGGGTTAAATGTACTTAAGATCTAACTACATTAAAATATCTACCCTATCAGAGGTGATGCATTCAAGTCTTCCTTTGATACTTTCGAGCTTAGTAAGGGTGATTCTATAATCTTTTCTACTACACCATATGTTCAAATATATATATAATTTTTATAATTTATATGTAAGTATAACCTCTACATTAATGCAATATAAATGAATTACGTAAGTTTATTACCTTACGCAAAAAGGTATAAAGGCTGTGCACTAACTCTCAGTGCAAGAAATGGCATCCGATACCAAGCCCATGAATGCAGCAGCCATAAACAACCACCTATGTCACATGTGGATTTAGTTGTGGCTCGACAGAGTTCCCTATATAAAAACCCTAAATAAGCTGAACCCTAACTATAAATTCCAGCCTCCTTGAAATCTAACAAAACTAGATGACACATTAAATGAACCTGATTATTAGATTTATTGGGCATTAACATTCCTCTAATTAAGCGTAAAATATATGCTCTAGCAGCACATACTATATCTTGTATAATTGGATTTTGTGGGAGTGTAGCGTAAGTTCTTTCTAACCAAATTATTTTTAAGTCTTGAGCCTTCTAAATAGTTAGTTTCAAGGATCTGACCCAATAATTCAAAGTACACATCAACCTATTTCAAAAGGCTCCCCTCTATTACTGCCTAGCCATCAAGTCCTAATTGAAGTGCAACATCTTCTATGGTGATCATGCATTCACCGCATGGAAGATGAAATGTATGTGTCTTGGGTCTCCATCGTTCAATCAAGGTTTTTATTAGTCCATGCTCATATTTCGAGGTTCTAACTAAAGCTACGTGGTAAAATCCAAATGACTTTAAATAGTCTACAATATACAGATTTGATTCTTCCAAAGCAAATTTACGCGGTCGTAGCTCATAATCATAATCCTATTCAATAAGTAATTAATTTATTAGTTATAAAATTCTAAATTCTTAATATTCAAAAATTTGATTAATAATTTTAGTACCTCATATAATATCCTTCACGAGTTTCTTGCAATTTCAACAATGATGATGATTATGAAGCAATTATATTAATCGAAAATATACCTACAAGAATTGAAATTATTTTAATATTAAAATATTTTAATTTACTAAACTAAAGAACTTCTGTAGTAAAAAACCTTAATTAAAACATAAATAAATTTCATCCTAATAATAAATTATAAAGCACATTATAATAAATTATAAAGTTAAATATCATATTCTTATACTTTAAATAAAAAAACATAAATCGTACTTTATATCTCAAACGAATTTCAATTTCTAAAAAAACCTTAATTATCCCAAAAAAATCTTAAATCATAATAATAATAATAATAATAATAATAATAATAGATTACGAAGTTAAATATTACATTATTTAAGTAAAACCTTAAATCATAACTTAATTTTCCAAATAAATTTCAACTGCTGAAAAAACTTAATTACAACGAAATTAAATTGAATCATGATAATAAATTACAAAGTTAAATTTCAAATTATTTCATTAAAAAGCTAAAATCATATCTTAATCAGCAACAACAGATTTCAAGTTCTAAAAGAAAAAAAAAAACTTAGTTGCAACAAAACTAAATTTAACCATGCTAATAAATTAAAGCTAATTATATTTTAATATTACAAAAACATTTCTATAAATAAAAGTAAAACATACTTGAAAAAATTATATGAAAAATCTTCTAAATATGAATTTGAAATCTTAAAAATTTACTTAATATCTCTTCTCCTTGATGTAGAAGAAGAGCTTTGAACTCTATTTATGAAGAGTCGGAAAGCTCTCTTCTCCTTTCTCCCTACCCACCCCTCTCCCCCCAATAATTTCACCCATCCCGAAAAATGTTAAGTGTCACGTACTCTACTAAAATTGTCCTTCCCCAACAAAAATTATTAAAGGGGGCCAAATATATGTTGGGTACTCGCCCCTTCAAGGGGCCATTACCCGACATATATTTCATAATGTTGAGAACTCGCCCATTCAATGGGTGAGTTCTCAACATTATTATTTAAATTAGTTGGGAACTCTCTCAATGAGTAGGCAAGTTCTTAGTGCATATTGCAATCTCGGCCATTGTATTGACGAGTTTTAAATGCCTAACAATACGGTACATTTCGAAAAATAAAAAAATTAATACTATTTACATAAAAATGCCATAAATTGATCATGTTGCAGTAAATTGTCTCTATAAATGATTTTAAAATTATTAAATTGGGTTTTATAATTAAAATTGTAATAATTATTTTTAATAATAAATTATAATTATTATTTTTAACAATAAATTATATAAAATTGATAAAAAAAAATCATGACTGCAATAATCACAGCGATCACAATAATATTATATTTATAATTTCAATAAATATAATATAACCGAAAATATTGAGCAAGAAGATGATGAAGGACGGGCGGCTGAGAATTGAAGGTGCTCAGCTAACTAACTGGCTGCTATGTATGTTACATGCGGCAATTAATCAGCATTGAAAATTGTTCAATGTTATAATGCCATAATGATTTTGATTAATTCCCTAAAGGCTTCCTCCGGAAATACATCAATAAGAAAGGTACACTAGTGGTGTACTTCGTTAATCACTATCGCTAATTCCTTTTACTTCTCTGAAGGCTTATTGCTGCTTTTGCTATCTCAAAAAGTCCGCCTTGAAAGTTGATTGCAGTGAACTTCCACCAGATCCTCTTGCTTATTTTTTTTCCTACAAGATTAAAATCATGGTTAAAAAAATAAATTGAAGGATAAATCAATTAAACTTTTCATTTTTAGTTCAATCGATTGAATAAATTAATTTATTAAAATAAAATTTTAAATATTTAAAAAATTATTATAATATTAAATAAATAATAAATATAAAAAATAATTAATAAAAATATATATTTAATTTAATAATACAATCTTTAACCTAAAACTAAGAAATGAAAGATAAAAAAAAAACTTCCCCGTTAATATTAATTTATGAAATTTTCTGCGTAAAACAAAAATAAAATTGTGTCACGCGCAAGGATTGAATTCTGACGGTTTCATTTGAATTTGGTATTACTTTCTATTTCCCCCAGGCAAAATAAACTCGCTTCATTATTGGACGATGCAAAAAATATCAGGCTACTTGTCTGTTTCCCACATTTGCATGGCTCATAGTTTTTTCAATTTACAAAATCTTAATTATTAATTTCTTGTTCAATAATTATGTGGGGGAAAATTAAAATTCATCTTCTGGTTCACATGGCTAAGCTGATTCAGCAATAAAATTGGAAAGAAAGGGAGAAACCCAGGACTAGCAGCCATGGTTTGCCCATTAACAAGAACATGGAAGCTGACAGCAATAACGAGTGGCTATGGTTCCACTCGTTGCAGTAATTTGAACAACATATTTTTCTTCTTATCCAATGCACAAAATAGAAGGCGAAGTTGGGCTACTTTTTCTTTTGATCCCATATCTTCATCTTCAACTTCTTTGAGCTATTCTTCTTCTAATTCTCCTGTGGGAGCTTGCCCAAACAACAAAAAATATGTGTCAAATGCAAGAAGCAATGAGGCAGATGTACATAGTGATGATGACAAAGTTGAGAAAGAACTCGTACCAAAAACTATGGAGATAGAAGAAAAGCAGTCTTTGCTGCAAAAACTTGTGTTTACATCCAAGAAGATCAGGAGTATTCTCTTACTCAATTTCATCACCATTGTTTATGGTATGTTTCTGCTTTCTGTTTTGCTTGTTAAACAATCTGATCTAATTTGATTTTTGAGTTTAGTTCAGAAGCTTGAGAATTAGATGATCTAAAACTAAACAATTAATAGGTAAGAAAGAAGCCAAGAATCAAATAATAAGTTCTAAAGTCTAAAATTATGGATATGACCGGATACTTAGAACTTCGCTACTATTCTGGAAAAAAAGAATTATGAGAAATTTAGGATTAAGTGAATGAATTGTGTTAGGATGCAATTATTTTTGGTGGCCCAACATGCTATTAGATAACAATAGTTAATTCGGCCTTGGTAATTGCTATACAATCTTATGGATATGAATGTAACGTATGCATTTTGACGTCCTAAACATGGCAATGTTTCACCTGTAAATTTTTTATTATAATATTATAATTATATAATAACGTTCAAGAATTATGTAGGATCCATCACTTATAAATAATGCAAACCACATAATATTTTGATGGATACCACATAACTCTAATTTCTTATTAATTGTAATACAATTATTATAGGTAATATGCTCCTTTAAACGTATGCACCTGGCAATCCTTTTAATCAAGAATATAACAAGAGAAATGGCATGATTAATCCAGAACCATTAGGCTAAATACGATGCTGAGCTCCGCTATGTTATTTGAAAATGAAGAAATTAAATTGCTTCTAAGAATTACATGGGTGTCAAAATTTGCAGCAAGTGATATTCCAGTTATAAAAACAGTTGAAACTATAATGGACCCAGCACCCTTCTCTGCTGTGCGGTTTGTCATGTCAGCCATCCCATTCTTGCCATTTGTGCTTCGGGCTCGACATGATGTTAAGATCCAGAAGGCAGGGATAGAGTTGGGACTCTGGGTCAGTTGCGGCTACTTTGTTGAGGCAATTGGTCTACTTACAGCTGATGCTGGTCGTGCATCATTTATTTCTCTGTTTACTGTAAGTTCTGAGTTTCGACTATACAATCATGTACCATACTAGATAGCATTTTCATTATATTCATTTTATCAGCTATTTGCTGAAAAATTGAAGCAGGGCTTGAAAATGATATCACTAAGTTTCCTCCATTGTTGCACTAATCTCAATTCTCAATCACTAATAAAATTTTTCTCCATGGAACTGAAAAGTCCATACTTGAAAATATTCTGCCGTTTCAACTGGATCCTAATAACAAGAGTCTAGAATTAATTTACGAAAGTAACAGGCATAAAGAGCAAAGATGCCTTCTATATACTTTATTATTTTGTTTTCCTAGCTATATACTTGATTATTTACGAAAGTAACAGGCTAGTACAATTACCAGCCTATCAGCAATTTAGGATAGCTATCTATATCCCAACATGCATGAACCAGGGACTTAAATAGCGTCCGCAATGCGACACTATAGCTGCTACTTAGCGGTTTTGAGACCCTTCATTGCCGATATCACAAATGATATTTTACCACAATTGACCGCGATAGCGTTCATTTTATCTGCAATTACAATAAAGGCGACACGACTTAAAACGCATCCACAACCGAATTTTAAACACAACTCTTCATGACTTACTTTTCCAGTTGAAGGAGAAGTACATGGATGTGCATCAAACAGAGGTGCGTATCTGGTAGATATAATCAATTTGCACTGATGCAACAGGTTATGGTGGTACCAGTGCTGGATAGCATGTTAGGAGCTATAATACCTGCTCGTACTTGGTTTGGTATTCTCATGTCTGCACTTGGTGTTGCTATGCTCGAATGTAGTGGTTCTCCGCCAAACGTAAGGCATTATAACATAAAGAATTCATCAAAAATGAAAGATATTAGTGATAAAAGCATTAAGAAGATCTCAATTCTTCATATATATCACGGGTAATGTTAACGATTTAATTTGACCATATCTATGTCCCTTTCAGATTGGAGATCTGTTGAGCTTTTTGAGCGCAATATTTTTTGGAATTCACATGCTTCGGACTGAACATCTTTCAAGAAGCACAAAGGAGGAGAATTTCTTGGCACTTCTTGGATATGAGGTTTGTTTGTTGTTGGACATAGAATTGACTCCCTTTATATATATATATATATATATATATATATATATATATCATTTCGTGCTAATTTTGTGGATTATAATGGATCATTCTAGGTTTAAGCATGCCATTGATGTCAAAAGTTTCATGGTTTCCTTATAGGTTTGTGTTGTTGCTCTGTTTTCAACACTGTGGGCTGTAATTGAAGGATGGTTTGATGGCAATCAAGATTTTGATAAATCATATTTGACATGGGAACTGTTGTGGGATTGGATGATGGCCTTTCCTTGGCTACCTGCACTATATACCGGCATATTCTCAACTGGATTGTGCCTTTGGATTGAGGTATTTTCTTGAGAATTTATTCAAGTAGAAAGTACAAACAAGAATGAACTTCAAAAATCGCTCTCATTTGCAGCTCAAATAATCCCTGATTTTGAAGAATAACCTGCAATGCTATAAAAAAAATAATGACCTGTTGTTCTATGGAATCATTGAAAAGAAGATATCCATGGATTGCAGGGCCATGCAATATATTTAAAGGCCTTGACTTGAGCAAACTGCATTCTATATCCTTCAGCATGTAGGGTCACTGGGCAGCAATTTTGGGAGGCAGCGTTCCTAGGCAAATCTCATTTCATTTCTGATTTCGGTGAATCACTTGTAAAAATCGTTTCTTTCTTTCTTTTTTTTTTTTTTTTTTCTCTTCCATACAGATTGCTGCTATGCGTGAAGTGTCAGCAACAGAAACAGCCATTATTTATGGAATGGAGCCACTATGGGGAGCTGGTTTTGCATGGTTTCTCCTTGGCGAAAGGTGGGGTGCAACCGGATGGATTGGGGCTGCTCTCGTGCTTGGTAAGCGATTTTCATTCTTGCAGTTTATGCTTGCGTGATTAGAATTTGAAAAATTATTGAAGTTGATCACCAAAATGATGAAGCTTTTATTGACATGCTGAGTAATAAGCAAACGACAGAGGCTTAGAACGAAGCTTCTATTGCCTGAAACGATACGAGTACAAAGGTAACAAAATTGATTAGGCTTTCATATCACGGTAGGTGGAAGCTTAATGGTGCAGATATTGGGATCATCCACTACAAAGGGATCGATAGAGGTTGAAAAAGGAAATCAGAAAGGCCATCTCCTGCTGGTTTCAGAAATGGACAAAGGAAAATTACAGAAAAAGCTGTCTACTTCACCAATTGTTGTCAGATCCAGAAAGGATGTGATGGATATGTTTTAAATGATCCATCTCATGACTGTTCTGTTTTTCTAACCATGCCCTAGTTGCTTGTATTGCTAATAGTGTTCATGAATTATATTTCGTGTGCATATATATATATATATTTATGCATATAGAAAATTCTATATGTTGCAAGACAATTCGAATCAAGGTACATAAAAATTTTAAGGGCTTTTGCCATATAGATACGTTTATGTGCACGCTAAGCTCTTTGTGCTTCCGAAGGTAAAAAATGCATTTCAGGAAATTTGCCATTTAGCATCAGGGTGAAAGTTTCTTATCCTCGAATCCAGCAGCAAGCTATTTACTGGTTCATGATTTCCTTTGCCTAATTACTAGCATCGTTTTCTGCTTGGGCACTCTCAGTCAGCGCATTACTGTGCTTTATGTTACTCTTTAACTAACTCGACAAGGGTTTTAGCTACAAGTGCAACTACATGCACAACTTCTGATGAATATTTGAATGCAGAATGTACCTAGT
>JBBYHL010000012.1:9333788-9344518 GCA_038381835.1 Adansonia madagascariensis
CTGGTCCGGTGCCTAGCAAGTGCCCAATTTTTCCTTTTCCCTTTAGGAAAGTTCGAACAAGTTGAGACCACTTCAAGTAGTTTTTTCCGTTCAATCAATACGCGGACTGGATACTCTGAAACTCCATGTTGTTGCGCACCATTTGATCCTCCTCGATTGACGATGTCGGGGCTGTAGATGTTGAGGAAATTGCGTCTGCCATACTCGATGGATATAAGGCACAAAAAAATTGAAGGCCGCGAAGAATTAAAAAAACCAGCAATGAAGGCTGAATAAACAGGTTTTGGGAAGGTGAACCAAGAAGGAGAAAAAATAACAAACCAGCAATGAAGGCTGAATAAACAGGTTTTGGGAAGGTGAACCTTTAAGAAAAGCTGCTCCAACTCGTACTTCTGGAGGCTGTTCACAAACAACAGATTCCAGAAAACGCCTTAGGCTTCTGATACCATGAAGAAAAATAATATGAATTTTTTTCTTCTAATGAATTAATTTGATACAGGCCTATATTCCTTTATATACAAATTCTCTAAGTACTAAAAAAGGAAACTTCCCTAAATAATATCCTAAGTTATAGGATCTAATTGTACAACTGTAGTTGACTTTCGAAAATATCTATTTTTACCTAAAATTACTGATTTTCAAAGATTTCCCACAGACAGTAATTTCCTTGGGTGGTTCTTTAGTGCTTGTCTATTTAATGCTTTGCCTGATGAATGAATTCAAACAAACCATATATTTGGAAGTTATAAATTGAGTTTTAATCTTTGTTTCCTTTTCCCCCCCTTTTTTTTTTGGGGGGGGGGGGGTGTGGTATGTTGCTGTGTATCCAGGGTTTTCAAGAATTATATTCCACAGCTGCTGAGTGGCAATATCAAATATCATTTCTTGAATCCTTTTATTCAGAAATTGGTAAGTTTAAGTACAATGATAATTGTTTTCCTTTTTATTGTTTCATTGAGCTGGCTTATGAAGACTGAGCTCCTTGATTTTTGTAGAAGTATTTTCTGCAAACTTATACTGTTCTGCTAATATTTTAAAACTATAACCTTCAGGTAACACTTCTACTTAGAAGTAACTGAAATTCGTAATTATTAGCTATCTGAAACATGTAATTTATTTTAGCATTATAATTATAATGTTGAATATCAGGTTACATAATAATGTTTGCTCTGTGTCAATAGCCCTTAAATTTCTGAACTAAAATGTTTTCTGGAAAGACATTCCAGTATAGTACATCAGCTTGTTTATGTGGCATTCCAGTCTAATTAATCTCTTTTTCGCTCTTAAATTCAAGGGTATTGTTTTGGATATGGCCAAATCGCTTACTTTCCCTCTTCCACTTTTGGCAACTGCTCATCAACAACTGGTTCTTGGTACTAATCTACTAGATACTTGTTTAATTTAAGTCCATTGGTTGTGGTGATTTGTTTTGGTTCAGAGCAACTTTGATTTCTTAGCTACTTAATACTTTTCTTTTTCAGGGTCTTCACTTGGTCATGGAGATGATAATACCCCATTGGATCAGGTTGTTGCTTGTAATTCTGTTAATTAAACTTTTGGCCAAATAAAAACTATCTTCAAACAAAACATTAACATTCTATGCCTGAAGGGGCGAAACACGGAGATGTTTCTGTATATATAAAACTTACTTTGCTTTTCACATATATGCTTTATGATTGTTGAATAGGTTTGGGACCAAGTATTTGGAGTGAATACCATGGATGCCGCCAATGCTGAACTCTACAGCCCAGAGGAACTTGCAAGTCAAATCACTGCAGAATCAAAATCTGTGAACCGAGTTGGTTTCATTGGTCTTGGAGCAATGGGATTTGGCATGGCAACTCACCTTGTGAAATCAAATTTCTGTGTTCTAGGTTACGATGTAAGTGCTAACTATATTTTGTTCACTCTCTGTGTTTTTTGCTTGATACCTTCCGTTATTTTTCCACCTTGTCTCAATGTATTAATTTCTGCATTGAGCATCTTACATGAGATACAAGTTAAGGCCATGCTTGATTACTGAACACCAGTATTCACATGTATTCTAGTGGACAATGAGGGACTCTTCTAGTTGAAAAAGAGGGGGTCATAAGTTAAATTACATTTAACTTTTTCTCTGCAGAATCAAGCAATTTTACCCCGAGCTGAAGTAGAAGTGAAATTTTAAATTTCTAATGATCAGTGGCCCCAAATGAACTTTTACCTTCAGATACCTTTCTATGGCTATCTTCGTAGGGAGGGAGGGTCATCTCCATCAAGAGTCAATATACAACATTTCTGTTACCCTAGGAGAATGTAGCTCAAATTATTATATTTTATGAGGTTTTTTTTCCATGCTGTAAGCTGCAAATATTCTTTTGGAAAAATTTATAGGATTCACTAGAAATTTCATGATTTGGCTAGCTGGAAAGTGGTGTTCTCCTCGTACTGTCTTCTAGATGGCCCTAAAATCTGCATATCTGCAAATGACATGCTCAATTTCTGTTTTTCTGTTATGCCTACAGTTTAAATAAATTCATGGTATCCCCCTCAGATTTTTAGTTAGATATTATTGGTGATTGAGAGATTAAGTTAAAAGTTTTAACTATGTTCCCAAAATTTCAACTGGATGGCAGGTGTACAATCCTACACTAACTCGATTTGAAAATGCTGGTGGCTTGATTGGAACCTCTCCGGCAGATGTATCTAAAGGTAATTTGAGGAATGTCTAGTGACCTTCCAGTCCAAGTCAATTAAGAAATAACAACTTATCAAGCTTTTTATAAGTTTGAAATTTATTTGACAGTTTTTGGAGGAATTAGAGGTTTACATTGTGAGGTCCTCTTAAGATTATATAAAACATTGGGAAGTCTAGCACATGGGCTTACACAAGCTTTTTTGTTTACAGTCCATGTCATGAAGTTCTCATATGCCTTTTGTCTTACATGTGACATTCACATTAGTTTTGAAATCAAATCTCTTTTTTTTTTTTTTTTTTTTTTTTTTTTTCAAACAATAAAATAGGTTCCAATCATTTAAATTCATCTTGGATTTTTATTATCTATTACTATTTTAACATACTTGTTTTGACCATGAGAAATATAATTCTACTAAAGACTGTTGAATAAAGAACTCATTTTTCAAATAAGCTAAAAAATAATTGAACAATTTTGAGTTTTTCATAAAAGTATATAAGGACATTGTCAAAAACCTACCTTAGAAGGTGCTCTAATAGTGTAGATAGCTAACTTGCAAGCTAACAATTACAAGTTCCATTATAATCTAGATTTGAGCAGTTCAAATTTGACAATTACTGATATGTATCAAAATAAATGGCTAAAATCTTGCTTCTATAACTCTTTAGGTTTGCTATTGATGGTCATGTAACTTAAAACAAAAGTAACATATTCCATAGGCAATTGCAGCTAAGAATGGAACTTTAGATTGACAGTCAGACAAGGAGTTTGTTTTGAAATTCTTTTTGTAAAATAGGAACCAAGCTATCTGTAAATTCTTATATGTACTGTAGTCTTTGTTAATGGTAACAATTAGACTCTTTTGAGTTGGAAGAGTATGCCAACACTTGGATTTAAAGGAATAAAGTTAGCAAAACGAATCTTCTGCAGGCCTAAGTAACTAACTGGCAGTAACATGATCCCTTGAAGTGCTTATTAATGAGAAGGTGAATGCAATTCAGGTTATCATGAAGGGAAAGGGAGACCTTAGTAGTTGAAGAAATGTTGTAGACATTTCAGGTCTAGTAAACCATTAGTGGTATGAAGTAATACAAAAGCTTATGGTGTTGGAAAATGAAGCAAGAGGATATTTGAGGACATAAAGGTAAGTAACAAGAGAATGAGAGTAGCAACTTTTAAAAGTACTTGCATTTTGCATTAATTACACAGTAAGACAAATAACAGATACCCATCTTCATACATATATGGAGTAATACAATGTGGGGGGGGGGGAGTGTCTAATGTTTGATGGTTTAAGCAGGGAGGACTAGATTGCTTTAATAATATGTACGTTCAAGCTGTTGAGATTGTTTTACTGTCTTAATATATTCTCGCAGAATGATAGCTTCTATCTTATATTTTCTTTGGATGTGCAAATTTCTATCATCAGTTGCAAGCCACTGTCTTTACAAAGATGTACTCTAGTTGTTTTAATCTAGCAGTAGATGCAGATATTTGATCAAGTAAGAGAAATTTGTTCTAGTCATATTTTTTAATAAATTACTATTGTAAAACCTTATGCTTTAGTTTGTCTACTGTCCTTTTAGATGTCAGTGTGAACAGCTGTAAAAATTGATCATTTTGCTGGTTTCTTGTACTTGTGGGGTGGTATTAAAAGCATGACTATATGCAAGGTCAAATTGTTTTTCCTGTGTGCCTGAAATAGTGAATCTCATTACTCTTGTGTAAACTGTCAACTTTAAATCTGTTATGAAACGTAAATGTTTTAAAATTGCAGATCTTCAAATGTTATTTTCAAATTCTCGTGATTCTTTCACAAGAATACATTTGTTTCTGACATGTTTTCTCCCGCAGATGTTGATGTGCTTGTAATCATGGTCACAAATGAAGCTCAAGCTGAAGGTGTTTTATTTGGGGATATGGGCGCAGTTTCAGGTATATTTCTACTCTGCTACTTGCAATTTACGAGCTGGGCTGATTTCTCTTTTTATGTTTTGTAGCCCTTCCATCAGGAGCATCTATAATACTTGCCTCCACAGTCTCCCCTGCATTTGTGAGCCAACTAGAACGACGTTTACAGAGTACGTATTTATTTCCTTCATCTATCTATTTGCATTAACTCAAAGCAAAGTTTCTGGTTTGAAGTAAAACATACCCATTGTTTTATTATTCAAATTCCAGTTTTCATCCCATTTTTTGTTTTTCTCCTCCCCTTGTGCCAACCCCCTCTTGCTTGTGATTTATCTTCCTTGAGAACACTGCCTAGTTAAGTGCAGACCTGAGCTGAGTTGAGTATCTCTATGTTTGGCCTCAGCTCAGCCAAGATTTATCGATCTTGAGCATGAACTAAAAAACTTTGTTTGAACTTGGCATGTTTAGTTTAGCGGACTATTGAATTAAGCCCAAGCTCTTAACAAGCTTATGGCTTAAGCTAGAAAAAGCTTACTAATTTGTAAGCCCATAAAAATGCAATGTTTGGCTTACTTTATGTGGTTTCTGAAAGGAACTCTTTCTTGCTTCATGCATGTATTGGATTTCAAAAATCACATAAACATAAACGCAGCGGAAATAGTAAACGTAGAAATAGCCAGACTTCCCTACAGATCTTTAGGGAGGGACTTACATGTAGCAAACAATAAAATTAATTAATTAAGATTTAATCATCCATATGATCAGAAGTTACCTTGACTTTAGATGTTGAAATCTAAAGACAAAAAACTCCAAGAAGTGATTTCTTGAAAGATTTTTGAAGAAGCAGCACATGTGTCCTGCCTCTAACGGTTATCCACACAGATAGCTATTGTAACCATGTTGAGGCCTGATGGTTCTCCAATGCTAGCTAGAAGGGTTATCAACCCTCAACGAAAATGAACTTCAAATCTAGAATCAAACTAGAACCAAGAAGAGAGGATGAAGCAAGATCGTGTCAAGCACAAATACTCTCAGGGAGGTGGCACAATCTTTAGGGCTTTGTGTGGATAGGACTGTTGTTTGAGAAGACTATCTTTTTATCTGATAAAATATATTCTCTCAAAATATTTAGCATCCTCGTATCTCAAACATAGGTTAAAACTCTCGTATTTGCCTTTAGGCCATCATATCTATATATACTAGCTCAATCCTACTCCTAGTTGGATTTAGAATGGAATAGTTTTGACCAAGATAAAACTCCCTAAACAAGTTGAACTTATTCTTTTTGTTTTAGGTTAATTAAATGGTCAGCTATTTTTCCATTTACCTTGGCCGAATTCCCCTTCCTCATTGGGCCAATCAAATTGGCCCAACTAGCTTGGGCTATAGGCATAGGTAATGGTGCAATTTTCAGGGTTTTTGGGCCAGAGCTGTGTTTCCATGAATTTAATCCAATTGATTCAATTATATTTATTCTAAATAAATAAATAATATTTATTTAATAAATATAATTATCAAATAATTATAAAATATTAAATAAATTATTTAGAAACACAAATTAGTTATTATATACAATTCTCAATGGATTTTATCACTATAAAATCCTTAATTTAGTTAAAACTATTTTTTAACTTAATTATAATATTATTTAATATTAATTATCAAATAATCAATATTATAATAATAATAGAAGGGATAATAAATAAATTATGAGATAGGAAATTTGATTCTCAATCGCATCTTGAGTCTAGATGAAATCCTATTTCAACTAGAATAAGTGTTTGTACACCTTTACACTTCATGTCTTAATTTAGACATTATTTTAATAGGAAAATCTTATTATTACTGTCTTATTTAGACAACAAAATTTAGATTTTACATATCTAATTTTGTTTCAAATAATCGAACTCATTCAATCAAGTCTTTCATTCAAGTTGCTTTTTATTTAATTAAGTCATACTTAATCAAATCCCAGATTTAATCCAATAGATCTACCTTATTGTGTATGACCGATTAGGTTCCCAACATGTTTGCAATGAACATAAATAATCTTATTAATCATGTTCATAAATAAAGAGTGAAATCTAGCAACCCATCATGACCACCCAAATGTTGAAGGGTTAGTGTGACCTTATAGAAATCTTTTAGTAACCAGTCTATAAGTGTAGTATGGTCCTTTCACCAGATATCTCAGATTGAGGATAAGCATTATGCAGTGTCTACCCAATCCTCAATCCATATTTTTTCTTGCAATTCATGGTTAATATTCATGGATCTATGAGGAATTGTTCCTTATAACCCATTTATGCTCTGGCCAGAGACTTTAATATAATCAACCATAGTTAAGAACACTCAAGATGTCTTTAATGTCACTCGGAGTGGTGAATCCTCTTTGGATCACTCATCCATCTACCATATGATTCATGTTATGCCCAAAATGACACTACCATAAGCATCTATTTATTGTGCACCTGTTCGTGATGGAATAAAAGTATAACACTCTTCATACGAGGTGATCTAGTATCACAAGTTTAAAGACTATTTTACACGACTTACACTTTAGAACATATTCCATAGACACTTGAGTGACGTATACCATATGAAGTTCTCATTTGGGCCAAGTTCATTGAACTTTTTTCCACAAAATAAGCATCTATATGCTATCCCCAAGTATCTTGTATACTTAAACCTCTATGAGATCAATGAATTGCATGTATCCAACGTATGGAAGCTTAACATATCCTAGTCTTTGTGCATTGTAGATGCTCTGTCTTGACAATACGATGACTGGGAACGTTTTTAGAAGCATGGCTATGATGCATAAGAATCTCATTGGCGTAACTGGTTTATTAACTTTGCAAGCCATTGTGCTTCAAGGGCTTCATTCAATTAGTGTTTGCATGAGTGTCAATCATGCCATTAATAAAGGAAAACCTATGTTACCAAGACTTAGTAACATGAATAATGTTATTTGACTATGTATCCCATGACTCAATCCGACTAGTTCAAGGCATACACTAACATCTCCCACTTGCACGTGAAGCAATCATATTATTTTTAGTGTCTATTGGAGAATATGTTAATTCATCTATGATAATCTCTATTATCGAGCCATAAAACTATTTGGAATACAATGAGACCTTGATTCCAATCATATGGCTTAGTTGTATTACAACTATCGGAATCAATTTAATTAGCTCGATAGCTATAATCCAAAATTAATCATATTCATGAGCCTATAATGAGATGATTTGTTTTATGTCTCTTGGATATAAATATGTAATATCTCTAGTTTGGAGCTCTTTCCAAAATTACATCTAAGTATGTATAACTTTAGTTTATCACTTGTTCATATATATTAACTTCATGATGCTTCCCACTAAGTCATACGTTTTCATGAATAATTCATGAATACTCCCACTAAACATAATATCTGTAAGACTTTTGAATTCAATCTTAAAAAGATTCGAATTTAAGTTAATTGGCTTTAATTAGTATAATTTGATAGACCATGATGTAGAACAATTCTACGGATATTTATTAAATAAAGAAAATTAAAAGCATTCATATGCTAGCAAAAAGATATATGTTCAAACATTTATCCTAATAAAACTTCCTAAAATTCGGTCCATAAAGTTGAAAGCATAAACATCCAGTGTTTAAAATAATAAATCATAAAATGAAGGTTCTCAATAACTTCCATGCATAGAGGTGCAAGCCTGATCCATATCATTCGGGTTTCCTTGCTCTCCAATAGTCCATCTTCATTTAGCCTTCTCCTTGTCTTTATCATTGATCCCTACAATATGTCAAACATATTTAGTACCAATAATTAGGTATCATATATCAAAGGAAGATAAATGAATTTTCAAATTTATACCTAAGGTAGAAACTCCTTTTTGCTTTTTGTCCTTGACCGATTCAAGGTACTTTTTGTAGTTTGTCCTCCAATGATCAGGTTTTCCGCAATGATGAAATGTACACATATCAGTTCAATCCTTAGCCTTCACTCCACCTAATGGCTTTATACTCTTTGATCCACCCTTTCTCGATTTCTTCTTCTTGTTCTTGGTTTTTTTAGAAGTAGAAGTAACCAAGTGGATAGCCTTCTCATTGGTGAGAGACTTTTCTATTGTTGACAACATATTCAGCAATCTCGGAAGAGATGTCTCTAGGTGCTTCATGTTGAAGTTGAATGCAAATTGTGAAAAACTTGGAGGCAGTGAGGAAAGAACTAGATCAATGTCTAACTCATTATCCATCGACCAACTCAACTGTTCTAATGAGTGATCTAGCCAATCACCTTTAGCACATGAGTTTTAACAGGTGTACCTTCAGACTTATTAGTTTGGAACAATTCCTTGGAGGTGTCGAACCTATTAGTGCACCTTTCCTTATCGAATAGTTCTCTAAGGTTTAGGATGATGTCCGTAGCTTCCATGCCCTCATGTCTCTTTTGGAGATCAGGTGCCATGCTAGCCATCCTCACATATGTGGCTTGCGTAAGATCATCTTTATGAACTCAATAGGCATCTTTCTTTTCTTGAGAAGCATCAGGTTTGGGCATGTCGAGTATGGGCTCGTCAAGTACATAAGCTATATGTTCTTGTGTTAAAACGATTTTAACATTAAGGAGCCAGTCAATGAAATTCGACCTAGTCAACTTGTTAGTATCGAGTATGCTACGTAGTGATAGATTAGAATTCATGCTTCTTGTATATATCTTGTGCGAATTTCAGAACATATTTAATGTCAATAACATATATAAGATAATCATTCAGTCAGGTTTTAAAACTAGAATGATTATTCCTCACTGTTTTTGCCTAATTATAGCCCTTAACTATAATATGAGAAGTTCAACGTTTGAATCTTCTTATAAGCTAGGATCCCTTTCATTTTTACGTAACCTTAGGGATAGCCCAACAAGCTATGCAAGAACTAATTGGGTAGGTAATTTAGCTTACTAATTGCATCTACATGCAACTCCTAGATCAGGTATGTATTTCACCTAACCATCGCCTCTAATGCCATGGAGTCAAGTTTGTAAGCATTCGGACAACACGTCTTTAGTTGAGTAAGACCCATTAATTATAACTCAAGCAGTTCGGTGGAAGGGACCTTGGGGATAGCCCAACAAATCTCCACAATCGAAACTCGGGTATCTTGTTATAATTAATGGAAGACGTCTAATCATGCTTAGGCATGGAATCAATATTTTACGGGGATTTCTTTTAATTGATTATTTAAGTCTCACTGATTTACTTTTGATTGCATTACGATGGCATTTATTTCAAGTGCATTCATATCGTATATATATCAACATAAAATAAATCTATCACATGCAATCTACTAGGATAATTATGGACTTTCATCTAAACTAGTTTCCTTGAGCCATTAGGAAACAAGGTGGTGAATTTCCTAGGGATACCATTTGCATAGCACATAATTCTTCATGGTAATCTCCTTGGGCTTCATCTTGGCGCCATCTCCTATACATCTTCGAGTACATAAATTCTCTAATACTAGCCTAATCCTAGATCTCTAGCTATGTAACAATTACATGAGTTTGAAGAAATGTCGAGTTACATTCGAGGGGAGTAATGTGAGAAGAGAATTTTACATCCCCGGATAATAATGAGATAAAGTAGGGTTTGTAGACCCTATTTAAAATAAATATCAAAATAAATAAAATTAACCATTCACAACCTAGTCATACTAAGGTTTACGTCCATAATCATCCATGTTTTAACAATTATAGCAGAATAATAATGTATAGCTAACATCACATGGTAATCACATGCATACAATGCATGTATAAACAAATCTATAACATTCAACAAAGCATCTATAAGAATTGGCTATAGCGATTAAACATATTTAATTTAATTCCTAACTTTTAGGAAACTAGTCTTAATTTGGACACTTACCTAACCTTTAGGTGATTTGCCTCAGCAAGGACAAATATTTTTATTTGCATGCTTAAGTTAGGTTTCCAACATTAAAATATTGAAAGAATTAAAATGAAAGTTATTTAATTAATTAAAGGGAAGCCTAGTTGAATTGAAATTCTTTTAACTTTCCTAACTTTTAGGAACCAAGTTCTATTAAATAACCCTTTATCTGATCTAACTTAAACTCATTCCA
>JBBYHL010000012.1:9364221-9377587 GCA_038381835.1 Adansonia madagascariensis
GATTATTATTTTATTATTCTATCTCAAAGGTTTCTTTCTAAAACCTAAATATCTCTACAGCGTTATCTTTCTCGACTATTTCAGTTTTTTTTTGTGTTCTAGCTATTTCTATTATCTCCACCCTTCATCAAAAGGGAAAGATAGATTGATCTCTCTTTGTGTGTGTGTGTTTTGATAAATTTTTTAACAAAAAGCGAAGAAGTTGGAAGTGATGCCTAAAGAGGGGACCGAAAATGTTATATTAATAGAAAGCCTTGAAGGATGTGCCAGTTTCCCTCAATTCCACATGCTATAAACAGTATTTTTGGGTTGATTTAAACAAATTGTCACCTTTGCTGTATAATTAATTGATCTTACTACATTTGATATACACAAGTTTAATATTCAAAAGCAGGAATTACCATTTATCAAATGCTTATCTTTGAAGTGTTCAATGACAAGCTCTTGTATCAAATTTACACGAGGTTAAAACTGTTTTTGTAACTAGAATAACCTTCAAAATTTAATCCATACCTTTATATTAAAGCTGCTTTCGTAATGCTACTGGTGGCTGGATTTCTACGCAGAACTTTAAGATTAGATGCAAAGTACTCACTATATTTTCGTTTATTGCTGAAGCAGGGTTCAACATGCATAGTAAATGCAGCTAGTGAAAGAGACATGGCTGTGTTTGCCGCTGGAATGATCCAGGCGAGATACTGCAAATCTTTATGGTTTTCATTGTAAATATTATTTTTTGGAACATATTGATAAAGATTTTGGGAGGTTTGGTGTATAACTCTAACTCAATTGGCAGGCAGAACTGAAGGGGAAGTCTTTCTTATGCCGTTCTGCAGCCAGCTTTGTTTCTGCCCGCATTGGAATTATCCCCAAAGCTCGAATCCTCCCAAAGGATCTAGGAATGAATAAAGAGAGAACTGGTGGACTAATAGTTGTTGGTTCATATGTTCCCAAAACAACAAAACAGGTCCAAGATTGGTGAATTTTAAAAGTTTATTTTATCATTATTGTTGTTTTAAATTAATTTTAAAGTTCATTGCTATTCTATTTTCGTTAAAATACAAATTCACTGTATTTAATTAAACCTACTGTATGAGCTTCTATACTGTTATTGCAATCATTGAGCCCTTAATTGGATGGTAATTTAGCACCAACTCTTTTTGCCAAGTGAGATAGAATTGCATGTGTTATGAATTATGTGGAATAAATACTTAAACATGGCATTTTTCTAGGAAGATCGTTCATGTGCCAAGAAAAAAAAAAAAGATTTTTATTTTAATACATGCTAGAAAATGCCATGTGACAATAAATATTCCACGTTACTTATGCCTCATGACAATTCTCAGTTGGCAAAAGGAGTGAATTGTGTTAAATTTCCATGCCCACAAGGAATCAATTGACAGTAAATAATCGATTAGGGGCTCAACTGATTGCAATAAAAGGATAAGGGATCATATGATGGATGTAATTAACTATAATGGCTTATTATATATTTTAGCCTTAAATTTTCTAAGTTGAGATACTCTTTGATTATACGTCTTTCACAATCCTCAGGTTGAAGAGCTTCAGTCACAATACGGACATTTGTTAAAAAGCATTGAGGTAACCAGAATTCAGTGTATCTCTATTTTATACCTTAGGCTTAAATGGCTTTTTTGACAGCCAAATATGAGAAAGGGCCACAAAATTTTGCAATTTGCCCACTGTATTATTGTTTTGCACGTGCTAAGTTTTCCTTCTTTTTGGTGAATAGGTTTCTGTACATAAAGTTGCTATGAAGTCATCAGAAGAGAGGGAGGAGGAAATTAATAGAACTGCAGAGATGACATCTATTTTTCTTGCAGCTCGTAAAGATACTTTGATAATGAGCAGCAGAGAACTGATCACTGGAAAAAGTTTGTTTCTTTATTCTTCTTGGAAAATCCTCACTAACCTTCAAACCCTTATGCTTGTATATAAAAATAATTGTGATATTTTTTGGAAAGACAGATATTAGTGAACTTATATTGTTTGTTCTAAAGGTACATTCTTTTTTTTTTTTTTCTATTTATTGAAATGGCAACTGTTTTACCTTCCTTTCGATAGCTGCTTCTGAGAGTTTAGAGACCAACTTCAGAGTGAGCTCTGCACTGGTTGAAATAGTTAGGCGGATAACTACAAGACCTCGTTACATTCTGGCCAAGGTACTTTAGTTTTATACTGACCAATTATTCCTTGGTTTTATTGTCAGGTATCTCATAGCTGATATATCTGTTCGAAGTCATAGACTACCATCTGATAGGAAAGTTATCCATGAGTTTCATTTTTCTTTTATGGAAACTTGTTGCTGTAATTTCCACCATCAGCTTCTGCCTATCATTCTTTGGCAACTCAAGATTATAAAGTCTTTTTATTCATTGCAAGCTATGTTTCTCTAATGTTTTCATTGGTACAGTGTTGACATAACTGAATGTTTTGGATCAGCTAAATTGATAACTAAGTGCTTAGTTTCTCTTTATGTTTACAGCAAAAATCTTTTATCATAAAGAAACTTGGATCCCTACCAGCTTTGAGTTGCATGTGAGAGAGATTATTTTAAACTGGTTTCGTTTCTAATATAACAAACCTGCAACATACATCTTGCCCAAAGATAAAATGGAAGCTGCAAAAAATCGTTTAATTTGATGTGGCCCTCTCTTAAGTTCTTCAAAGCAGCTCTTGACATTTACTTGTCCTCTTTCTGTATATTTTTATCCATTTTGTTGCTGTATATTTTTTTTGAGGTGATAGTTAACTTCTTTTTATCATCCGTAGAAGACTTTGATGATGGTCACCCTTTTAGTCAACACCACAATTAAATGCTCTGATTTTGCTTTATGCATATTTTACATGTTAATTTATGATTCTCTACCGTTTATTACCAATTGAGTGAAACGAATTTTTGTTATTCAAATGTATTGAAAGAATCTAATGGTCTATGCCTTCCTGTTTTAGGGTGGAATCACCTCATCAGACCTTGCTACAAAAGCTCTGGAAGTAAAACGTGCCAAAGTAGTCGGACAGGCCCTAGCTGGAATCCCTTTATGGGAGCTAGGGCCTGAAAGTAGACATCCGGGAGTTCCCTACATTGTTTTCCCTGGTAAGTTCTGAGTTTTGTTTCATGTTTTTTTGACAGATTCTACTAAAAGCAAAAAATTGAACCTAACTCCAGTGGAAGTTACCTTTCATAGGTAATGTTGGTGACAGCAAAGCACTGGCAGAAGTAGTGAGATCTTGGGCTCGCCCACACAGACTTTCATCGACGAAAGAGATCCTTATTGTTAGTATAATTTGTAGATTTTCTCTTTTACTATTATTATTTATTATTAATTCTTCCTCAGATATTTACAATGTTTTCCTGCTTAAAGAATGCTGAAAGTGGTGGCTATGCTGTTGGAGCCTTCAATGTCTATAACATGGAAGGAGTTGAGGCTGTAGTGGCAGCTGCAGAGCAAGAACGCAGTCCAGCCATTTTACAGGTCAGAAGCTGGTTTCTAGAAATTACATAAAAATCTTGAAATAAAGAAGACATAGAATCGTTGACTTTTAGACATCTGTGAGTTTCAAACCTGGACTCAGCTATTTATTGTCCAAAAAGTAGCCTATATAGCCTGATGCTAAATAGCATGTATGTCCAACAAGTAACCCCTGAGGCCTGATGATGTTAAATGGCATACATATGTCCAACAGTAAAATTGGACCCAGTTTTTGCAATATCCCATGGCATTGGCATAATTAATTTAAGAGATGAGAATCGAGTTATTATAGCTGATCATAGGTTAGGGGAACTGGGGAGGACCTTACTAGAGTGTAGCAGACACATGTGCCAGGCCAAGCCCTGCACAGCCTGGTTTACCTTCATCTAGTCTGGATTTTGCATTCATTGCAAGGATACAGAAAATTAGAAAATCCAATACCCTTGTCAACTCGAGGTTGCAGAATATGAACTTTATTTAATTTTATATTTCCTGTACTGCTTGGCTTTCTTGGTAGGTAGGACAGAAAGGAGGAAGAATGCAGAATATTTTAATCTAATGGCCAAGTTTCACCACTGCCTTCCAATTTTTAGCATAGTTATTGCTTAAATGTTTTCATCCTTCCTCCATTCCATCCTTCCTACCAAGAAAAGCCGTGGTACCCCTTCACCATATTCCACAGGCCCAACATCTAAAATTTTTTGGCTTTCATTTTTATTTTTGCAATTTTTTTTCTTAAAGAGAATGTATGCGTGCTTGGTTTGTTTATGGAAGAAATCATGCTACTTTTTCCTTGAAAAGGAAAAATCTTTGAAACACAAATCATATAATGCATTTCCCAATTTGAAAATTGCTTCTTTTTTTTTTTTCTTTCTTTAGTTTCAATTCCAGAAAATTTTCTAATCTACCCATTTCTTTTAAAGGTTCATCCTGGTGCGTTTAAGCAGGGAGGGGTTACCTTGGTTGCGTGTTGTATATCTGCTGCAGAACAGGCCAGCGTAAGTGGCGCTTCATTTACCGAGTCAAATAGGAAAAAGAATGGAATAAGATGCAAATTGAATTACAAACCATGCATCCAAAAGTAGTATCTTCCATGTGTTGATGTTATGTGGTCGTCAAATTGTCTGTTAAACCCTGTTTTGTTTGCCCTGGTAAAAGTAGCAATGAACATCTAGCTAGGATTTACTGGGATCTCTCCTTTGTTTTCTTTCAATTTCTTGTTATGCTAAGACTCTGAGTTGTTAAACTCTTGTTAGAGATTGCCAACATACAGACACACATACAATACAAGCACAGCTTGATGCTTTTACTTTTTATTTTCAATTTCACCTCTTGTGAGAGAGACATATCTGAATTTTGAGAAGTTACTTGTTACTTTGTTTTTTATTTTGGGGAAGTGGGGGATTTAGCACCACAGAGGACTTAGTAAAAATATCACCTAGAAGATGAAAGCTATTGCAAATAACATAGCACAATTATTCGATTGCTGGGTTTACAAAAAAAAAAAAAAAAAAAAAAAAAGAAGAGGGGAATTTGAGTTGATGCAGGTGCATGTATGGCAGGTTCCCATCACTGTTCACTTTGACCATGGTACTTCAAAGAAAGAACTGTTGGAATCTCTTGAGCTGGTGAGTTAGCTTGTGTTTACCAAAGTGAAAATGCATATTAAAACCATAAATACAACCTGTTTGTGGATGTTAATTCTTGATATTCCTTGTGTGTTTCCATGGTACTAGTATGTTTGTGAAATGGCATTTTTTTTTCTATCACTGCAAGGGCTTCGATTCGGTCATGGTGGATGGTTCACATCTTCCTTTCAAGGATAATATCTCATACACGAAGCACATATCAAACTTGGCCCACTTAAAGGATATGCTTGTGGAGGCAGAACTTGGAAGATTGTCAGGAACAGAAGATGATTTGACTGTTGAAGATTATGAAGCAAGGCTGACTGATATTAATCAGGTCACTGTTCTTAATCAAATTAAAAATGTTTTACTATCATTTTTCTAATGCTCATATCATAGTTCATCTCTTGAACTTCAGGCTCAAGAATTCATAGATGAGACTGGCATAGATGCCTTAGCAGTATGCATTGGGAATGTACATGGAAAATACCCAGCAAGTGGCCCAAATCTCAAACTTGATTTGCTTGAGGTCAAGTATCCGAAATCATCATTTTATACTGTTGCCTATTTTATTAGTGTTCAGATGCTTGCTGGCTCACTTTTAGCCAATGTGTTGAATTCTGTCTGACCAGTGTCAGGCTGCATTACTTGGGAGTATTTATCCTGTTCTATGCTAAGTTCTGGCTAAGGATAGGTGCCATGTTAAATGTTTTACTAAATTACGGTATTTTAGAGAGAAAATGATTCAGGCTTGTACTAAAATTCAATTGATAAATTTATTGAGATCTAAATGATGCTTCACATGGAACTCTACAAACATGGAAAGCAAATTTAGAGTCAAAGATGGTTCTTTTCTAGGGATTAGGTGCACATCTATCACTTTACTTACATAGTTTGTGTAAATTTACCTTTAATCTTTTTATTTGATGTAATTTTACAACCATTATAATTTGGAAGCAAATTTGGTCGAGTTCTTTTATTGATCTGTTTATGATGCTTTGTGTGTTTAAAATATTGCGATTTCTTTTTTCATTTTTATAATTAATATCACATGATGGAAAATTTCATCCTATATTCATCGCATTTCAAGTTTGTGAAAAAGTCAATTAAACTTTTTTCTTCTACTTAATTTCTAATGAATTTTCTCTTTAGTTCTTGCTTTCCTAGATGAAACTAAAACCCAAATTTTCCATTTATTTTATTTCTTTTCATTTTTCATTGAGGCATTTTTTAACTAAATATAATGCTACATCATATTAGGATTATGGCTTGCTGGTTTGGTTTATAATGCCATGTCATATTTTTTCTGTTAACCTTGTCAGCTGTGTCATTTTTCTCATGCCATGTCATTTTCAAACTTGCTTTTTGAATTGTAAAATAGCTAATAATAGTTATTTTATTAAAAAATTCGCCAACTGTTAAATCTTGACCAAAGTTACTCCAAAATTAAAAATATGATGGTAAAATTACACTAGTGAAATGGTAATGGTAAATTTGGATTACTTATATAAGTAAAGTGGTAAATTAAAATTTACACCTTATCTCTCTTTTTATGGCTACTTGTATTTTCTACAGAGGTTTGATTGAAATACAATCTCATGTCAATGCCTTGTAATGCGCTGCTTAGATGCTTGCAGATAATTATCCATTGATGTTAATTTCTGTAAACCTGCCTTTAACATCTTGATGTTAAAGTCAAAGCTACTTGGATCATCTTTTCTTGGTGAGGGAAAGGGCTGATGCACATCTGGAAAATTCATGGTTATGGAGAAGCTAAACTACATATTGTTTTTGTTTATTTAATTACTAGATCTTGGTTTGCCGGTATTTTAGCCTAATAACATTTTAGCGAACCCATCCGATAAATCCTTGGTAGCTGAAGTAACCTTTCCTCTTTGTTTCAGGATCTATATGCCCTAACCTCGAAGAAAGGAGTTTTTCTTGTGTTGCATGGAGCCTCTGGTTTGTCCAAGGAAATTGTGAAGGTATCTACTTTCTCTATGGGGCTATTCATAATATGACAGTTGAAGTACTTTGCTTATGTTAAGTGCGCAATATTGCACCGGATAAAAGCTTAAAGCAATGATGATGAATCAATCTGAGGATTGACTGAACCTTGTTATACTCGTTCATTACCTTGGACAGGGGTGCATTGAGCGTGGCGTGAGGAAGTTCAATGTGAACACGGAGGTACGAAAAGCTTACATGGAATCCCTGAGCAGCCCCAAGGGAGATCTAGTACATGTCATGGCTTCTGCTAAAGAAGCCATGAAAGCCGTAGTTGCAGAGAAGATGCATCTATTTGGTTCTGCTGGAAAAGCATGATGGTTTGGGATGAGCAGGCTGTGATCATGGCATCTTGCAAAAATAATTGTAGGAAAAGGTTACTTGTTTCCAATTTATAACATTATGGTCCTTTCCTTTTGTGCACCAAAAACATTATGGTTCATTTCCTTGTGGAAAAAATAAATGTTGTTCAGAATGGGATAGGCCTTTAAGGCTTAAACAATAAGAAAAAAAGTTCAATTGAATTAGCAAGAATTCGCTATTGTCTTCTCATATCTTGGGCTAGGCCTTTTGAATCTTCATGTTTTTGCATTTTTATTTTATGGCCCGTCATTTTTTTTTTCAAAGAAGCCGTAGTCCAAAAATAAAGAAGAGGTTACAAATGTTTAGATTTAAATTCTCAATTTATTGAACATCACAGTTGCGCTCTTGGTAACTTAATTTTTGTTTCTTAACCTTATTATGTTCTTTGATACATATTAGTCAAAGAAAAATCCTTTGTTACGGTCTTTTATTTCCATTTTTTCCCTTCCATCTTCGACCTTCAAATATAATACTTCTTTTCAAGCATTATATGAAAAGGCAGATTGTGCCAAAAATAAAAGAAAATGAAAAAGGCATATTGACAAACATTTTCTCATGTGATTACACATCTTCACCTACGTACAAATAAGGGTTCATCATTGTCTACTTGAAATTTGAATTATAGTTAAAATGTTTAATTTAGCATCTAAACGCTGAAAATGCATAACTAGAAACTTAATTTTTTTCCATTTATTAAGTTTTTATATAAAGACTAATTCTATTAATCAAATGGACGTAGCGAAATTCAAAATTAATACAATCAATGATAACGTGAATGTAACTTCTTTTAAAAATTATTTCTGAAATTCAGAAATAAACAAATAGCAAAAATGGGAGAAAGAGGAAAAGAAAGAGGAAAAGAGAGAGAATGGAGGTATGAAATGAAAGAGAACTTAACATCTAATTTCGAACGATCTTTCACATTCATTTAGCAGAAATACCACTCATTTTACTTTATTTTTCCTTTTTAATTTTACATACCGACAATCACTTTGTTTAAATATATATATATATTGCTGCCTAAACAATAAAAGATTTTGACTTTATTTATACATACAATTTCAAACTAAATAAGATTTTATTCAAAAATATCAGTAACTTCCATTGGTGGACTCAAATTTTGTTCCCTCCTTGGAGACCGAGTCTCCTTGCTAGCTTTACCACCCATGGCTTTAATAGCAATAATCTGATCAAAATGAGAGTTCTGATCTGTTGTTTTCTGATCTCTCTTAGCCTTATGAAGGGTCTCAACAAGTGCACGTTTGTTCTTGAAAACGCTTCCCTTGGCTTTCATATACATTTCATGGTACATATGCTTATCAATCTTGTTCATTTCCCTGTACTTTCGTAGCAGTCGCCTTAGGATTCGAGTTTTTCTCATCCACAAAACCTTGGATGCTAGCCTTGCTTCCCTTGTTCCTTTTCTCTTCCCATATCCTTTTCTCTTGGCAATATCAGAGGCCTGCTTACATCTCCATCTCCATCTGGACTGAGTTACGTTTGGCTTTTTGATAATAACATTATCCTTCACAAGCTTTCTTACGTCCATCCCTGCAACAAGATTAGTTGCATGGGCCATGCAGGCGTTAAAACCCCTACACCAATGAAAGATACAAGTTTCCATCCAAGACTGTATAATTAAGACCGTGGGTGAGTTTCCAGATAATTAACTGAGGGACGAGCTTGAACACGAAAATTAGACTAGAGGAATTGTTAGGTTGGGCAGAGGGCTTAAGGAAAATTTTTTCTTTTAATTTGTCCTTTGAAAAAAATATATAATAATATTACTTCAAGTAAAAATCTGGGTATTTTTTAAATAGATAGTTAACCTAGTTAACCTACTGGATTGGTACGCATAAATTATATCATAAATATTAAAAATATATTAAGTTATTTATTTTTTAAAATTTAATAAAAGAAAAAAAAATAGATCTGTTATGTATTGAAAAGATATGAGTGGGTTTGAACGGATCTTGGTGGTCTAGCCCGAGTAAAAGTATTAAAATTCATTTCATTTTCAAGCCTAACAAAAAAAAATAAAAAGCTGATATACATAGGAATTGAAATGGAAGATTGGGAAGACATACTGGAATTGGCCATGGAGATATTAAGGGCCTCGGAGGGATCGAGCCAAACTTTGCGCTTTCCACAGTGGAGTAGGCTAGCAGCCAGCCGCTTCTGCACCTTCAATGACACCATTGCTATCTATCTATATTATTACACTTTTAACTGACCAAGGCAGCCTGCCGATGCTCCTGCTTTGCTGTAGAGCTGGAACTCATCTATATATATATATATATATATAGAAGCAAAGACCCAACCAGGCAGCCAGCTTCCTCAACTAGAATAAACAATTTGATGAGAAGTTGAACTTTCTACAATCTCCTTGTGGTGTTCCGTTTCGTGGGCTGCAAGTGTACATTTTTTGTTTGTACGTTGACCGATGTTGCTTCTTTGACTACTATGACTGTTTCAACATATTTTCTTCCATTACTTTTCTTGGGGACAAAGTTCATTTTATTAAGACCTTTTAATCACTACAAACCTACCATTTCACTCTAAATAATTGTGATTAGTTTTAATTTACATAAATATTAGAATTGGGTATACTTACTGTGTGGGTAAAAAATATATTATAAAATTAAAAATTTAATTTTAGAATAGGTAATAGATAGTTATTTTTTAAAAAAATAAAATACATATTCACATCTTAATTTATATATATATATATATATATATATATTTTGTAATTACTGCCAAGTTGGGTTGGTAAAAAGTTTTATATATATACTAAATTATGGCATACCTACTATGAGGGTAGATGAAAAAAAGGCAATAAAAAAATCATGTTTAGAAAAAAAAGAAACTAAGTAATAGTTGGTTTATATATATATGGATAATTTTTTTAAAAAAAGATGTCATAGTTTCAGGAAAATATTAGTAATTTTTTTCAAAATAAAAATTATATAAAAAATTAAAAAGATATCAATACCCTTTTTTATATTATTTGATATAATAATTTATGTAATCTTTTTGTATTTTCCTTAATTAGATTTGTATTACTTGACTTTAGACACCAACTCAATTAACCACATTGATTGATATAGATATTAGAAAAAGAAAAAAAAAAAAAAAGCTCATGAAGAAGAAGCAAGGCCTTCATAATTACTTTTACATCTTCGGCTTTTGATATTTAACTTTGAAGGAGCCGATTAATATTATACTTTATATTAGATTTATTTTATCAAATATCTATATACACACAAAAATAATGTATTAATAAAAAATAATCAATTTCATAAAATATAAAATAGAAAGGTTAACATGGTAGCATTAAACTTTTAAGGATAAATAGATGTTCAAATTAATATAGTAAAAGACAAGAAAAATGAATAAATATAATTTTTCATCTGAAAAGACAAGAAAAATTAAACTCTAAGTAGGGGTGAAGTCAGAAATATTGATAAAGGATAGAGATATATATAGGGATTTGAAATAAAAATTATGTACGAAACAAATCTATCAAAGGATCAAACTAACTGTTGGCTAAAATCAGGTTAGACCTTAGACAAGAAATTTTTTTTGTAGAACTGAACCAACTTGGTCCATAAACAATTTTAATATGAAAATATTAAATTTAGATATTATATATATGCTATTAAATTTACTAACAATATATAAACTCTTTATAAAGAAATTAATTTTTTAATATTATAATTCATGTTGCAAATGAAAAAAATATAATAAGAAATAATGTCTCAATGTCAAAAAAAATCTATTGACTAATTAAAATATGTATAAAATTAATACAAATTATAAAATGAAATCATAGAATTACATATATTTAGGAAAAAAACAAAATAAGTGAAATGCACCATTTATATTAGATATTGGAGTAAAAGACACTAACACCCTTGAAAAATATAGTTATCTCCTAATGTTTTAAAAACACCCACTTAATCCCTAAGTTTTGATAGAAAATACACTTACCCTTAAGCTATTATTTTTAGATTAACTTTAAATGAAAAGATAAATATACCCTTTGTTAATTACTAATTATTAATTTTTATTTTTCATCATTTTTAAAAATATTTTACAAAATAACGAGAATTTAGTTAACCTTAAAATTGTATTTGATTACGGTTAAATTAAATTATTAATTAGTTATATTTTAATTCAAGTTCATTTTCAAATACTTTAAACTTATTTTTAATTCAATTATATATTAACTTTGAAATAAATTTATTAAAATATTTTATTTAAATTAATTAATTACTATTATTTAAAAATTTAGTGATAATAGAATTTGTCAAAGAAAAAAATGCAAAAAAAAGGGGGGGAAAAAGAAGAATATAAAATATATAGAAAAATACATTTTATCTCCTGAAAAAGTAACTTTGTAGCATTCTATTAATAAAACTAATATTTATTCAAAATTTACTTTAAATATAAAAATATGAATTTTTTGTTTTAATCAATTTTTAAACTTTGAATCCGAATCAATTTTGTTTGCCCTATTCTGGTTTTGTTTATCTGGATTTATTTATGCATTTTTACTTAGGACTTATTCCATAGTAGTTTTGATTTTGGTTTTCTTAATTGAGTTTATATTCAAATTTTAAAAAGCCAAACAATGCTATCTAATTTAGGTCAAAATCATTTTAAATCCATAATTAATTAAGCCAAAAATAAATATGATGTTCAAGATCAATAAAGCCTAACCTATAGTCCAAGTTTAGGTTAAACAATTTTGGTTAAATAGTTAATTAGTTCAATTAAAATTAAATTAATTAAATTAAAAAACAAAAAGCCAGGACAAATTTCACCACTGCCTACAGCCCACAGGTCAATCGAGAGCCACCATGCACTAGCTTCGATCCATCACATCAACCATAAAACATACAAAATAAGAAAAATTGACTAAACCATCTTTGATTTTTAAAAAAATTATCAAAATAATGTTAATTTGAAACAAATCACGAGGATACTATTGTTTTGTCATGCATAAAATCGTCAAAAATGATTGATGTGTCCACGTAAAAAGTGCCAAGTGTATCTAACATGACAACGTCAGATTAATTGACATTTCCAATGTGGAAATGTTAGCTGCACTAGTGATTCCTATGTATCAATGATCGTATCTACGCCCTCAGTGATTGCTTACTGTTCATTGTTAGCATGTGGCTTATCAAATCATAATAAAATGTTGTCCTACTTGGATCTTCGACATTTGCCTTTTGATGTCAGGTGACAAAACAATCTATCAATTTGCAGTATGTCATCTAAACCAATGCAATTATTGATCAATTTCTACCACCTTTCAAGACTCCGTTGATACACTTTGACTAGTTCATAATAATATGACCAAATCTCCAATCATCATCATAAGCCAAAGTCCATTGCTCCTTAGGAATTGAGTTTATCCAATTCCACATATCTTTATCACAAGAAAACTTCTTTGTTCTAGTCCAGAATTTGTGTTTAGTATGTTGATAACCTAATATTGAAACATACAAATCAACTTTTATTCTTAGTAAGTAAAAGTTATGAAAAATGAACAAAAATTGGTAATTTGTAACATTTGTACTAATGAAATGTTTCTTTAACGCCAAATTCCTAATGTGCTATAAAAATTACTGGCAATATGTCTTATGCAATAAATACATAATGAGTATTTGGTGGCTACCATCCAAGGTGTGGATTCCATATTGCCTCAATGACGATCACATGTCAATAGATATCAAATAAAAGTCTTTTTGTTGTATGACATACATTAGAAGGTAAGCTAAGAACAGACTCCAAGCATATTTTGTTTCCTTTCCCATATAGCAAAAAAAAAATGGCAAAGTTTGTCTTTCTCCATCATAAGTGGTT
>JBBYHL010000012.1:9393936-9415612 GCA_038381835.1 Adansonia madagascariensis
TTATAAAAAGTTAGTTACTGAAAGGTTTCTTAAAAGGTCATATTGACTCTTCTTGCATACCAACTGGCCATGAAGCTTTGTTAAAGGCCAATCTTGGTCTATAAATATAAATACACTTAATCGGGTAATTATGTTTATTTTTATTATGATAAAAGCCTAATAGGTCACACACAATAAGATAATTTATTGGATTAAAATTAGGATTTAATTAAGTATGACTTAATTAAATAAAAGGTGTAATGAGGAGGATTTAATTGAATAAGTTCAATTAAAAATAATTTAAGACATAAATTAGATTTATAAAATCTAATTAAATATGTCTTAATATGGCAATAAAGATAGGAATGTCTTATCAAGATAAGGTTAGTTGTAGACATAGTTTAGGGGATAATATTAAATAAAGCTAGATAATTGTATTTTGAAAACTTAAATAATTATTTGATAATTATTTACTATTATTTACGTAAAGTAAAAATTATTTTTACCTAGATTAGAAAATTTTGTTATGAAGTAAATTATCTAACACGTAAATTACGAGTTGGGCTAAAAGACTTAATTATTAAGTCAAGAGAGTTTAGTAGTGAACATATCTAAGTTGGGCATACTAATGGGCTAGGCACATGGAATGGCTCTCTTTGGTATACCGTTAGGCTAAAATATTAATAAGTTACTACTAAGGCCTACTCTTTGACAAGTTAATTAAAACACTTTTAATTGGGCTCCAAAAAGCACTCTAAAGTGGGGCCACCTTCTGGCATGTTAGTTATGGGCTCAGTTGACCCATTATTCAAGCCTAACCTAGCCCATGGTGTATTTAAATACATTATTAAGGCGTTTTGGTGTTAAGAAACATAAGGAAACCCTAGACGCCATCCTCATATCTTTTCTAAAGAGGTATGAAGCAATATTTGTCTTCACTAAACTCTCTTTATGCTTTCATGCTTTTTCTGATTGTTCTTGAATCTTTCTTGACATAACAAAGGTAGAAAAATAGTTTTCTAACATTGGGAGATTAATTTTTCACAAAAGTTATAAAATTGGTCAATTCTTGAAATTCCTGTTTCCCTAAGCCTAATTGTGCCAATTTGCATTTCAGGTGGTCAAAAAACATTTTTGATCACAATGAAATATTCTATCTTAGTGGAATTAATTGAAATCACGAATTGTGATTTTTGGATCCATTTATTGGCATCTACGAAAAACAGCTACTTCCTTATGGAATTATTTTTCTTTCTCTTTGGTGCAATAGGTAAGGGAATCAATCCTGGGTCATATCGAAACTGTACCAATTGGCTATATATCTTGTGGTTGAGGCATAACTAGCCTTCTAGCTAGCTCTGGGGAACATCAGACCTCATGAAGGCTCTAATATACGTCTTTGTGGATCAGCATTAGAAGCATAACACTTGGACTGCTTTTAGCCTCAAGAAGATATTTTAGTAATCAACCCATAGCGTATTCATGTAGGGATCAACATGCTTAGAGTTACAAGTCTCTAAGTTGCTATGACTTCCATAAGATCTATGTTTGAAATTGTAGTCCAGTCAAATGTGCATATTTTTTATGATTGTGAGGAAATCTAGGTGTTTCTTTTTTTAATTTTGCTATATATGTTTAATTCTAATTAAATTTTTATGCTTATATCAATATGCTTGAGTTTAGAATTTCCTTTTCAATATGAAACAACTTTATAAAAAAATTGAGCATACACATATTGAACACATACTCGTATATGACACTCCAAATTTGGTAAGGTAACATAGATTTTATTTCTCTCTAGTTTCTCATTGCCATCTTACTAGGTTCAAGGTTCCAGATATATCCTTACAATTTTTACTAGCATCTTTACCTTCACTTTCATAGGCTTGATTGCTACAATTCGTGAAAGAATAACCTAATTAGGTTCATATATTTGATATATTTTGCATGGAAAGGCTTGAAAATCTTGAGCTTTATTTTTGTATGCTTTGTCACAAGATTTTTCTTCTCTCATCTATTTAAATCCAGACAGCATTTAACATGGATATTAAGTCTCCTCAGCCATATGATATCACAAAAGTAATAATAAAAAAAAACAAGAACTAAAGTTTTATTTCACCAATCCCTTCGTGATGAAAGCTATACCTTTTTCATGATAGTTAAAACTTTTTCCATTTGATTGACTTCCCTAATTATCTATAATTGCCTTCTTTTTTTAATGCTTTATTCTATCTTGATTTTGGCTTTGTTAAGACTCATACAACCCTTTTCAATCTGTTTCTTTTTAAGGCTTATTAAGCTGTTCACTCATAGGGGTCGAGTTTGTAGAAAGAATTAGGATAAAGAAAAGAAACATGAAAAAGAAAGAGACAAGGTAATGTGTTAATTATTCATTTTGCTGGTTTTATTTACCGTTGCGTGTATCTTGGTATTTTAGTTAGTCCAGCTATTTGGCACCATTTGCAAGAAAGGATTCAAGTAGGTAAAGAACTTCTTAATGTAAAGAGAATAGAAAAGCAAATGAATGAAAATAGTTTGCATACTCCGTATATAAGCTTTTTCTAAACAAAAGTTTTATAACCTGTTATCTCCTCTTCTTTCTTAAAGCAATGACACCATTCACTACCAACTTCTCATATATTTTCCCTAAAATTTTTACATGAGCCAAATATTCTAGTGGGTGAGAGTTAAAATGAGAGATCTCGATGACAACAAAGTAAGCTAGTAAAGGGCCATACGCTCCCAGATCAAATGATGAAGTGAAACACGAGGATCTTAATTTCAAAGAAAGCAAAGAAAACTCGAAGATTAAAATTCTAAAATATAGATTACCTAAGAAACCATGAAAATGGAAACTAACCTAGCAATTGAGTGATGCAGTAATTGAAACAATCTACATAAAAGAAACAAAGACAAAATTAAACATTTTGTGATAACAATTTTAAACAATCCAAGAGTGTGTGACTCACAGACCTTAAATAAAAACTTAAAGGTCATCCTGGGTAATCATAATGCAAAATTAAAAGTCATTTCAAAATAGCTGTGGCATTTAAACAATCAATATTAGTGTGATGAGAGAATGCTTAGTGAATTAGCTTATTTTTCTTTCTGATAAAGTTTGATTGTAGTTCAATAGAGTGCACTTTTGAATAATATTAAGCAAAAGTAATTCTTGGTGAACTTTGAGTTGTATACATCCTCATCTTTATGTTCATTCAAAAGCGACATGTTTTATCTATTATCACAAATCTATTGCATTTTTGTTTCCTTTTAAGGTGATAAAGTATAGTGTTTCACCCTGAACTTTGACCTTTGTGAAAAATCTTCTAGTTTCCTATTTTGAGCCATCTTTGGGGTGTAAAGATCTTGAAATTATTTTTACTCCATCTTTAATTTACTAATCTTTGTCCCCATTCATGGTAAAGGAGAATTTTGTTTGTGTTTTACCTTAATGAGCTTTCATGGTCATTGCAGCAACGTTCTTATGTTCCCAAGTTTAGAAATTAAAAGAGGGAAAAGACTGTTCCCTACAAAGCTTTTTTCAATAAAACCTATCAGGGTCATAGTAGAGGAAAGATGTGATGACAGAAGAGTCTATTAGCTCAACACTAGCTCATGAGGAACCACCTAAAAATGATTTTATGTTGATGTAAGGTGATGATCGAGCATTAGCAGAAGGTTATTTAGAACAGCTGCAAGAGGAAAGCACCAGAATGAAACCTACAAACCGTTAGAAAAAGTTGTGATGGTAAGAAATCCATTTGTAATCAGAACCATTAGAGAATTTAGCACACTAGTGCTTATATATATATATATATATATCAGATGATGTAATTAAATAAATTTTATAAAGTGAAAATTTTCAAATTCCTCTCCTATTTCCTTTCTTCTTTATCTCTACTCTTATCTTACTTCTACAATTTAAGTTATCTGCTACAAAATTGATATTAAAGCTTACAGATCTAACTCCAATCTAGGTAAAACTAAGAAAAATCCAATTATGGCTTAAGGTATTCATCTCAATCACCTCTAAGAATAGATTCAAGCCATTCAAGGTCAGTTGGAGCAACTCAAGCAATGGATAATGTAGTCGCTCGTTGGTGGAAAGAGTAGTGCAAAAGCATCAAAGCAAAGCGAGCCAAGAACTAAGGATTTATGAGTAGAGCATTGGATTTATTAGCTCATAAGGGAGAAACTCAGTAGACACTACAACCTGGATCAAGTAACCATATGAGTGAGAAGCCTACTTTAGCTATACCATTTAAAGTTGCTGGTAAAAACCAGTTGAAGTTACTATTATTGATGATCAGGGTATATTCACATATAAACCTGATGAACTTGGAATATTGACAATGAGCTCAAAAGCTTGTTGGTAGTATTAACCAGCAAGACCCTGTTTCCAATAATCAAACCTTAAATATGTTTACAGCTAGACCCAAGATAGAGTTGCAGACTTTTGATGGAAACAACCCAAGAGATGGGTGAAAAAATGGCAAAACTATTTCTCCATATTTGCTATTCCTGAACAGCAAAAGATGAAAGTGGCAAGGAGATATCTATCAGGTAAGCCTAAGGTCTGGTTCGATGGATATGTGATACAAAAACTAGATGTTGGATGGATAAAATTTACTAAAGATCTGTGCTTAAGGTTTTGTGATAAAATCCATTCTGACATAGTAGAAAAGTTCAACAAATTAACACAAAAAATTACAGTAGAGGAATATTAAGAAAGATTTGAGGAACTTAGGCCATACATGTTGCAATAAACCCTCAATTGTTTGAAGGATACTTTGTGTCAAGTTTTATTAGTGGCTCAAGGAGAAGTTTAAACCAAGGGTAAAAGTGAGTGAGCCAAATAACTTATCTACTACATAAAGGTTGTCAAAGTTGCATGAATCACCTTTGAGATTGACAACGAAAAACATAAACCCTTAATTAAATCCCCTAATCTTGGCCAAACCTTAAACCTATGTACCCTAAAAACATGCAAATATTAGAACCAGCCAATATCACTCAACCAATAACAAGTAGACAGACTTTCTTTCAGTAGAAAAGGGCATAGAATTTTTGTTTCAAGTGTGGGGAGAAGTTCTTACTCTGGCATGTATGCGAGCCCAAGCAGCTTAACTCACTGACCATGGAAGACAATAATAAAAACAACAATGAGGATGAAAATACTCAGCAAGAACTAGAACCAACACAAGCAATCAATAGCTTTGAAAAAAACTTAGAGATATCTATTGATGCCTTGACAGGCAATGCTAATCACAATACACTTTGACTAAAAAAGAGTTTGAAAGGGAAACCTCTAGGCATCCTCATAGATAATGGGAGTATACATAGCTTTATTCTCCTAAATGGGCTGAAGAGGGAGCTGAATTAGTACATACCAATCCCTTGGCTATTACAGTTGCTAATGGAGAAAATATTTTTAGCACAGCTAAATGCAAACAGCTTGAATGAAGTATGCAAGGTTATTATTTTTCACATGATTTTAGACTCCTACCCTTTAATAGAAGGACATGGTGATAGGGGTAGATCGAATGGAAAGGTGTAGCCCATTAGTATTTGACTTTAGTCACTTGTTTATGATATTTAACAAGGATGGCTAGGAGATTACTCTCAATACTAGTATCAAGTTGATATGGGGGGATAAGGTTCAAAAAATGGTAAATAAGGATCCAGATTTAGTTGGGGAGTTGTACATGCTAAAGGTGGGTGATAAGAGATCTGGTTGGGGACTTTATTGGCAACATATGCAGATGTGTTTGAGACTCCTCAAAGTTTGCCTATAACAAGAAATCATGACCATAGCATCACTCTTAAACCTGAGGCTTCACTTGTCAACATCAGGCCATATAGAATTCCACACTTCCAAAAGGCTGAAATAGAGAAGCAAATTTCAGAGATGCTGGTTGCCTTTATAATATAAACCAATCAGAACCTATTTGTGTCTCTGTGCTTGCTAGTTAAAAAAAAAGGATGAAAGCTGGAGATTTTATGTGGATTATAGGCAACTTAATGCCATAATAGTGAAGAAGAAGTGTCTATTCCTATTATGGAAGATTTGCTAGATAAACTTAAAGTAGCTAAAATTTTCTCCAAAATTGACTTGAGGTCGGGTTACTAGCAAATCAGAATCAGAGAGGAGGATGTATTAAAGATTGCATTTAGAACCCATTAAGGCCCTTATGAGTTCAAGGTAATGCATTTTCGACTCACAAATGCACTTGCCACCTTTCATTCTCTAATGAATAGCATATTCCCCTTATATTTAAGAAAGTTTATTCTCATCTTTTTTTATGACACATTAATTTATAGTGTTGATTTCAATAACATATTCAACACTTACAAATTGTTCATGAGATTTTAATGAGACACAATTGTATGCAAGAGGAGCAAAGCCAAAGACAAGTGGAGTATCTTGGCCATATCATTTCATCACAAGGAGTTTTTACTGACCCCACTAAGGTGGAAGTTGTCATGAACTGGCCACTACCAAAGTCCTTGAAGTCCCATAGAGGTTTCAAAGGATTAGCTAGGCATTAAAGAAAATTCATAAGGAATTACGATGTTATTGGCAGGCCCCTCACATACATGCTGAAGAAAAATAACTTCTCATGGTTAGCAAAATCTATAATGGCTTTTCAACAGTCGAAAAGATCATCAGCAAGGCACCAGTGTTGGCATTGCCAAACTTCAATAATCCATTTTTCTTGGAAATGGGCACTAGTTCTATTGGAATTGAAATTATATTATCACAAGATGGGAGACCTATTGCTTATCTAAGCAAAGGTCTAGGGCCAAGGCACGTTGGTTTGTCCATTCATGAGAAAGAATATTTAACTATATTAATTGTTGTGTCCAAGTGGAGATATTTTTTATGGGAACCTTTTGTTATTAAGATGGATTATGAGGCTTTAAAATACTTACTGGAGCAGAGGTTTACCTTAACTATACAAAAAAAAGGGTTAACTAACTGTTAAACTAGATTATACTATCCAATATCAAAAAGGAAGATTGAATGCAGCAGCTGACACTTTGCCAAAGCAACAAGAGGAGAAAGGTTCTTGTTTATTATTATCTTTAATTGCTCTAATTCCTAATTGGGTTAGTAAGGTTGAAGGAAGTTATTTTTAGGATGAGTATGCCTAAGATAAGATTACTTCATTGGCCATTGATCTGACTGCTTATCCTCAATTCACTTTCTGCAATGGTATACTTAGATTCAAAAAGAGAGTTTATATCGGAAACCATAGGTCTTTGAGAGAATAACTTTTGCAAAGTTTACATGGATCCCCTCAAAGAAGGCTATTCTAGCATTCAGGCTACCTGTTATAGGATTAAGAAGTATTTCTATTAACCTTAACTAAGAAAGCAAGTCTAAGACTTTGTTCTTAAAAACGATGTGTGTCAGTGAAAGAAAGTAGAGCATGTGGCTTATCCGAGACTGTTACAATCAATTTTAGTGCCAAGTTAAAGCTAGGAAGTAATCACTATGGACTTTATAGAAGGTTTGCCCTAATCTCAAACCTTCAACTGCACATTAGTAATTATTGACAAATTTACCAAGTATACTAATTTTTGCTTATCACTCACCCGTATGCTACACTCTAGGTAGCAAAGCTGTATTTAAAAGAAGTCCATAAGCTGCACGGTTCACCTAAGGTGATAATATCAAACCGAGATAAGGTATTTACTAATTTGGTTTGGCAGGAACTCATGAAATTATTGGGGACCAATGTTAATGTATCTACTGCTTACCATCCAGAATCTGATGGACAATTTGAAAGGTTGAATCAATGCTTAGAGCAATATCTAAGATGTATGTGTTTCCTTAAACCACCAGCTTGGTCCAGATGGCTACCATTGGCTGAATAGTGGTACAACACCAAAAACTGCATAGCTTTAGGAATGTCTCTTTTCCAAGCACTATATGGCTATCCACCTCCTGGTTTTAATTAGGATGCTAGCTCTAAAGCTCAGGTATTTATGGTAGAAGACATGCTTAAAGACAGAGAGCAGCTAGTAAACTTATGATTGAGCAGCTCAATAAAAGTCAATAGAGGATAAAGTTTTATGCTAATAAAACAAAATGGAGAGGGAGTTCCATGTAGGGGATGAGGTCTACTTAAAAATTCAACCCAACAGACAGAGCACATTGGCCCTCAAGAAAAAATTAGAACTTTCATCCAAGTATTTTGGTCCTTACCCTAAAATTGTTAAAATGGGGTCTTTTGCTAAAGCTTAAGCAACCGAAATTTGGTAAAAATTCATCCTATATTCAATGTGAGTCTCTTGAAGAACAAGGTAGGATCTAAAGTTATTCCTAGTATCAATCCCCTAGAAGTCACTTTAGATGGATAGCCATTAAATTATCCTACTACAGTGTTGGATAATAGGATAGTTAAGAGGGGAAATCAGGCAATAACTCAACTGTTAATTGAATGGCACAATTTCGGCTCTAACAATGCTACTTGGAAAGATTGTACAGTCATTCATTCCCAATTTCCTAAGTTTGATCCTTGGGGACAAGGAAATGCTATTGGGGAATGTAATGTGATGATAGGAGAGTTTATTAGCTCAACCAGCTCATGAGGAACTAGTTAAAAATGATTTTATTTTGATGAAAGGTGATGATTGAGCATTAGTAGAAGGTTCATCAAAACAGCTACAAGAGGGTAGCACTAGAGTGTAAGTTGCAAACCGTTGAAAGAAGCTGTGCTAGCAAGGAGTTCTTAACTACCAGTACTATGGGAATTTGTTGGAAATTCTACTTTCAACAGCTTAAATATTATTGGTCCATTTGTAATCAAAACTGTTAGAGAATTTAGCACACTAGTGCTTATATATATACATATCAATTGATGTAATTAAATAAATTTTATGAAATGAAAATTATCAAATTCCTCTCCTATTTCTTTTCTTCTCTATCTCTGGTCTCATCTTACTTTTGCAATTTAAGTCATCTGTTACAAAGATTGTAAACCCAAATGATCCCCTGGAGAGCCCAAAATTACGTAACAATTAGGTAGCTCCAAATAGAGCTCCTACTACTCCGTGAGCAAAACCAGAATCGCATGAATCAGTAGGACATGGACTTGCTAGAAGGGCACATGAGAGAGGAAGGAGCAGGGAAGAAAGTGACCTCAGACAATATGTAGACCCTCTAGCACAAAATAAGAATGTCAACTGTGGAGCTTCTGGGGACTCTACACCTTCACATTGGTTGTGGAGTTAGTTCTGGTGAAGCCCCAAAATGACCTACAAGAACAAGTATTGGATCTAAAAACAGCATAGACAAATCACCACTTAATCACCAAGCATAGGTCACAGGGAAAGGTAGGATGACATCACCTGTGTGGGAAGGAAAGACTTCATATGATAGTAGCCATGTTACTCCTGAGAGATCTAGACTGAGGCCAATTACTAGAGGCGATGAAAGTGTAAGTTATCTTTCTTCTTCTTGTCATTTTATTTTGTTATAAATAGCATAAAAATAAGTGTTGCGGATCTGCTGACGGGCATGAAAAAGTCCTTCCATCGCCTTCGTATCACATGTTTCTTAATGATTTTCTCCCTTCTCCTCAAAAGGTCAAACCTAAAGCATGGCATATGCATACCTTGTTAACAAATTGAAGTCTTCATGTTTAGCAGCAAACATGGCACTTGCCTCATGAGAGCCTTCTCTATCTTAGATCATGTTCTTATCTGGCAGGAAATTCTTTCTTTACTTGATTTTTTTTTTTTTTTTGGTAACAGTCAAAGTAATGATGCATTATGCTTGTCGTAATTGGTTCGGGATTGATTGTGTGAACGTTTACTTTTATATCTGCTCTTTGCCCTTTTCCCCTCGATATGATGACAACTCTTGAGACAAACTGATCCCGGATGCAAATTTTTGTCACTTTATTTAAGCTCTTAAAGCCTCTTGCTAATAAATTGGTTTCTGGTGTCACAGCCTGAAAACGGTGTTGCTGTTCTGAAATTTGGTGATGGTGTCACAGCCTGATAAAGGTGTTGCTGTTCTGAAATTTGGTGACTCGGATGAGAATAACCCGTCAGCTGATGGTTATACTCACATTTTTAATAAGGTGTGAGAAGATAGTAACAATTATTTGTATTCATATCGTGTTATAATCATGTTTAAAGTTTACCTATTTATATAAAAATTTTGACACATTAACAATCCATACCGTATTTTTAATAAGGTGTGAGAAGAAAGGAACTACAATTTGTATTCATATCGTGTTATAGTCATAAAGTTTACCTATTTATATAAAAATTTTAACACATTAACAATTCATACCGTATAGATTTTACAACATTTATATTGTATAAATTTTAATATATTCACATTTTCATATCATGCATTCATATTATGTTCATTTAATTTTTTCGTATTATATAATATTTTAATTATTTTTCTTTGTCCCATGTCTAAAATTGCCCCGCTAAAGATTTGTTTTACTGACTTGGGATATTAAATTAGGAAACATTTTGTTCTCCTGTATCCTGCAAAGCAGTATACGCTCTCAACTTTGTACCAATGCTCTCTTTCAGTATTAATGAAATTCTTATGTTTCTTGACCCCGAGAGAGAGTGTGAGAGAGATGAGTTGCTCTTTGCTAAACCAGACTACAAAGTTTGGCCTGTGAGCCAACCTCTGCAATTCAGTTGTGATGTGGGTGCCAACTTGCAATGCATCACCCATAAAGACCATTAATCAAAGACTTCAACTCACAGTTTTAAGTAATACCTATCAATCTAGACATTGATGACCGACCAGAGACATCATGGGAAAGATATGACTGCTTTCTTTTGTATAAACCAAGAGCCAATTTACATCCAAAAGGGGAAAATCCTTCTAATGGTCATTGTTGAAGAAAATGCTTTCAGGCCTAGCCTAACTCTAAACCCACAAAGAATCAAATCTTACATGGTTGCTAAATCACGAATGTAGTCTTCCCACATTTCAGTTGTAACGGAATCCCTTAACTGTGAACTAAGTTGTGGTTGTTCTGCTCCAAAAGCAACCCCCAGATCATGGTTATCAACTTGCATCATTGCTTCTTCCACCTCTAGGGGAGGAGGCAATGATTCCTGTATCTGTAAGGCAGTCTCCGGTTCATACAATTTAAAAAGCATATCATCAGGTTTCTCCCTACGGATGTAGTTGTGCAATGCACATGCTGCTACTACCAATTTCACCTGTGTTTGCAAGGGGTAGGGAGGAGCCGACATCAGAATAGGGAACCGTTCCTTTAAGGCCCCAAAAATACGATCAGTAGCACTTCGCAACAACAAGTGTCGTTGATTAAATAGTTCTTTGGCATCTTGGAGATGATAACCACTGGGAAATTCATTTGAGTTATAGGGGACACCAAGATACGGAGCAATGAAGCCTGGCATATTTGCATACTTGTTATCCACAAGGTAGTATCTTCCTGCATCATTGAAAATTTTCATCCAACCATTAAAACTGGAACTTTAGGTAGTAACAGACAGCATAAATATATTATTCTAGATGTACGAAGAACTTTAAGGCTACATCTGATGCCCATAAATGATACTTTAAAACCGAAAATTGTTTTATTCTTTTTGAACACTTGAATTTCAGATTTGACAATCAGAAAGAGAATAGTACGGTTTTACTTCAATATGCATTAATCATACTTGGGTTGGTTTTAGTGTTAAATACTTTTAGCGAAAGATGGTTTTTGCTTTATAGCAAGGAAAGCAAATAAAATGCGTAGCAGCAGATGGTCACAAATGAATCTAGAGGGTGCTATATCTTCTCGAATGTTTGATCCCATTCCCTAAAGTAATGCTATAAACTTGATTACTCAAACATTATGCAAATATGTCAATTTACTCAGCATCCAAAAGGAAAAAAAGGAAAGAAGGAACTAGTGACTCTTTATCTAGACAATATGCAAATACCTTCAGGAACTTGCAACTTATTACGCCTAGTAAGTGCTGAATTTAAAACTCTCAAATCTGATGCTGAGCCCTCCCAGCCAGCAAGAACATAATGGAATTTAAGATCAAATGAACAAGCTGCCAGAACATTTTGTGAAAGTAATCCATTCTTATTACGGAAAGGTCCTTGCTCATCTACACCAACCATCACTGGAATGTGTATGCCATCAACTGCTCCCACACAGTCCTAGAAAATGTAGTTGAAAATGAGATAGCAGGAACCCAAAAATAGATATTAGTAAAAATACATTATTTAGGGGTACCTTAAAATATGGATAAAACCGAGGATCCTGGGATATTTCTTGTGGAACATCAGATCCTGGAGGCTGAAAGAATTCTAATGAAATTGCCATAATTGCATTCAGAACATTATTGAAATGACGACTGATGGTTTCACCAGAGTATCTGAATAACTCCTGAACAGCCCGAGTCCGTAGATTATGGCCAATTATGAACAAAAAAATGGCTAATTGCTCCTCAATCTTGATACGATTTGTATGCCGAAGCAAGCCTTTGCCTTGCAGGATATCACATAATTTGTAAAACACTGGCTTATCCATACGAAAATTTTCCAAACACCGCTCACTCTGTCCATTAAGGACCTCATCTACAAACTTTATACCATTCGATGCAAGACTATGGCCCAGTTCTTTCGGCATAAAATTTCCATAGATTCCGTCCTTTTCATCATCAGAGCTCTCCATGAGAAACTACCCTCTGCACTTAAGTAGACACAGATCAATGACCAGCATACAAAAGATGTAACACTTTTAACGATTGTAAAAATGACATGAAACATTAATGCAAGGAGCTAATCTACCCTACCCAAGCACAAAAGTACACCAGTTAAAAGCAACAGGTTAAGGGCTAACCAACCCAAACACCCTCTAAAGCACCCGTGCTAATCTTTTTGGGTGAAAGCACATAATTGATCAAAGGATAAAGTTGATGGCATTATAGCTAGAAAATGCTTTTGTAGACAACATGAAGTCTCCAGAATCCCTATCCATGACATACAAAGAGTTATACACCTGATCACCACCTCAAAAATGAAATCTTTTAGTTCCCATTGATTATTAATCCCCGTTTCGATATGTCAATTTAAAATAATTAATTTGGTGCCTTACTTACACCAAGAGCAACAACAAAGCAAAATATTATGCCTCACAAAATAATAACAGGCAGCTATTGTGGAATCAATCACACCCAATATAACAGAAATTTAAGTAAAAAAGAAAAAAGAAATTATGTATTTAGAGAATTTCGGTCATTCAAAACCAGCAATGAAGGACTCAAACAACAAAAATCCTTTCACGGAAACTAGAGGTATCATAACCATGCATCGCTACACAAGAACCTACTAAGTAAAAAGTGGCAAAATTGCTCCTAAGTATTTGCCACTTGATTTCAAATTTTATCATTTTAAAGAAGAAAAAGGCTTTGTTTCTAAAAGACGTTCATAATGATGCCTTATTAAGTGGCGAAAGGTTTACATATTGGCCACTAGAGATAATAGGAAAATAATGTAAAGGTAAAAGAAAAAGGTTTCTTCGCACAAGCTCCATCTTAGAAAAGAGTCACTTGTGTCTTCTTTTAGAACATGATCAACTGATTAAGAATAAGATCCTAATAGGATTTCCTTATCTATACACCACAATGAAGCCCATTCTAGTGCTTTCCACTACACATCTTGTACTGCCTTTTCAAAGTAGTACAATCTTCATATGCACTTTATCTCCTTCTTCAACTAACAGGAGATGTATCATAATGGAAACACCAACTTGATAAAAGCAAGAATAGATCCTAGGTCTTGGTTATTATAGGAATTCTGGAGTTTGCAAAGCAATCACTCACAGGTATATCCTATAAATTGACCATTAAAATTAAGATCAAAGCATGAAACGCTAATGAGGTAGTAAAAGCAAGAAATAAGTCACAATAAGGCCAATAGCCATGTGATATGTTGGTAGAGTGCTGGACTCTTAGTTCTAGCAACGATGGATCAAAACCTGGCAACCCCAACTACAAAAAAAAAAAAAAAAAAAGACATTTCATGGCTTCAGTTGCGTTGATAAAGCAAAGGATGTTCTGAATCCAACGCCATCAATGACTTTGCTATAAGGTCAACGTTGTTTACTCACACTCTTATGTCAACATGGATAGAACACAAAATTAAAGAACAAACCAAAGCAAGACATTCTGGCTGAATGTTATTTTTCTTAAACGAGGAAAGTATGACTATTATTATGATTATTGTGTATAAAACAGTTGCTTTCTCTTTAAAATCATCCCTGAAATTGTTAATGAATGGAATGGACATTTTTTTTAGCCGCAGCTATTCAACTACCGCAATCATTGCACAAATTTCTGCCTGAATATTTTCTCAAATATCTAATAAAATAATTAAAAAAAACCATAATAGAAACAGATGGGAGGGACCATAAATAAACAATGGAAGCTTCTGTATAATGACAAAGATTTTAAAAGAAAAGTGAATCGTCGGCATGTTAAACCTATAGATTAAAACCCTAGTAGTCCACGAAATTTGGTTCGATCTAATCAGGCACATTGGAGAGCGATTCTCTCCATAAATTTCAAACTGATAATTAAACGAAAAATAACTCCCTAACAGAGAAAAAGAAATCATAAGAGCACGAAACAAACATCAACAAATTCTGATATAACAAAATATGTAGTTCCGAGAAAGCATAGATAATTTATACCGGAGTAAAAGCTTTTTTTTTTTTTTCAGAATTATAATCTCAAATTGTAAATGATAGTAATTATAATTGGCGATGTGTTTTATTTTGTTAAAGAGAAAGAAGATAAAGCAATACCTGAGAAAAGCGTTTGAACGGGATCGTGGAGAGGGTGATTGATTAGATGAAATTGAAGGGAGAAATTGCGAGACAAGAGTGATAGGAACAGCGGCAGCAGCAGCTGGAGAAAACAGCAGCAAATTGCAATAATAAGCAGTGCAGAATCTCCACTCTATCCACCACCACAGGGATTTTTTTTTTTTTTTTTTGTTCGCACTTGAGGGGCAGGGTTTATTATATTACATAGGCCGTGTCATTCGGCTACAAAGTTCGGGCTATGTGCAATGTGGCCTTCTTTTCTAAGGAACCCAAACCCAGCCTTCTTTGATCCATCAATTTCCCCTTTTTCTTTTAAGGACGAAAGAATTCGGTTTTCTTTCAAAGAATGTTACAGTTTGATACTAAGACTTGCACTTCAAACATATTAAACATCATTTTCTAAAGTCAGCTACATTAAGTAATCGGATTAAAAAGATTAGTGTTTTTTTATTGAAAATATAGGCAGTGTGTACCATTCTGCCTCCCTTCTGATTTGATATATTTTTGATGCATGAACAACAATTTTTTTGACGGTATCTGTTGTAACTTGTGTGTTTTAGGAAATAGACTTCAATTTCTGCAGCCCTAGTACATCATCTACAAGGTTCCTCCCTCTAACAGTGACATTTGTGAACAACATAGAAGATATTCTTCGTCTCGAAATAATTGTCCTTATCAAGTTCTCTATCTGTCTAATGCCGCTTCATCTTCTTGGTGGAGGTTGCCTTGCTCTTAACTACAGGAGATGATGCTGATGATGATGATGAAACCAAACCTGTCGAAGACAAGATAACTTTCGGGTTTGTAACTTTTAGTCCCCTAGCTATCAAGGAACATTACTGTTGATGTGGGAAATTTCACTATGCTGTCTTGGAAAATTGCACCAGTGAATAATATATTACTGTGATCAACGTGATTTTGCATTGTTACTTGGTCTTTTTTTTTTTAATTTAAGGAAGCAAGGATTAGTGTTTTTTTTTTTCTTTCTTTTTTTACAAAGGACACTACGTATAGTAAGAGGTTATGAATATTAAGAATTTGAACTATAAACCTATTAAACATCATCTTTTAAAGTTAACTATATTAACTATTTAGATTAAACTTTTAATTCGACTTGTACTTTGCTCTTAGGACACAAATATGCACTAATCATTCAACAGAAGGCATGGGTGCTAATCTTAATTATAGTAATTGGGTGAGTTTTGCGCATTACAGCGATTCTGTTTTTATATGCTGAAAGCAAATAATGTAAACAATTTAATCAGATAATGCACACATATACACATTTTTTTAACCAGGATAAAGATTTCATTAGTAACTTAATCATGAGTAGATTCATCACTGATTATGTTGATGGATATGATATCCGGATAATTAGACCCACGCTATATCATTTGTATTATGCAATCTTTGTTTTGCTAGTATTAGAAAATTTGGTGGAGAAAGATATTTTGAGGTAGACTTTGAGGTGTGAAAAACATTTTTTTTAAGATTTTATAATGCTTTCAAGATATGATAATGTCATAAACTTCTAAACAAAATAGAAAGATCCTTTATTAAGGCAATGTAAAGTCAACTTTTTAAGTGACTCGTCTATTAGATAAACCTTTAACTAAATGTTATGTTTTTACATAATAACTTTTTTGATGAATTTTATGTTCTTTCAACATAAACTTTCTAATGTAAAAAATAATTTTTGGATTATTATTTAATTATTCTAAAAAATAATTATGAAAATATTAAAAGTATTAAAATAATTATATCACTAAATTTAAACCCAAATGTTTCAAGTTTCCATCTTTGACATTAAATAGGTATTAGCTCATTAGATGAACTCAATAACAATTTAGGCTAAAACTCAATAATTAAATTTAACACGTATGAACATTTATAAATTATTCATTCTTGGCTCGGGCTCCTATCCATTACTTTTTTATCCATTTCTTTCCAATATATTTATTAATACTATTCATATCTATAAGACCCACCTATGAATTGTCAAAGTCAAATTTATGAATGATAATTAAAGTTGTATTGAATGGTAATAGATATAAAAATAATTGAGTGAGAATGGGTTGTTCCCACCATCTTTGCCAACTACCAACAACTAGACTACGAGAAGACTTATTCCCCTCCTTACTGTATGCTTAAAGCTATGAAAAAAAAAGGAACTTTGCCGCCTTGACTTTTGCTTCAATTATAACTAGTCCTATAGAGAAGTCCATTTTCGCATTTTTGAGTTTGGTTATAATCCATAAAGCATCTCCTTCCAACGTGACTCTCGTGAGACCCAGGTCGATGGTAAACTCCAGTGCTAGTAGTGCTATTGTTGTTTCCACCATAAAAGGATCAATCAAACTAGAAACCTTAGCAGAATAAGCTCCCAAAATTATCAACCTTATTATCTCTGATCACCACTCTTATCCCTCCACGCCTACTGACAGCATCAAAGGGTCCATAAAAAATTCACTCTAAATTTCCCTGAACTTGGTGGCATCCATCTTTGGGTGCTCTCAGTTCTACTGGCCATTTTGTGGGGTTCTGACTTGTGCCTTATTATAGTCTGCTATGTAGCTTATAAAGAAGTTCACGGTGACTTGCGGATTACGTCTTGCATCGACATGCAATTCGTTGTTTTTTGTCATGCCATATTGCCTTGGCGGTTGTCATTTTTAGCTATAGTTGACTCTTTCTGTAGAATTTAACATTGTCTCTCTAGATCTAATAAGCAAGTGTGTTTAGATTGTCATTGTTTTAGTTCCAGATCAGTCCAACTTTTTTCCCAAACTATTGTTCCTGCAGGGCATTCTCTAATCGCATACAATGCTTCTCTTGAGCATATCCACATTGAAAGCACTTTCCTTTTCTGGAGTTAAAGCTACTATATATCCTCTTAAGCTCATTACACAGCAGTTTATAACTAGATTTAATAGAATATATTAAATTCTTGTCGAAGTGCCAAAGTAGCACATAAGGATGCCCTAATCTGTTGACAGGCAACCCGCAAATGGCCTTTGTTTCTACTGTATTAAAACTTTCACAAACAAATTCTTTTCACTTCTATCTTGTGTGCTCATTAATGGCTTTTTTATTATAATAATATCAATTTTTTTATTTACAGTTTTAAACCTTTTCATATTATTTATCAAAATAGGCTTTTTTCATGGATAGTGAGAAATCATCATATGATATAATAATTTCTCAATATACAGGTAAAAAATCAACACTTCAAGTACTGATTTCTACCTTTATACTTGGAAAATTGGCACATGATATGTCGATTTTTCAAGCATAAAAATTTTTTTATATTAATTGTAAAAAAAGAATTGTTGGGAAATCAGCACATCAAGTACCAATTTCTCAACAAATATTTTTTATATTACAAATAAAAATTAAACAAATAATATATATCTTTAAAGGTCATGAGTGCCGCACGTGACCCTTTTCAGAGGGTCATAACCTTCTGTCAGGGAGTCATGACCCTCATTGAGGGCCACGAGTGAAATTTTGCTTACCTTCTCATCGAGGGTGAAAGGAGTTCCCCTTAAATCTATTCTACTTAAGTTACGAGGAGAATAGATTTAATTTAAAGTTTAAGTAATTGAGTTAAGCAGCTTTTTGAAATATATGATTTATTTTTATTTATAAAAGTAATTTTTGATATAATTATATGAGTTTAAATTTTTTAAAGTATGTTTTATTTTCATTTGTAGAAGCTTGTTACTCTTAATTGCAATAGATTTTATGTAAGATTTATTTTTATTTTTATTTTTATGTTTGATTTTTGGGATATTTTATCTAAAAATGATAAAATTTAGTTTGATTATATTAGTATTTTTTATTAAAGTAATTTTTGTTGTAGCTAAGTTAATTTTTTTGTTGAAATCATGATTGTGAGGAAAGAAGTCAAATTTCAATTGGAAGGGATTAAACCTTTTAAATATTTTAAAAGTATGATTTATTTCTATTTGTAAAAATTTGGTTTAATTCTTGTTTTGAGGTTAGATAATGATGAATTTAATTGAAAATTTTTGTTCTAAGAAAATTTTTGATCAATTCATTGACTTCATGATTGTTGAGATTACAAGATTATCATATTAAACTATTTAAATATTTAAAAGTATGATTTATTTCTATTTGTAAAAATTTAGTTTAATTCTTGTTTTGAGGTTAGATAATAATGAATTTAAATGAAAATTTTTGTTATAAGAAAATTTTTGATCAATTCATTGACTTCATGATTGTTGAGATTACAAGATTATCATATATCATCAAGGGTATTATTTGAGGTACTAAAATCTTGTTAATTATATATTTAAAACATCATAAATTATAAATTTTACAATTAATGAATTAATGACTTTTTGAACATGATACTCCGTTGGAGAAGCAAAATGTTTTTTTTGACCCACCCAATTCGTTAATTGAAAACTATTTTAAAAAAGTCGAATTTTACCAGGTGGATTTAGTAAACCAATGTCGATATGAGCAAGACTAATACATGCATTGGTTGAACGATGAAGACCTGAGACGTATGCATTTCATTTTCTATGCAGTGAATGCACAATCACCCTAGAGGATGCTGCACTTTAATTGGGTCTACTAATTGATAGCAAGGAAGTAACATTGGAAAACTTGTTACACTAGGAGGCTTTATTTGAAGAATTATTAGGTGTGATCCTTTCATAAAACTTTCTTTAGGTTTCAACTATCAAAATGACTTAGTTGACAAAAAGATCCTGTAATATCCCTGAATATGCAACTAAACGGTAGTTAAAATGTGCTAGTAAAGCATAATTTTATGCATCATTGGAGGAACGTTAATGCCCAATAAATCTGGGAATCAAGTTCATCTAATGTATCTTCCACTTTTGGCAAATTTAAGTGAGGTAGCAAAATATAGCTGGGTTTCGCATATATTAAGGTTCTTGTATAGAGAACTCTACCATGCAACAGTTAAAGTGACATAACATAGGTAGTTGTTTAATGCTGCAATAGTCATAGGCATGGTATCAGCCGCCATTTCTTGCACTGCTAGTTAGAGAAGATTGTGTATACCTTCTTACATTAAGGTAATAAATTTAAGTATTTAATTTATACTAGGACAACTTATACTTGCATATAAGTTATTCATATATTATATATATTTGAACGGATGGTGCCGTCTGAAGTAATTCACTTATATAGATATTGATGTAGAACGCATTAGAGCATGACTACATCATATGAGTCATAATAAGGTAAAATTTTTTGATAGTTGATGTTAAGTACGTGCATATTTAACCAAACGTATTGTATACTGATCAATAATAATTTCTATCTTTTTTTATAGTTTCTAGGGAGGCCATATATTAAAAATGAAATTGTGGCATGCTTCCCATTAGAAGGCCTCTAAAATAGCCACATCTAAAGGGAAAATACAACATTAATATGCTTTTAGGCTATGGAGTGGCACCAGGCAGATAAGGTGCTACGCTAGTTCAGGATGCAACAACCAATCCTTAAAACACTAGTAAACCTTGACAAAGTTCACAGAATTGACATGCATAATAATAATACAAAAAACTAGACCAAAAGGCATTAAAACTGGATTTGATTTTAGAGAAGACATTCCAAATGAATTGCGGAGGGTCTTGAAATTTTGAACAACAATTTCAGACTATCAATTAAATACATCAGATGGTTTTATGCTTAAGGCCAACCTTTTATTTTTCCCATCGCTAGGACTTCAGGATGTTAGGAGTAGGTTGTATGATCAACAAACTTCAAATGCAGACCCTCATATAGAGCTTCATAAACGTAGCCGATGATATGGAGTTAGTTGGAGGATAAATCAACATATTTTGGCATATGTTGATGATCTCAGCGCACCTAGGATGTCATTTAGTCATCTTGAATCAAAGTGTGATCCTGGAGTATCATCCAGTCGTAGATATTCATTCAATCATGTTGAAGGTGATGATGGTGATAAGTGCTATCGGTCTGAGCCACCAACTAATAGGTTAGATGCCGACCTCTTAACTCCTATTTCAGCTTCAACATATATGTCTACCTTGTATCAGTTTGATACCTTCTCGCTACCAATACCTATTCTATTTTTGGTGTAACAGGTGCTGGTTCTTCTAGTAGTGGTTTACAATTTTTTGATATGACAGACAATAATATAGCTATAAGTGAATTTAGGGATTATATGCTATTCAAGAAGAAGCCACTCAAGAAAAAGCATTGACGATGGAAGTAAGAGGCCAAAGACATCGAACCCAAGGCATACGTAGCAATGAAATTAAAAATGTTGAACGAAAAGTATTGTCACCACGTAATAGGAGAGCTTCGTATTTTTGTTCAACACTGCATGAAAGGGCCCCCTGTTAATTGATATAAACTTGTATTATTACTTGTTTTATATAGTTATACCATTATGTTATATAGCTATACAGTTATAAAATGTTATAAATGTATTATTTTATGGTATAGATTTATACAATTATAATTTTGTATTATTACTTATGTTATACATTTATACAATAATGTGATACAGTTATATAGTTGATGGAGATCAACTTGCACAAATGCCTATTTCTAACCATTCTTATGATCCTTTGCAAGGAATTAGAGGTCCAATGACTAGGGCAAAGACTAAACGTATGAAGCAAGCTTTGCAAGGACTAATCATGAAAATGCAAGCAAAGGAGGCTGTTCAAAATGAATCGGATGCATTGCCAAGATTGATCACTTTTCTACATTGTGTTAAGGCTAAAAAGAAAATATGAATAAAGCTTGGAGCCCAATTCACATGTCTAAGATGAATGGAGCCCAATTTGCATGTATTCATGGGCCTATAGATTAGGATTTTAGAT
>JBBYHL010000012.1:9415712-9428885 GCA_038381835.1 Adansonia madagascariensis
CGAAAGTGCATAAACCTCCCTTTCTCATTTAAGGGAAAAAAAGAATAAAAAAATCTCTTTGGAACCAGCACTCGCCGAGATCCGCAATCTGCAATCGGATCGCCAATGAGAAGGGCCTCCTCCTTCACTTCTTCCATCCTTTCCAGGATCCTTGCCACCGTTCCCGACGGAGGAGCAGTCAATCTTCATCCTCGTTTCCTCCGGGTAGCGCTCTTTTGCGGCAGCAGAGCCGGTAATTCCAACTCTCGCCGGCGTTGGTTCTCTTCGTTCCTCAATTCCTTTTCGAAAAGCTCCGCTCAGACCGTATCTCTTGGCCTTGCCGGCGCTGTCGCCTCTGTGGCCGCCGCTGCTTCGGTCTACGCCAAGGAGCCGTTATCGGCGGAAATCATGCCAAAGGACGTTGTTCTTTATCAGTATGAAGCCTGCCCATTTTGCAATAAAGTTAAAGGTAGTATACCTTTGTTGATTTTCTTTGTTCTACTCTCCATTGCATTCATTCAATTAAAATTGACAAAATTAATCAAATTTAAACTCTTAAAATTGACAAAATTAATCAAATTGAAACTCAGTACTTAATTTTTTTCTTGCTTTTTTTTTTTTTTTGGCCAAGACAAAAATTATTTGGACGATCATACGAAAGTAAAAACTCTTATTTTTTGAATGATTAAATGGTTAATTTTGGTGAATTATAAAAATGCATCGTTTGAATAATATATGAAACACTTATATTCTTACATTTTAACTATTTGCTCAATTCTTTAAAATCAGATATGATTGTGGCTTTTAGGTTCTAGCAACTTTTAATGAATGAATAAATAAATAAATAAATAGTAGCAAAAACATCTACTCGGGAGAGAATTAATAATTAGGAATTTTTTTTTGAAGAATTGAAAATATAATAAATGCATTTTTTTGTAAAACAATTATATTAGAACCCTCTTGCATTGTAGTCATTTGTTCCTTTTTTTTTTTTTTTCCATTTTTAATCAACTATGGTTTTTGTTTTTAGAATTTGCATTTTCTTAGCAACATTTAGGAAGTTAAAAGCCAATAGCATAAGTAACCACTAATTTAAGTCTTAATAATTTCATAATTTGTTGACTATTTCTCGTTTTTCAGCTTTCTTGGACTACTATGATATACCATACAAGGTGGTGGAAGTCAATCCCATTAGTAAGAAAGAGATCAAGTGGTCTGATTACAAGAAGGTGCCCATACTAATGGTTGATGGTCAACAGCTGGTGGACTCATCAGGTTCTTGTTGTCAAAACTGTTTATAGTTTGTTTTAAGTCCTTGTTGGATATTTTATATTAGCTGTAAATACCTAACCGTTTGTTTAACTTATTAACTCATTTGAGCTCTGTAGTTGCAATGATTGACTGAACTAGCATGTGGAATATGCAGCTATAATTGACAAATTGGGTGAAAAGATCCTCCCTGAGAAAACGATTAACTCAGTTGCTAATGAAGATGAAGAAACAAAGTGGCGTAGGTATGTACTGTGTTGTTTAGTTATTTTTATCATTTTTCTGGGAGATTTTTCCTTTTTCCTCTTAATTCTTTAATCCACCTTTGGATATGTATCAACTGATATTATTGAAAATTTGAGGAATTTTGGGGCCATTTGCCTCAACAAGTGCTTTTGAACACCCACATTCTCGATGAGCCGCCTCATCTTGTGTTTTTAAGTTGAGACTGGCAATTTCTTCTAGCAAATTTCTAGACTTCATAAAACTTCTTTCTCTTCTATCATAAAAGCATATTATTTTACTAGATAAGGACAATATTATCAAAGCCTCGAGGCTCAAACCTCCCAACATAATTAAAAGAGAGGGAAAGCTAATTTGAGTGGGGAATATAAAGAGAGAATTCTCCTTCGAGGTTTAGAGATTGCTATATCCTCTTTCTATTTTGGTGCCAAATTTGTAGAAATTCTTTATTTTTATCAATTGAATTATAGGTAGCAATTGCTATTGTCTCTATTTTAATCATATTTATATATAATGATCAGGTATCTATCATTTTTTTTTCTTAAAATGTTATCAGCCTATTTTTATGCCAACTTTTATGTAGTATATGACATCTGTGTGTATAATCTACAAAATTGAGAAAAAAATTGTTTTTTAGGTAAAATTATATTTAAGGAATAATCTATGATAATATTTGACATTGTACAATTTAGAGGGCTAGGGTTTATGATAACAAGAATATGAAATTCTTAAAAAAATATCGAGATTTGAATAAAGAAAAAGATAAACAAAAGGGAAAAGATAAGCTAAGCTTCACACTTATAGTGTTCCTTGATTGCATCACACAACCAAGAAGAAAGAAAACCAAAGCATTACACCTAGGGTTCCTAAGGAGTCTCGCATAAGGATGAATGCATCACACTATGACAATATCGATAGTGCTGAAAATCTCTTATTATAATCTGTCTTTAATAGAAATAGCACATTGATATTTATGGTAGCATCCCAAAGGCAATGGAATTCCTACGTCCCTTGGGAATTAAAATATACGTGGACTCTAAGCTACACTTTGACTTGAAACTCAAGGAAAAAAAAATACGAAAAGAAAACAACCTTGTCTTCGAACACAAGAAGCAAAAAATTAAATAAGAACCATAAACACAACATAGTATCTATCCCTCAATTAGCTTCTTACTATCCTGCACAAATGTTAGTATCTACATAATTGGAAATTGAGTTACCTTATGATGCCATAACATTTTCAGTTGTAATAAAAATTTTAATTAATTAATTTATTTCTACAATATTATCTATATCTTAAGAACTCAAGGTATCTATCTATTTCAAGTAAATAGATCTAGCGCTTGTTATCTTCCTTAGGAGGCTTAAGGACCAAAGTTGAAATGTTGAATCCCTGCTACTTCTACCAAAAAAAAAAATTATCTATTTCTTATTAGAACCATTTTATTTAGCTAAGCAAAAAGTATTGAGAAAAATTTATATGTAGATGCACTAAATTTAGTTTTCATTTTAGATTTTAATTTAATTGAGATAAAATTTAACATTAAGTGTATTAAGTTCAAAATAGCGCCAAAAAATGGTATTTTCTTGCAATACCAACCTATCAATTTTTCTGCACAAATATTAGTATCTACATAATTGGAAATTAAATTACCTTTTATGATGCCCAATATTTTCAATTTTAATAGAAAATTTAATTATTTTTTATTGTATTTCTATAATATTATCTATTTCTTAAGAACTCAATCTTGATCTAGCGCTTGTTACCTTCCTTAGGAGGATTAAGGACCAAAATTGAAATGTTGAATCCCTGCCACTCGTACCAAAAACGTTTATCTATTTCTTGTTAGAACTATTTTATCTAGCTAAGCCAAAAGTATTGAGAAAAATTTTTATATAGATGCACTAAAATTAGTTCTCATTTTTTATTTTAAATTAATTGAGATAAAATTTACCATGAAGTGTATTAAGTTCAAAATAGTGCCAAAAAATGGCATACTCTTACAGTAGCAACCCATGAACTGTTGTGAATTTTACAATGCAAGTGCACATACGCTACAAGTAATATAACGATGAGTAATGTGTTGTTTTCACGAGAAATTGTTAATTATAACAACTTAATTTTATTCTAAAACATGATTAGAATTTGTAAACTAATAAGAAAACAAGAAACATAATAAGCAAGAGTAACAATTGAAACTTGATTAATCAATAAGAAAAAACATAGGATTATCCCTCAACAATTCATTTGAATATCTTCTACTCTCTTAACTAATAGTACTGATTTGTTAATCTAGAATTCTAAATTATTTATAAGTATCTTCCGATGTTCTTATAAAAATATTTCTCTCAACCAATTCAATATATTCCTATGAGAATTAAATTAAAGAGAGATTCATTAAGTTTCAAACTCTATATTGGTTAAATATGGCATGTAAGTATATTCATACTTCACACGTAAATTAATTCATTCAATTAAATAAATGAAATTGAACATATGTTATTCAATCCAATTCTTTTGAAAGTCTATTTAGGTTTCCCAAATCAATCTAATTGGTAATCAATCAATTAGGAGCATTAAGCACAAGATTGAATAAACAACTCAAATACCATTAACATCAAGAAAGGGAGAAGAATCTAAACTACATGTTGAGTTCCATTGCAGTTTTAGAGAAAATAATTTAGTTCATGCTACACCATCATTAACATTACAAAATACTTGAAGAAGAGTAAGGGAAATAGAGAAAACTAGAGATTGTCTGGTCTTCAGTCTTCAATCTTTCAAAATCTCTCGTAGTTCTTTGTATGGTTGGTGACTGCACTTCTCCAGAAAAACTAGATTTTCAAAAGTCAAAAAGTCCTACTTTGAACCTTAAAAGATCATATTTATATGACTCCAAGACAAAAAGTTTCTTCCCACAAAAGTAGAAGTTGTATTGGTGCTGCTGCTTTCCGGTGCTGTGGTGTTTGGCTTCTCTAGTCACTGGCTACATGGTGACTGCAATTTGGTGTTCCAGTGGGCTGGCTGGTTCCTCAGCTGCATTGTTGGTCTGTTCTGGCACTACAGCCTCAACTTTTTGGCACTGCACTGCCGAGCTAGATGGTTTGTCCTGCACAGCCCTGTCCTCTTTTCACATCTTCGAGCTCCTCATTTTGCACCTACAAAAATACATAACATTAAATTTACTATCTAAAATCACTCATAAAAGAAATGAATGAAACCAAACAAAAAACAAGCTAGAAATTAATAATTTTGAACTTAGACTCAATGATTTAACTAGTTTTAGTGCACAAAACTCTATTGCATAGAGTTATCATCAACCACATTTCTCTAATAATGTTTGAAGGGAATTTTAGTCTTTGCTTAAAGCGTTTTAGAGATAAGAGCCAAACGAAACTTAGACTTTTATTATATAGCAAAAAGAAATTTACTGGAAGTTTGGGTAACAGTTTTCAGGTCTAGTATGTGATATGGGACTTTTAACTGCTCGAATATTTTAGTGACTGCTTCTCGTATTTCTCTTATTTTTTGATTTAATCTTCTTGAATGATCAGATATTTTGACTTCAATTATTTACCTTTTACTATGAAGTACGAACACTTTTGTCAAGGGAGTGTCCAAGTGTTGGACACATGGCCAACATGGCGGAATAAGTGTTATACGTATGAAGGCATGTCAAAAAAATAAATATAAAATTAGACAGTGTCAAAACATGGTCAAAATACGACTGAAAACGTCTGCACACGGCTGGATACATAGTGAAGGTTCCCCCTCCCCTTCCCCTCCCTGAAATACGGAATCAACAATGGATAATTTGGTTCAAGTTTTTCAAAAGTAATTGCAAAAAATTGAAAGATTATTAACATGTTAAGAACTTAATATTTAATTGAAAAGTATCGGTTTTATATTTTTGTTGTATATTATTGTATAAAATATTATTTATTAGGTTTCTTGCTGCATTTGTGTCCTAATTTTCTAGAAATTCCCGTGTCACCAAGTGCATGTTGTGTTGTACTTATATTATGTGTTTGTGTCCGTGCTTGCTAGCCCTTTGACAAAACTAAATAATATATATTTTGGCTAATTATATTTTTGAGTCCCATGCATTCAAACATGCATCCTTAGCCAAACTGTCAGGTATCAAGATACATAATGAGTGTAGATGCAAATATTAATAGTAGATAGAGTTATTTGTCTGTACATAGGCCATTTTTCTTGTCTCTCCGTTGCTGTGAATTGACTATCTTCTACTTTATCACTTTGGTTGATACATCTTGCTGTATTAGTGCCATCATAGTCTTGCTTTTGCTTTAGCTGCTTTTAAAATCACTATTTTATCTTTGGAACTAATAATGGTTTCCTTTTGTAGGTGGGTTGACAACCACTTGGTGCATGTCTTATCCCCAAACATATATCGCAACACTTCTGAGGCTCTTGAGTCTTTTGACTACATAACTAGCAATGGTAAATTAATGCCTGAATTTGTAATATCTATATATAGCTCCCTTCCCTCCACCCACAAAACTTACTGCATTCCTATTAATAATTGTTAGTTAACGCTTATGTCAACCATTACGTTGCACGTAACAGATCCTTTTTAAATAGTGAGCAGGTAATTTTATCTATTTATGAATCTTAGGAGTTATTCATTGATTAAGCTACTTTACTTGTTTCATTACTTGAAATGTATTTAGAATGCCAAAGACTTATTATGTACTTTGCTAAGCAAATCGCAACATTTTAAAGGTCAATAAGCTTTGGAAACGACTCTGTTTCACCTTTTTATAACTAGGTATGATACTTGCCTGTGTTATTACTTGTAATATGTAACATTACTATTTCCAATAATGACTTTCAGATAAAATTTTGCAGTCAATTTTTAGGAATAGGCAACTGAAGATGTGAAAGAGTACAAAATATACTTGGGTAGAAGTCATTGGAATTAGTCATGTCTAAGTCCTTTTTCTTTTCATATCACTAACTCCCTGACAGCATTTCTTTAGTGATGTTGTTAAAGGTAGCCTGTGAAGTCTTCCTCGTGCAAACCTGATCTTCTGTGCTGCCTTTCTCCTCCAAATAAACTTGGATAGATTCACCAAATATCCTATCCATCTTTAATTGTGCAATTTTAACACTATACTGAAATTTGGCTAAAAATTGATAAAAAAATTAATGGTAAAAGAATATTTTGTTAAGTGTACTTTTGCTTTCCTATGATTTGTTCCTTTTCCCATTAACTTTTTACCAGCTTTTAACCCCATAAAATGTACAGTTTAAAATTGCACCTGTTCAATGATGAATGGTAAATTTTATCTGTCACCAAATTAAGTGTTAAATTTGGACCTTATTCCATAATAACTGCAAACAAAGTTGAGCTTAAGTTAATTTAATCACTTTAAGCTGAGCTTGAGGCCTTTAGCACAAAATAAATGCTCTATTGAGCCTTAGCTTTCCACTTGCTGAACTCAGCTAAGTGTGATTGCAACCTTACCTAAAAACTCATAACATCTAAGCATGTTTATGCACAATTTTTTTTCTCTAATTGTTGATAATAATTGCTTGTAGAATTCTTCATATAAGAAATTGGTTTTGTAGAGAATTGTTAAGTATATGAATTATGCCTAACATTAGTTATTAGGGCCAGCTACTCTCACCGTTGTATCTGCAGTGGCGCTTCTGATTATATAGTTCTGTACTTTGCCTCTTTTACTAACTGGATGATCTATGTAATCTAATTGTCATTGAATTTGTTTCCCTACGCAAGTCTGCAAGTATGGCATTTTCTATGTATTATACAACATCATAGCTTCCTAACCATGTTATTACAACCTTTTTTTTTTTTTTTAAAAAAAAAAAAGAATTCCTTCTAATTTGTTTTTAACTTTTGTCGACTTACTTTGATGTTATCCTCATTTTTAGTTTATAATTATGTCTTTGGGGATTTTTCAGCTGGTTTTTGATAAGCATAGAGATTGTGTTCCATACTTGAGTTTGTTGTTTGCTATTCAATCAGCACTAGCATTGGATTCCAGCTGATAATCTTGATATCCATATTGTTCTTTCCTTTAACTGCAGGTAACTTCAGCTTCACTGAGAAGATAACAGTGAAATATGCTGGAGCTGCAGCTATGTATTTTGTGTCCAAGAATCTAAAGAAGAAATATAGCATCACTGATGAACGCGCTGCCTTGTATGAAGCAGCAGAAACATGGGTGGATGCTCTAAACGGTCGAAATTTTCTTGGTATGTCTTCTATATACCATGATGATAGTTTTCAGAGATCAAATCAAATACATATAAGTATGCAACAGTTAGTTAATTGATCATTATGATATGCATTTTTCAGATGACATTTATTTTATGTTTATGGAGAAAATTTTACGTTTTCTATTTAGTCTTGGTGGGGTAACAATTTAACTGAATTAGTACAATTAAGCAAAGCTCCCACCTTGACCTGATTCTTAGAGAATATAACCTATATTAAAGATTGTTATATAGGAACATTGCTTTTCTTATCCTATGTCTTTGAAGAGTAACTGTTAGTTTATGTTGCATTCTTATTGTGTAGGGGGATTTAAGCCAAATCTAGCTGACCTTGCTGTCTTTGGGGTGCTAAGATCCATTCGATACCTGAGGTCTGGTAGAGATATGGTTGAACACACTCGAATTGGAGAGTGGTACTCTAGAATGGAGAAAGTAGTTGGAGAGTCATCAAGGATCAAAGCTTGAGACCATGCTCTTGGCAACGTCCGCCCCCTGCATCTATTGCCAACACCTTATTTATCTTCAATTGAAACAAAATAGAGTTTCTTGAATAACCGTTTTGGATTATAGAACAATTTTTGCCACCTGGTGATGAATTATCACAAGTATATGGGTAATTCTGCTATTGTAATTCATATTTGAATTTTGAAATTGCAATTATTTCTGTAGGTAGATTTTGTAAGCAATTCTAAAGAATGAGGATACTTCATAGATGGATTGTATTATTTCAACATGATTTATGCCTTTACAAAGGCCTCATAATAAATTCATTAAATCTAGTCTGCTTCATAATCACTTGATGGGCTGCGTCTGAAATAACATTTTTTTGGGGGTCCTTTTAACCTTATGGCAATTTATTGGCGTTTTTTTGCCCCTAAATTTAGTTTTATTTTGTAAGCTTTGCATGGTATGGAAGGCTAAGAAGTACAAAGATAGAAGAATAGAAGTGAGGGAAAGTTAAAGGAGGCACATGGACTTGGCCTCCACTTCTTTGGGTTCATCGTGGACGCCACTTACAACATTCACATTGGCTTAGGCACTTTCGGGGAAAAGGATGATGAAGAATAGTCCTATGAGGTAGACACTTCGTCTATCGCACTACTACTGAGATTAGAAGAGGACATAAAGACTTACCAAACCTTGACAAAACAGAGGCTTAAAGAGAGACAATAACTACTGTGCCAACCTAGAAAAAGATAAAAGAAACGAAGTAAATAAAGAAGGCGCACTGCCACATGGGAGAAGGAACATCAAATTTATCTGAATCGATTGAGAAGAAAAAACTTAATTGATGTTGCAAAGGAAGACGTCTTAAGGAATCAAAGAAAGCGTGGAAGTACTAGCTACAAATTGTCAAGAACAAAAGATGTTAAAAGCGAGCAAGTTGAAAAGTGCATTTTCGATCTAAAGAAGTCATCCATCAAGAAGTTCATTGTCACACTTCGGAAGCACCCAAAACCTAAGCCAAACACAAAACATGGCCGATGTGTTTCAAGAATAATTAATAACCTTCTAACATGCTCCCCGTGTGAGCTAGCATGGCGATCATAGAACAAGAAGACGTGTTCCAATAGCATGTGCAACAACCAAATAACCTTCAAGGAGAAAGTCATAACACGAAAGCCGCATCATGCTAAGTGAAAGACATGCCAAGTAATCACAAAATTTATAAGTTTATGACAGGAGAAGAGCTAGGTGAAGTGATTGTTCACATCTAATTTTATCCGGGTCCTTTTCATGACAATCCAAAAATATCCGATATCAAGAATTTAGTGGCTGTTTGATTAGGGTTGACATCTTAAGGTGGACTAGATGTTTTCAAGACTTTTTTAGTCATATCTAAATGGTCGCATGTGCACGTGACAAAATTATTGTTGTTTCAAAGGTTGAAGAAAACAAATCTTGAATAAAAAGTACGAATATTAAGGTAAAATAATTAGCTTTTATTCTTTTGAAATTTTGAAATTCATTTCTGTGGATGATATTGCGGTTAAATTTTTCATTTTTAAGAATTTTTTCAGAATTTTTTTATAAAATTAAGAAAGTTAACTGTCCTATATTTTTATCGATAACCGTGCAATCTTCTGCTGATAACTGTTCCAAAAAATAAAAAATATTGAAGGAAAAATTCGTACTGGCATTTTTTACCATATGGTATCAACTTGTCAATTTTGGGACTTAAATTTGAATTTTTCACAGTACCACGAGTATCATACTCGTGAACTTTTTCTAGTAAAAATTGTTCTGGAGTTCAAGTTTTTATTTTTACTATTTTTATAAATAAATATTTTGATTATTGTGCTGGATAAAATTCATTTTTATAAAATTTGAATACATTTTTAAAATTTTTCTGTTTCTAAGATATAAATTTTTCTACTCTGTAAATTTTCTTAGAAGGATTTTTTTGAATTTATAATTTTTAAAATTCTTTAAATATTTTCATTAAATTCATAGTAAATTAGTTTTTGAAAATTCAATTTATTTTATGAGTTTTGTATTTTTTCTAGACAATTTTCTTCCAAAAAGGTTTTTGCTCATAAAATTTTAAGAATTTAGAAATTTTAATTGCCTTTTTCTTGCATATAAAATTTTTTAAAAATTTCTTTTTGAATTTTTGTATGAAAATTTTATTAATTTTATTTTTAATTGGCCAAAATTTATTTTTTTCATTTCATGGGCCTTAGACCCTGTAAATTTTTTTTATAGGCTTGATATGCCTATTAATTTTTCAAAAAGCCCAATGAGCGCATTTTTAATTAAATTTGTTATGAGAAATTTTATTCTTTGACTAAATACTTTTTATTTGTTACAATTTAGTCTATCTAATTTGTTGTTAGTCAAAATAAATTTTTTCTCTTTCATATTTCTAGAGTTTTATGATGTCATGCATGATGTAATCCACAAAATGACAAAAATAATTAATTTAAATTAAATCAAAGTCTAAAAAAATAAAAAAAAACAATAAATAAAAAATCCTAGAAACCTTTAGGATTCGGCCAAGGGCTTTTTCTTTAACCCTTGGTTGACTTTTATCCCCTATAAATGGGGGATGGTTTCAACATTTTGGAGCTTTAACATTTGATTACAAAAATCACTAAAAAAAATAAAAATCCTTTAGGTTTTCAAGCTTTTTAAGGTAATTTTGCTTATAAAAATTTTTATTTCTGTTCATTTTATGTTTGAGTGTTTAGTTTTGTGAGCTTGGTGAATACTTGAGCTTATGGATTTTCATTCATGCTAAAAGGCCAAGCATAAAAATAATGATCAAAGTTTTTGTATTTTGTTGACATGTTTGATTTTTATTGCATTTGTCTTTATTAATAGAAATGATCTATCGTCATGAATATATGTTTTGTAATATTTATCATGTCATGTTCATGTTGATTTATGTTGAAATATTAGTGATTTCATGTATTTTCAAGCTTGGTAAAGACTTGTTTATGTATTTATGGTATTATTTATTAAATTTCATGATGAAAAACTTTGTTTTGCTAATATCCATGGTTTAGCCGAATCTGATAGGGATTTTGATAATGTTTTTATGCTTAATTTTGTGATGATTTCATGTTTTTAGGTTATTTTGTAATATTAAAAGGTCTAGGGACTAAATTGTAAAAAGTAAAATTTGTTTAGGACCATTCTTCCTTGGCTGAAAGTTTCTAGTACATTTTAAGGAGTGTTTCATGCATTTTTAAACATATTCTAGGCATTTTTAACGTTTTAGGGTCTTATTTGTAATTTTATAAAGTTTAGGGACTAGTTTCAAAAAATAAAAATTTTGTTTCAAGGCCAAGCATGTTTGGCCAAATCATCATGAGGATGTTTGCTAAGTTTTACATGTTGATTTGCATATGTTTGATGATGTTTTCAAGTGTTTTTCCATGTATGGATTAAATTGCAAAATTAGAACAATTTATGCATCCTATAGCAAATTGTAGCATTTTACGGGTAAAATGGTCATTTCCCACATTAAATTACCTATTTAGGGTATTCTGGCCATTTTGAAATACTTTTAACATTCCTTCGATCCTCTAGAGGGGTGTAAAAAATATTAAAATTTTTTATGTTCTTTTGGTTTTCTGTTAGGGTACAAAATGCAATATAAAAAAGTTAGGGACCTATTAGCAATTTTTGCATTTTAGGGCACTTTTGATGTCTAAGTTACCCATGGAGGGTATAATTATCATTGCATACCACCATCGAGTCCTTTAGGTTATCGAGATACTTTTATATCGAAGGTATACCATAAGGGCATTTTAGTAATTTATCTTAGAATCGAGTCCTTCATAGTCACTGGGATACTTATATGTTAAAGGTATATCATAGGGATAGGTTCATTTTTTATAAAGTTATTGAGTCCTTTAAGGTTACTAGGATACTTTTATGTCAAAAGTAGACCTTAGGGACATTTTAATAATTTACATTAGAACCAGGTTCCATGTGATCACCGAGATACTTATAGGTCAAAGGTGTACATTTAGAATAGGTTCGTTTGTCTATGAAGTTATCGAATCCTTTAAGGTATAGGGATACTTCTATGTCAAAGGTACACCTTAGGGGTATTTTAGTAATTTATCCTATAACCGAGTCTTTTATGGTCATTGGGATGCTTATGTGTCAAAGGTGCATAATAGAGATAGGTTCATCTTTTTATAGAGTTGTTGAGTTCGTTAGGCTTATCAGATACTTCTATGTCAAAGGTAAACCTTAGGGATATTTTAGTAATTTATATTAAAACCTGGTCCTATGTGATCACCGGGATACTTTTACGTCAAAGGTGTATAGTTGGAATGGGTTCATTTGCCTAAAAGGTTTTAGAATCTTTTAAGGTACCTAGATACTTATATGTCAAAGGTACACCTTAGGGACATTTCATTAATTTATTTTAGAATTGAGTCCTTAAGGGTTACTGGGATACTTTTATGTTGAAAGTGTACTTTAAGGGAACATGTGGGTTAAATTGACCAAACTCGGATCCTTGGAGTCGTGTTTTATACTTTTTGTCTAAATCGGCTCTTAAGGAATTTTTATATTATTACTTAAATAAATTGGAATTTTTAAAATTTAAGGGAATATCTTCGATGTTAAAATAGTAGTGGAATTTCTCGCAGCATATAAGAGAGGTTTTACTGATTATTTTAATAATGAGATATCCTTTAAAAAATAAAAATCGAGATTTTTTGAATTTCAAAAAAAAAAAATAAAACCTTTTGTATTCCTCCGGCTCTCTAGCGAGGTAAAAAAATATTTTAATGTTTTAAAACCTTCCGTATTCCTCTAGCTCTCGAATGGGATACGAAAAAGAATGATGAACACTTTCGTGTTCTTTTGGTCTTCTGAAAAGGTGTGAAAGATATTTTGATTTTTAAAAATATTAAAACTCGATTTTCTCATCCAGAATAATAAATTTATTTTAT
>JBBYHL010000012.1:9444073-9468204 GCA_038381835.1 Adansonia madagascariensis
AGGAAGAATTAATCCTATACAAAGATGAACTACTTAGTGAAAATGATGGAAAAGATGAAAGATTTAACTTTAAGCACCATTCTCTTGGTTCTTCTTCTTGTTGAAGATGTTGGAGTGGCTTATTTATAGCCTTGATCATGATTTTCGCCGTTGGAAACATTTGGTAAAGGAATATAGCCGTTGAAGCCTTCAAAATATCATTTCCCATCATTCCCCGTGCCTCTGTATCGGTACAATTAAGTGGGTATCGATACATTGTGTTTAACGATCCAAAATATTATCGTTAAACAGTCCTATATCGATACAGAAAGATCTATCTTGATACATGAACAGTCCTGTATCGATACAGAATGCTCTATCTCGATACATAAATAGTGATTTTTACATTTTAAGGTTATTTAGCTACTACCAAGTATTGTATCAATACATACACATAGTGTATCGATACATTCACATGAAAATCAATTATAAAAGGTTTTTCATGTCTTTAAAACATGTAAAACTTATCCCAAAAATGTTTTATATAAAAATATGTAATAAGAACATATTTTTGTGTGCTTGAAGAAGTTAAAACACATTGTAGTATTTTTCGAAGTGTTTATGAAATATTTCATGGAAAAATACTTATCTTGAAAATATTTAAACACAAGCTAATTAAGCTTAAGTTTTAGTTATATCGAAACTAAGATTAATTCAAAGCTAATATAGCTAACAATTACACACCATATTATTAACTCACCTAGACATCACCTAATGCATCACGTAAAGGTGCAGTAGGTTTAGACTCAACAAAACAAATTTTAACACTTAGAAAACATTTTTATTTGCTCTAAATCAACTTTAAACCAAGTTACTTTATTCAATGTCCCCAAGTTGTTCATATAAGAACTTATTAAAAAAAACTAAACCTCAACTCACCTATTGATTAAGTGAACTAAGATTTGCCCTTAGGGTTTTTTTTTATGAAAACAAGGGTTCTATATCTTCTAAACACTCTAACATGCATTTTATCAAACATATAGAATACTAACCTATAGTTCTAGCAACTAATCATCCACAAAACCTATTCTAAACATAAATTCATCTTTGTCGAATATTCTTAAACTAGTTTTGCTCATCTAAACATCAATTTCTCATTAAATTCTCATTATTCAACAATCAAGCACAAGAAAACAAGCTTGGATTCAGCTCAATTAACATGTTTAATAATTAAAGCATGCTTTTGACCATTTAAGCTCAATAATTGAACATGTGGGCTTCTAGTCTTATCAAATTAAGTACCAATTTAAGCTTACATAAGTTCAATTCAACTTAATTCATCAAAGTTCGTCAACATATCATCATTTAAGCATAAGCAAACCAAAGATTATAAACATCTAAGCATGGACAACTCTTGCTATGATATTTTCCTTTTGTTCGAACCTCACATCAAGTTTATGGGTTAAGGCTTTCATCATTTTACCTCATGATTTCAACTGTAATCTTCCTAATTTTTGCTCACATTTCCTGATTTCTAGCTTAACTAAGCTTTAATCATTAAGATCTCATGAAATCAAGTTAGCTGAACCTAATCTAAGTTAACCTCCATGTTCGAACACTCTGATCAAGCTAGGTTAAGTTCATTTAGCATGATTTTCAACTTATTTCTTCAATTAATCCAGAAATCATGTTTCCATATCCTTAGATCTGACTTAAACCTAACTTGAGTCAAGATAACATCACTACCTCATGAACCAAAGTGGCTGAATCAAGTAGAGCATTAAGTCACTATAGCCGATAAATAAGCATGAATCAATCAATTAATCATGAAATTGAATTGAAATTAAAGAGAAAAGTTAAAAATTATACCTATTCCTAGCTTTATCTTCTCCTAAAAATGATGAGAGCTTGAGAGAAAATGAATATTCTAGAATTTATAAAATTTTATAAGTGTTTAAAGATTATGACACTTTGGATAGTTACTCACATTTATACACCTCAAAGTTGGTGATTTAAGCTTAAATCAGCTTAGGTTAATGTTAGTTTAATAACTAGTCTCCCAACAAAATTAAGGGAAAATGACGTTAATGCCCTTAATGAATGGATGAAAAAAATTCGCACATTTGGCACATGTTGAATTCAACTAAGGCATAGTTGCTACACTAGTCTTGTATGAATTTTTATGCCATTCAATTGATCATGATATGCCTACACAAATATGGAATTGAATGTTCCATCCTATAGTAAAAAGACTTTTTGAGTTAAGGCCCCAGGAAGTCCCGACATTCCAAATTCCTGTGTTCACTGCATGACCTAGCCTCTATTATACCTAATTGATCTAAAGTACATTTCAACTCCATTTTGGTGTAATCAATTTTGAAATCCAAGTTGTAGAACTCTTTCAATTTTAAAATGTAACTCCAGCCTAAAAAATTAACTTTATAGTTGATTTTGTCTACAATTAACTTTTTCCACTTTGTTAACTTTTGATTTTAACTTCTAAGACAAGTCTCTTTTTCATCCAAATGGCATCAATAAACACTCCAATCACCTTAAAAGACATATACCAGTCAACCTTCGATATTTTTGAATTTTCAAGATCTAGTCTCTGTTTTCCAAATCCAACGTGTACCTCCTAAATCGAGCAATCAATCTCAAATGCCTTTGTTAAACTATGCCCATGGAAACTAACCGACCTCAATACGACATTTCTATCATCTATAACTCATTCGAGAAGATCTAGACTTAAAAAGTTCCCTTTAACCCCTAAAACTAAGAAAATTCAACTAGAGGCTTGGACGAAATAGGGTGTCTACATAGCAAGTATAAAAGTATTTTTTTTCTTTAAAAATTTTGGCTTTTTTTTGCAAAGGACGTCATCAGGTTAATGATGATGAGGTTTTCTACCAGTAGCCTAGCAAAAAATTCATGAATGATCTTAACTCGAGAACATTGCATTAATTATTTTTAGAAATGCAAAAATTAGCTTACTGATAAAACATTTCAAGCTCATTCATTAAAGATATATCATCTCATGATTAGTTGACAAAACTCAGCATGAATAATTATGAGAGCAGTAAATGTATGTTACTATGACAATGGACATTCCATAAATCAAACATTTCATCTTGGTAGTCACTTAAACATTTTGCATTAAATGATTCCTTACTTCCCTGGAACCTAATGAATTTTAATGAATAATTCTTCCACACTAATTTTTACATGATTCTCATAGTTTTCACATGTTGAGCTTATAGAGTAAATAGTCCTGAGTAGAGACTCTAGCAACTTGGAAGACACTTCAAAACTGTTACGAATAATCTCATCATGCTTAAAACATTTTAGAAAACACGTTTTTAGGTAAATACAGTTTTGAGGAAATAACGCGATATGGAATAAATATAGATGATGCATAACTTTTGTAACATGAATTAATCAACAAAGAAATAAAATGGGACTTGTCGGTATGTATCTTATCAAAATCTCGAGTACTTAAAGAAGTAATCGAGTGAGACTAGAGACATGCTTGGATTAAAATTATAAATTTGGCATTGATACATCATTAAAGGCCTAGTTTGGTCAACTTGACATTGGTCTAAGGCATTCAAACACCTTAGGAATTAACTACCAGTTAAAGACTCAAAGGAATTGATTAAGGCATTCTAATGCCTTAACACGAAATAGAATTGTTTGCTTAGGGAAACTACTTTTTTTATACCCAAATGTACTCAAAAATATTGAGTCCTATTGGAAAGCTAACTCGACAAGGTTTAACCTAAAAATCATGTAAAATATCCAAATTTGGATAATGACTAAATGATTAACCAAAATAAGAACTAGTTGTAGTAGTATAGGGGACTCGAATAGTATGCAAAAGCCTAATTGTTACCTACCCAAATAAACTCACAAAAGGGGAAATGGTACATTATTGGAAAGCTAACTCAATAAGGTTTATCCTAAAAATCATTTAAAATACCTAGCAAATCATATTATGGTTGAATGATCAGCCAAAAATAGATCTGGTCACAAGATTTAGAGGAAACAAATAGTTTACACAATCCTATTCCGTTATCTAACTAAACGAACTCAAAAAAGGGTGCATAATACATCAAAGGAAAGCTAAATCGATAACTTTTATGGTAAAAATCCTGTAAACTACCCAAAAATTTTTCTAGTGGCTAGACAATCAGCCACAATGAAAACTGGTCACAGCTATGCAGGGGGCCCATGTAGTATGTAAAAACCTAATTTTTCACCTAACCAAATGAACTCAAAAAGGGGCACATGCTACACTGTTAGAAAGTTAAATTGATAAAGTTTACCCTAAAAATCATGCAAAATATCCAAAAATCATCTAGTGGTTGAACAATCAGCCACCAATAGGCCTATACATAAGATGTAGATAAATCAAACAATATGCATAAACCTATTTTGTTATCTAAACATAATACATTGTAAGAAAGCTAATTTGATAAAGTTTACCATAAAAATTATGTAGAATACCAAAAAATTCATCTAATGTTGAACAGTGACCCATAAATAGATCTCATCACAGGTCTTAATGGGGTAGGAATGGAAGAATTGCTAATTTCGGTTTCATAGACTACTATGAGAACTTTAGGTGTGGCCTTGGGATTTTTGGCAATCTAATGCCAACATTTTAAGGTTGAAACCTACAATAAAAGATCCCTATGACTCTAAAATCAAGCCTCAATAGTAGCTCAAAGTTAAACCAAACTTAAAACCTTGATAGTTAACAAATTCTAAAGAAACTCTAAAATATAAACTACCGGAAGACACTTGAAAAATGGTTTTTGTAAGCCATTTATAGCAACATCCAAACATGGACAAACTTTTTTTTTCCTAAAATTAATGAAGCTTAAAAAATACAAAAAAAAAATTGTAAAGATTTAAACCCATTAATTGGGCAAAACCTCACATAAGATAGGAAGTCATTTTGAAAAACAAAGTTTTAAGAAAATAAGATGAGATTGACTCTAAGATATTTGCTTAAACTAAATGTTCAACTCATTTAATATCTCAAGGCCTTGAGCTCATCAAGATTTGCACCTCATTTTGTTGGAAAAACATCAAACAAGTAATGAACATGTATAAATGCATGGCAAATCAACCATAATAGACCTTATAAAATGCATGAGATTTTTTTTTTATTTTCAAAACATGATGATGTTCATGCATGCCATAGGAATGCATGGAAAAGAAAAAAAATGAAAGAATAAGAAACAAAGAGTGGTATATTTAGGTATTGTTAAAAAGTGAGATTCTTTTTTTTACTTTTAAAAGCCTTTTCTCTCTCTTTTTTTGTTGGAATTTTTTTGAAAAGAGAAAAGAATGAATGATGGAGTATTTATATGGAAGTGTACAAGAAAATGAAAGAGAGAGCATTTAAATCTCTTTGCGTTTGACACATCTTTCAAGACCTTTTTGGTCATTTTGTTTTTTTACCAATGGTGCATTGTCCTTTAAGTGAGTTTTCAATTTCTCACTGGCCAAGTCCCTTAAATTAAGGACCAAGAAAGTGGATGATTGGCCAAGCTTGGTATATCCATCCAAATTCCTAAAAGCGCCATTTTTTTCTTTCATTTTTTTCTTCCTCCATTTTTCAAAATTCTATATATTTTTTGTGCTATTTGAATTTCCCTCCCATAATTTTTTTTATTAAAAGTCTTCCCCCTTGTATAATTGTATTTGTACTATATTTTATTTATTTTTTAATTTTTTCCTTCCATATTTAATTTTAATCCTTTTACTTTTTAGTCATGCAAATTTTCCCTAAAATTGACCCCTAGAAGTCCCTCAATACCTTTCTCCTTTAACATTGATTTTCAATTTGACTTTTACCTTAAATTAATTTTGTACATTTTGAAGTGACTTTAAAATGTTAGGAATGGTGTAGGACCTTTTGGGATGCGAAAAGTCATCTTAATTTCGTAAATTAAACCTAAAATGCATAGCTCATATGAGAGGGGATCCTAAGATCATTCATCTTTCTTATAAAATTTTCTAATATCAAGGAAGGGGATTAATCTTTTCTATTAAGGGATTGATCCTTCACTTGTCTAAAACCTCGTTTAGCAACTATTCAAGAAAAGATTGATCCTAAGATTGATCTTTTACTATTTTCTTTAAAGGGATCAATCCTATATCGATCCTTTAAGGGTTAACTTTTGGGTAATTTAAAATTTTGACCTTTTTCATAGTTCGGGGTGTAAGGATCAATCCTTTCTTAAAATTTTAAGGGGATCAATATCAATCCTTGCTTGGCATTTTGTCCTATTCTAACCTCAAACACCTTCAAACCTTCCAATTAGGTCCCCAAGTATCAAAATTTGGTTAAGGAATTGGGGAAAGGTGTTCCCATCATAGATTAAAGGTCAAATATGGCTTACTTTAAGGGAGGCTAAGACAAAATTAATGTTTAAGCGTACTAAGTTCAAACTGACTTTAATCATTTTAGCCTACCTTTGTCATTACTAAAAAAACTAGAAAACTCTAGACTATAAGCAGATCCTATCCTTATTTATATGTCTAGAAGCAAACTAAATTTCCATTATCAACCTTCATTCTAGAATATCCTTAAAAAAAAAACACACTTAACAAGCACTCACTAAACTTCACCAAGACTATGACCACTTACACCACCAATGCTTCTTCATGGATGAATATCTCTAAGCAATAAAGTTTTCAAGTCGGTCTACCCCACTTGCCAATACATTAGCCATACATTCACCTCTCTAAGAATCTTAATAAATTGATATCATTAATCTTCTCCAATAGAGTATTAGTCTCATTCAAGCAATACCATAATTTCCAAGGTCTTAATTTTTCTATTTGAATCAAGAAATACAAGGAAAGATTTAGGTACAATAATCTCGTAACATATTAATGACTACTTGTCTTATTTTCACATTTAGACTGTTGTCCCCTTCAAGTTTTTATCCAACAAATAACATTAAGCGTACATCTTACAAGTCATATACTCAAACTATGAATACAGCCATATACCTTCCATAACTTAGAATAACTTATTCAATATAGCTTATATTCTAACCCATTAACATCTGTCTAGAATAACTTAAAGCTTTTAAAAATCTACCTAAATATATTATGACCCTAACTACTCTAGAAAAGAGAATTAGTGATAGCCTCTATTTTATTTTCTTGAATAAGCACCACATAAAACATTGTTCATAGCAGTATGTCTTTTGAGGTTGCATTTATAGAGGAATTACCTAACCCATTTATAATCTAAAACATGATTTTCAATATTGCACCTAACTAGATAAGGATAAATAACAATAATATACACATCTTAACAATACAATATTACTGATCATTTTCAATATCTAAGATTTTATCAATGAAAACTCCATCATCATAATTCACAGAACATTGAGTAGTTTCCCTACCTTCCCTGTAGCTCTAGCATCCTCTTCACACATCTACTTTGGATTTTTGAAATCACCATGAAATAAAGATTCATTGACTATTTTATTATCATTTTTTTTAATTTGCTATGCTTTTATTTTTTGGCAACTTTCTCTTTTTTATTTTTTATGGGTTTTATGAAGCGATTCTTCATCGACATAGTTAATGTCTCTAACCCTTGTTCTGCTCCCTATTTGTCTTTTTTGGTTTATGCACATAACAAAAAGAGTCTCAAGCAATATCTTCCCTTAAAGCAAATATTTGGGACAACTATATTCTAAGGCTCCAATATGCTAATCCCACAAAATATTCAGTGTTGCATTCTCTTGGTTTAATATTTTTTTCCCTGCCAACAATTCATCTTCCTTCTCATGAACTTTACTCAAATACTAAAAGTGCAATCCAACCATGTTTGGAAAAAACTTATTTGAATCAAGACAGCCAAAATAATCTTAAGCAACGATCCAAATCAATTCAAATTCCCAGACTTTGACGTAAATACACTTCTCCCCATAGCTAATGTTAATTATTTCATCAATTTTACCTAGATAGATTGTTGGATCAACAATATACTTCTACAAAATTATATTGTTTCAACATTTAATTATTCAAATGAACGAGGCTACCCTATAATCCTAGTATGTTTTGAAACGTGAAAATATTCCAAGTTTGCAGCATAATATCGTAAGAATAGATTTAGGCATGACAAAGCGTTATAGAAAAATTCATAAAGAACGACTTTATATAATCCATGGAAAGAATCAAATTCCCATATTTGACCTTATGCGTAATAAATCTTACATCTTTATTAAATAAAAAGATTACATGTACAAAATACATAGCACATCAAAAATTAAATTACAAAGAAAAAACCAAATGCCTTTAGGATCTTTGAATCGTGTTTACATGTGATTAAAAAAATTAACGGCAACTAAAATCATTAAAAATCGAGATCATAAAGACTTGTAACTTTAAGGGAAAGATTCTTGCAAGATGATCTAGCAAGATAAATTGCATCTAAGCTTCTTCAAGGTCATAGGTTTTTCAACTGTAATGCCTCCAAGGGTAATCCACACAAACAACTACGGGAACCTTTTCAAGGTTCAAGGCTTCTCTCGTGTTAGCTAGAAGATCTTGAGATCTTAAACAAAAGGCAAAGCTGTTGATTTCCTCTCAAGAATGAATCCAGAACATTTGTTGATTATCAAGAATTGAAAACAAGTAAGAAAAAATAATGGCATAGTGAAACAATGGTTTTAGGTTTTGGCTATCTTTTTTTAGTCATTTAGGGTTTTTCAATATGCTTTCATGGAGAATTTGGCTAACAAGAAAGAATGATCTTTTTCTTACTTAATAAACCCTAGGTCAATGCATACAGTATTCTATTGGAAGAACATTGATCAAAATCAAACACTTCTAACTAAGGTAAAACTTTTTCACCTAATCCAATCAAGATTAGGTAAAGTCATTCACTACTTAATATCTTAGCCCAATCCAACACCAATTAGGCCTTATTAATTTCTCCCAACCCTTTAGTCCATGTCTAATGGGCTTTGTCCTACACAAGGCCAAAGCCCATTAAACTAACTAGTTAGTGTTTAAATCAAGTTTTAATTTACATGCAAGAAATCTTATTTCTTAATTAAATTTCTTGCCTAAATGAAACAATTTTACTTCATGTAACATCAATTAAATAATTAGCAAATAATTATAATTCACCTTAAAAAAATTAAGGAACTATTATCTGCCATGATTAAGACAATCTAAATAACATGTCTACAATTAGATATTGTCTCATTATGACATTCCTATCTTCATGCCATATTAAGATATTTCTAGCTAGATTTCATAAATTTAAGGTCTTAGTTAAATCTTAATTGAACTAATGCAATTAAGTCCTCTAATATACATTTTATTTCATTAAATCACACTTAATTAAATTTTGATTCAATTCAACTTATTTGTTCTATTGTGTGTGACCCATTAGGTTCCCAATATGTTAGTAATAAACATACTAAAATTTCATTAACTACGTTCATAGATCAAAAGCAAGATCTAGTAATCCATCATGACCACCTAAATATTAAAGTGTCAACGTGATCCTCATCGAAACCTTTTAATAACCAGCCTATTAGTGTACTATTAGTATATGCCTTTAAACCAATCAAACTAGGATATAGGATATAAAGTTAATTAACGGCACACCAATTACCAAAACTATTAACTTAAGATTTTCCTTCATGTTGTACATGATTGACTATCATGAAACCACTAATTGGATAAAGCCTATAGAACTTGAAAGGCCTTTCAAAGGAATTGCAAAATGTAATAATTATGAGATTCTTATGCATCAAAGCCAAGTTCTTCAAAACATTCTTGGTCATCATATTATCAAGAATGGCATTGGTAATGCTCAAAGACCAACACATGTTATGCCTTCTTACCTATGAAGTAAGCAACAATCTCATAGGATAAAGTATGAGAAATACGTAGGATGGCATGTGGTGCTTGTTTCATGGAAACAAGTTCACTAAACATGGCCCGTATGAGAACTCCATTAGTATTACTCAGTTAAGTTTCTATGGAATATGTTCTCATGTGCCACTCGAGTAAATAGTCCTTAGACTTGTGATACCAATTCATCTTGTATGGGGAGTGTCATACTTAGAAATCATCATGATTGAGTCCACAATAATGGTTGCCTAAGGTAGGGTGGTTTAGGGTATCGCATCAAGTATATTTAGATGAATGAGTGATGCTGAGAGGATTCATCACTATTAATGACACTGGAGATGTATCTTGATTATTCTTAACTATGGTTAAATGGATTAAAGTCTCTGGCCAAAGCACAGTGAATTATGAGGAATCATTCCTCATAGATTCATGATCATGAGTTGCAAGAACTACCATGGATTGACACATGAGCAGACATTGCATAATGCTAATGCTTATTCTAGGATACTTGGTGAAAGGACCATATTACACTGATAGAAAAGTTATTAAAAGGTTTCAATGAGGTCAAGTTAGCTCTTCAACATTTGGAAGGTCATGATGGGTTGCTAGATCCCACTCTTGATCTATAAACATAGTTAATAAAATTAATTACATTCATTGCCAATATGTCGGGAATCTAAAAGGTTGCACATAATAAGACGGATTTGTTGGATTAAATCTGGGATTTAATTAAGTATAACATAATCAAATAAAATGTATAATGAGGAGAATTTAATTGAATTAGTTTAATTAAAAATATTTAAGACATAAATTAGATTTATAAAATTCAATTAGAGATGTCTTAATATGGTTGCAAAGATAAGAAAGTATTATCGAGATAATGTTTAACTATAGACATAGTAATAGGGACGTCTTGGTTTTAGGCCAAAAAATTATTTATGGTAAATTAAATTATTATTTGATAAATATTTAATTATATTTACATGAAATGAAATTGTTTTGCTTGGGTTAAAAATTTAATTGAAAATTAAATTTTTCTACGTATAAATAAAGGTTGACTAAAACCTTAATTATTAAGTCAAATAGCTTAGTATTGAACTAAACCAATTAGGACTTCATATAAAGCTAGGCGCATGAGTGTGGGCACATTAATGTGAAATTAGGCCAACTTATCAATTACTTAAGCAATTAATAACTGAGCCTAATTTTGGATGAATTAGTTAAAAGTGTTTTAACTAGGCTATAGGAAAGCATTGAAGCAGCACCACCTACAGGTTTGTTTTAAATGGGCATGGTCAACCCATTAGTTAAGCATAATTTGGTCTAAATATATATATATATATATATAAATACATTATTAAGACTTTTTGGCTAAGCGTGGCTATTTGAAAACCCTAAGCGCAAAAACCTTGAGATCCTTACATAGCTTGGCACAAAACCTAAGCTCTCCTTAAGCTCCTTTTGTGCCACTTTCATCTTTGAAGATCAAGAATCGTTCTTGATTTGATTGTAAGTGATAAAATAGTTTTCTAGCATTCGAGAGAGTTGTCACCACCCATAGAAGGCTAAACATTGCCGTTGATACCTCCCTACAACTTCTCTACAATGGCTAAATTCTTTTTTTTTTTTTTTGTTAAGGCTTAAGAAGCCTTCTGGCTAGCACCAGAGAACCACCGGACTTCTTGAACATGTGTTGCTCGCAGTCTTAGGAGATTCTTGTAAAAAGCCCAACTATAGTTTGGATTAATCTAGATTACGAGATTTGTGAGTTAGGTAATCTCTAATCATATGCGTGATTAGATTTACAAGATTTTAAATATTAATTACTATACACAAATTCTTCCCTAAAGATCCACAGTGAAGTCCTTTTGTTTCTCTGATTTACCTTTCGTTGCATTATTTACTATTATTTTTTTATTATTTGATAATAGCATGAGGTTGAACTATCCTCGAGAGTCCTAAAATTTAATTTAGTTCGATCATCAAAGATCCTCGATTGTGCATGAGCATCAGCATGGTGTAGTGTCTACTAATGCTTTAACCCATATTAGTTCCCACAGCTCATAGTTAACGTTATGAATTTAGAGTAACGATTTCTTCTTAATATCGTACTTTGGCCAAAGACTTTATGCCTATTAACCATAACCAAGAACAGATAGGATACATCTCTATGCCACCAGAAGTAGTGAATCCTCCCTAGGTCACTTATCCATCTTTGTATGGTATGAACCATACCCAAAATCCCTCTACCGTAGACATCCCTACTCATGGACCCATTCAGATAAAATCAAAGTATAACATTCCTCATAAAAGATGACCTGGTATCATAAGTCTAAGACTAGTTATACGACTCGCATGTGAGTATATTTCCATATATACTTGGACACTTGAGTGAATAATACCAAATGGAGTTCTCACACGGGCCATGTTTGGTGAACTTATTTCTACAAAACAAGCACCACATGCCATCCCAAGTATCTCTTGTACTTCAAACCATAAGATCAGTTGCTTACTAAGTAACAGGAATAACATGTGTTAGTCTTTATGTTGCCAATGCCTTGTCTTTGCAATACGATAATTGGGAACAGTTTTAGGAATATGGCTTTGATGCACAAAGTTCTGATAATTATAGCACTTTATAATTTCTTTGCAAGGCATTATATGTTCTAGGCTTCATCCAATTAGTAGTCTCATGAATGTTTTCTAATGCCACTAACATGAAAGAAAACTTCGTAGCACTAAACAATAATGATGGGTTACATTATTGATTGTATGCCCTTATGTCCAATCTAATTGGCTCTAAGATATTTACTAACAATCCATCCACTCCCTTTTAAGTCATAACCAATTATTTTCTTAAACATCTCAAACTGACTAATATTTTCGAAATCAATCGAAAGGTAACCACCTTCAAGTTTTTCAACAGAGACTTCAAAAATTCCAAGTTGATGGAAGTTTTCTAGAAGCCAATTCGGATAGTAAAATCCTTTCGCCTTGCCCACCACAAAATATTTCAACCTATTAATGCCTTATCTTCTTCGTTAACAACGACACATGGTTTCCGATCCTTGACCAATAGTGAAGAATGACATTGATCAGAAACAGAGGGTCAAAAATCGATATGCCTTTCCACCCATTAAATCATTCCTATACGAACGATGAGTACCCTTCACCTAAGTATACTGCTCAAATTGGTGATTATCAAGTAGAGGATCACTAATCTTCGAGAATTCGCTGTTTCTCCTAAATTGTGTTGGATTTACTCCCTGATACATAGCTTCCCACCCGGTTTGATTCTTCTCCAATATGAATCTCTTCCTTTAAATCTTGATAAAATTCACACTTGAGCAATAGATCGAAGGCCAAGCCGTATTTAATTTGCGAACAGCTCCCATCGCTTCAACAAAGTTAAGGAATCGCGTAAAACCAGATTTTCTACCACCTTTACTTCTCGAGGATGAACACGTCTAGAACTTTACCATGATATGAAAAATCATTTGTAACCGTCACCAATGGACTTGTAAAGGGATATTGTTGACGAATACCAAGCAAAATTGATTTTTCATCGCCATCTTTCGATTGAAGATTCAGTTCAACCTACTTTGGCAACTCCTTGGAACTCACCAACTCCAGCGACGTAGCACGTGGTATACACGCTATTTTTTTGAGTAAATTTAATAATGTTAAGTGATAGTTCCTTTAACAAATAACAAAACTAAATTACAACTACCATTACCCGTAAATCCAAAATGAAATGTCATCAATAATTTATAATACATACATATAATAAAGATAAATTTTCATAGAAATTAACATAAAATAAATTACAGCAGATTAGATATTATCTCATTGGAAGCTGAATAATTTGGTGTTGATTTTCCTTTCATACTTAATCTGTCCGGATTTGACTAGATTTAAACCTAATAACTAAAATTAATATTACAATACTCTATTAACTTCACGACGAGGCCACCGTAAATTAATCATTGAAAAAACAATTGTTGACATAATTTAGGTGTCAATAAAGAGTAATGCAAATTTATGTCATCCATCGCCAAAATTTTATAATACTTTCAGCCTACAGTAATTGACTACGTATATCTGTCCCTTAAGCAAAAAGACGGCAGCGAACACAAAACATGGGGAAGCATCAGCGCCACAGACGAATTTGGCTCCATTAAGCAAAACTCAATTTCGAGGACCATCCTGGGAGGGAACTGATCTACATGAGAGAGCTATAGTAACATGTCCAAAACAAGTTTACAACCAGTTAAGTTTCTCTATTAATCTTGTCCAGAAATCACTTGTTGCTGCTCTTTTAGTTTTCTATGGTAAGTGTTTCTTCGTGTCAACCGAATGCAGTTTTTTTTCCTCCTCATCCATGTAAAAATACAAGTAAATATGAAAATTGTAAAATACGAAATTGTTAATAGCCTATCTGAATTGCAGTGCGACTGCAACAATGATGCTGACGTGTCTGCAGTAATTGATGCAAACCCTTCACGGGACTGTCTTTGCCTGCAAATTTTTATGCAAAATGGAAACAGAAGTCAAAAATAGTTTAGCAGGGAGAAAACAAGAAATTTGAGCAAAATAAGAACATTGCCTCTTCACCTAGGCATTGGACAATGAATTCAAAACAATTCAAATGCTGTCCTAAGGAAAATAAAAAACTGTTAAAGGTATTCAATGATGTATATTCACAGCCATACCAGTGCTTTGTTAGTTAACGCACCATATCTAAATTAAAGAAGATAAGTAGCCTTTTGGAGGGATGAAAAAGTCATACGAACATTCAAAAGAGACGACTTATAAAAGTTCAATGTGTTTGTTTGCCTACTTTCATTCAAGAGTTTTTAGATGTTTTTACAGTTTCAACTTTCAAAGTATCTAATGTTTGTGACTGTGCCAGGTTTTTCCTATATTTATGAAGAAAAGAGAAAGAGGGAAATATCAGCGTGCTTTTCTAGCCCTTGAATGTGGTTGATCAGATCTAATAGAACATTATTGCATGTGAAGAGATATTTCAACATGACGCTTAATGCATTGTTCTTTTAATCCTCTAAGGGGGAAGAGACCACCTACTTTTTTTATGTGCTTTATCAAGATAAATGTGTATTCAGGGCAGAATGTAGCTCTTCTTATTGATCAATTTTTCAGTTCCAAAATATCTTATCTACCAGTACTTCCTAGGAATCTTTCTTGCTAGTTAGGTACCCTGACATCTTATGCTTCAACTGAAATTTTAAGAACCCCAATAATCAAATTAATCTGAAATATAAAAGAGCATGAATGCCAATGAGCATGGATTTTCTTAGGCTTTAATTTGGAAGATCTAAGGATTCAGAAGCAAGTATATATATTAAGGAACTGCCAGAAACATATACCCCAAGAAGGCCTTAATTGAGTTCCACAAATGTACAAAACGGTTGATCCTTTTGCCTGAAGCAGACTCGTTGGGTTTGCTAACTGCATGCATCCCTGGAAGATGCGATCACACAAGAACAAATAAAAGATATAAATTTTTAAAATGAGTCCAGCAATAAAGTATTCGAATAAGGTGGAGAGAGAACCAATACCATCAAAAGAAGGATGGGTTCTCCTAGATGCTTTGAGTGAAGCCAATTCCTCAACAAGTGCACGTTCTTTGTTACTATCATTACCATCATACCAGTCTTAGGTTCCAAAGCAAAAGAAATTTTCATGCAAGACAATTAGATAGGAAAAATATTGTGACAATCAAATTATAGAACTAAGTATGCAATTATCATTTCACACTTTGGAAACAAATACCCAAGCAGTAAAATACCATGCTTTAAGATCCGGACAAGAGGTTGAACTCGTTGAAAATAGCCAAAAAAAAAAAAAAAAACAGCCCAACAAAACACAAAATAAAAAAAGTAAAAAAACACGAAATATCAATGCAAAACTGAAGCCAAGAATATATATACATACATATATATAATCCTTTCAAAGTTAAGCCCAAGAATCCAAACAGCAAACCCCATTTAAGCCCCAAAACCTAATTACTCACCCTAACAAATGCAAAGCTAAGCCAAAAAACTCAAAAACATTTGAAAGCCAGAAACAAAAACTTAAAAAAACTATTATAAAACCAATAAAAAAAACAAATGCAAAGCTAAGCCAAAAAACTCAAAAACATTTGACAGCCAGAAACAAAAACTTAAAAAACTATTATAAAACCAATAAAAAAAATTGGCCAAATATCAAAACCTAGCAAAGTTTCCAGTTCAATCAGTTCAATTGGCTAGGTTCTATTGAAAGGACTACTATAATTTAAAATATGATTTTACTACTAAATAAGGAGTACTAATAGTGATATTTAACTTAATGATTTGTATTTGACTCAATGGTTTGATCATTAGTTGAAAGCTCGAATACAAGGATTTAAATCGTGGCTGCAATGCGACGCTACGGCCTATTAGCAGTTTTAGCTTTCCTCGCCGAATATTCGCAACCAATATTTACCACAATTGGTCGTAATAAAATTTATTATGTCTGCAATCACAATAAACATGACACAATTTAAATCCTTCTAGGATAAGCTATCCTTTCTAATTTTATATTTGGAATTTTCTATTTCATATTTTGCATCTAGGAGAAGCTACCCTAAAAAATCCTCAAACCCTAATAGTCAAATATAATCCTCCCTCTTTTGATCCTAAATAATCCTCAAACCCTAATACTTGGAAAAGATGTAAATACTAATTAATATCAAATAACCTAAATATTCTAAAATATCCTATATATATATATATATATATATATAAGTTACACTTAAACCAAAATAGAAAAATAAAAAAATAAAGCCCTAGATAGTTTTAATCCCTCAACTAGCATATGTGCATCCTCAATCACTACCACGACTTGGCAATTTAAGATCATTTCTTCCAGCTAACTCCTACCTAGTTAGCTACTTAATTCAGAAGTTCATGCTTTTTCAAGTAAACAATCTTCAGCTGGTGGAGAGATTCATAAGCTTTTTCCTTGCTTTGCATGAAGAAAAAAATCGATATTTTCAAAATCTGATGTCTTAGGCTTTTATTTATTAAGGGTTACTTTTGACCATGTTATATTTGGTAATCTGTATTGTCATTTAGTTCCATAAAGACTGAAGTTATTTCAGTTTTAGGTAGGTTTTGGGTGACAAATAAAACTGAGTTTGCAATATTTCACTCTCTTTTGATTATTCTGGCTTCTCACCCTAATTCTTCTATTCCTCCTTAACCCCCGCTTCCTGCCTCCCTAATTCTTCTGTCTAATTCTAATTTTCCATGTTATTATTTTTTCCTCCTGTTCCATGTCTCTATCACCTAATTCCAAGGTAATATTCCAAAGAAAGCTTTCCAAGCTTTAATTTCACTGTTAATGGGGAATAAAACAAAATTTTCATTGTTTCCTTTTTGCAACTACAAGTTCTCAATAATAAGGTTACCTTAACATCTCTTCTGAAGTAAAAAGAAATTTAGAATAAGGACCATAGAAGCCAAACTACTGCACTTGTAACTTTTGAAGATGCATGAAGGGGCAAGCAGGTATCATCAGATAAATACCTGATATCTTTCGGGATCACAACATTCACAATAAATTGATGATCACCTCTAACTGAAGGTTTATTGATATCTGGAATTCCCAAACGTGGCAGTTTCACTTTATCACCAGGCTGAATCCCACAGGGAATTTGAAGATCTTTAATACCTTCGACAGTTTCTACCTGAAGTTGTTTTAACATAAATAATTAAAAATTAAAGATCAAAAAAGATGCTCTCAGAAACAAACAAGATTAAAGACCAGAAAGACTTAAATCTATAATGAGCATGCTTACAAACAAACCTAAATTAAACTAAAAAAATAAATGGATACATGCTTTAGATTTTGTGGCACTTGATATGAGCTCAAAATCCACATTGCTTGATACGAACTCGAAATATCTAAACAGAATTACTTTTAAGAGGTTTTATCCTACAGTTTTAGTTTGGAGTCTTTTGTGGCCTTGTATTCAAATAGTATGTTACCACATTTGTTTGTCATAGCCACAGTTGTTTAAGTTGTCTTAGGCTTTCTAGTAGACAAATACTAGGGAGAAGGTCCTTAAGTATTACTATCCCATCTAAGTTTCCTCTGGAGTTTTTGGAGGCCCTTTATTCACTTGGGCCACTCGACTTATTCCACCTACAGCCGATTTATTTTTGAATTGGATGCTTAATAGCTGCCAAAAGCAAAATGGTTTGTTCTAGGCCCCAAGGGACCCTGCCTTCCCCAAATTCCCTGTCAGCAATAAATAAAAAACAAGAAAAAAAAAATCAAACCAGTAGGTTCAGATATTATCATATGCTTTTGAAGCTATTTTTGAAGTGAACCTTGAAGCAAGGAGAGTTCAAAGACCATGTTGAGAAAATACCAGACTCCACCTTCGCATGAGTTTCTTATTTAGGACATAATACGGCACACTTCTAATTAGTTATTGCATATGGAGTGCACTAACAGCCTCCAAAAACTGGACAAAGTCCAACCCATATTTAGAAGGTAAAAGACAAGCCATGCGCAATCCCACTTTCAATTCTCGAATTCCTTGGCAAGATTCTAAAAAAAAAAGGGTTGGAAATGGCGTAGATATCATCTTCAACTCTTTATAACTCATGTCTTCGCTTTCTACTTATTTCATAATTTAAAAGGAATTAATGATCTATGTCAAGAAAGAAGCATCAAATAAGACAATTAGAGTATACTTGAGAATTTAAATCAGTTCCTCCGATTGTTTTGTAGGTTTATTTATGGTTCTAGAAAAATTAGTAAAAGCTGCAAGAGGACGAGAAAAGTATCATTTTAGCATTTTACAACTTTGTTCTCTATCATTTTATTTCACTGCCTTTAATTAGAAGCATATCCATGTAATGTTTTGCGCTTTTGAGATGATGTGTGTGTCTGCTTTCTGAACTAATGTATTAACATTTTATTCTAATGTATCTATCAGTGGAAACTAGTATATTCAATTTGGATGATGCTCTCTGCACAAAATTGTTACTAAATTCCTTCTAATATATTTTAATTAAAGAAAAAGACTCCAAAAAGGCTTATCACTCACCTTACAAGGAGTTGAAACACCTTGCCTGATACATTATTTTGTAATATACTAGCCAAATACATTAAAGTTGATGATTAAATGAATAGGAGGCAACAAGAAGTCAACACAATACCTTCACCACTGTCCCGAGTATTGCCTCGGTGTAGTCAACATTGATTTTTGAGTAAAGATTGAGGCCATCCCTCCAAATTCCTTGCTTTTTGCCAATATGGAGGACTACGAAGAGATCACCAACTAATCCCCTAGATAGATAGAAGTGGTTCTGTTATCGCAAGATAAAGTTTCCTAGGTATAAAACATTCTAACCAAAGTAGATAACATGAAACAAAGGTAAGAAAAGAAATTAAATCATTAAAATTTTCAAAATAAAATATCTATGGTAAAAGAATAATAACATGCATAATGCTCAAGCGGAATCTCCATTCCTTTTTTTTTTTTTTTCCTATACTAAGAATGTAAATGCTGGGAAGCATTAAAAAGAATAACAAAAAGCTGTACATCAGAGCACTCACCTTCATCACTTATATCATTACTCTTAGATAACAATAAAAACAAATGAAAAGATGAACGGAAAATCAAAAAATTATAGAGAAAAATAAAGAGGAGAGTCATTTATTTAGTATTGAAGAAAAGATTCCTGATATAAATAGAGTTTCAGAGAAAAAGAAAAGAAAAAAAAATAGGAGTTTGAACCTAAAGGAGAAATAGCATCTTTTCAAAAAAAAGGAACCAAGATTCCTAAGTTTTTATTGCATGCTTCACTTCTTCATACTGCTTTCCGCTTCTCTCAATTCCATCCCTAAGATTAGTCCTACTCAATTTGGGTGCCTAGCACATTACATATCAGAAACCAGAAGTATCAGAATAAAAATTTCCAGTTGACTCACCCAACTTAAGATCACCTAATGAATTTATCCAACAAAAAGAAAATAATAATAAAAAAACAGATCACCATGTGCAAAGACAATGCTCATAATTAAAAATTCAACATAAAGAAAATCTCGAACATATTAATACCTTTTCTTATCAAAATTGCCTTCTCCTTGTATTCGCATTGTGGAACCATCACTAACACCAGGAGGTATGATGACTTTCATACTTCGTCTCACCTTTACTTTACGGCTGCCACTACATCTTCGACAATTATCAGTGATTATCTTGCCATTGCCACCACAGTTTAAGCAAGTAGAAACCTAGAAAATATAATGTATTATCTATGCATATGCCAAAGATAGGACTGAATTCTAAAATTAAAATTATGAGAGGGTCAAATAACATAATGTTAAAGTTAACCAATAGCACTTGTGCTTGCTACTTATAATTTTGAATTTAGACAGAAATTTTTCAGCACAAAATATTATTCCCTTCCATGTTGTCAAGTGTGCAAGGTGCACTCTACACATAGAACCATTATATTGCCCGAGGCCTATGTTACATGGACACTTGGGTTCGGTTATCTGATACATGTAGCTAAATGCCTGACTCTCATTCAAAATTTCAGACTCGCGGAGTCAGCTAAAAAGTATCCAAAAATAAGATACGGATACATGGGTATGTTAACTTAAAAGATAAAAAATATATATTAATATAATTTCTTGTATAAATAAAATTTATTTTCCCCTTACCAAAATAGTCATTAAAAATTTTCTTTAAATATCTTTAGATAATTTTTTTTCTTAAATTAATTTTAAATAGTCAAAATAGTTTTGTTTTAGTAATGTGTAATTAAACCCATAACCTAAAGTTGGACTTCATCAAGCAAGAGCTAAAGATATAAAAAATGTCCATATACAAACCTTCTATTTTTTTGGGGCCAGGTTAAGATTAATTGTTAAGGTAATGATTGTAGGCCTAAAAGTTTTAAACTCAATTGCAATAAAAGAAAACCCTACTCTACTATATATTCCACCTAGTCTTCGTTATTACTGCAGCAAGCATGATGGAGAATCAGATGCTCCAACATCAAAACATCTCTCTCTTTCCCTCTCTGAAAGATTTAGTTTTCATTTTCCATTCTTTGTCCTAAGCTTCCACGTTGCCAAAGCTGAGAACCCATTTTATATCAATAACACTGCGCAACAAGAAGATTAGCCTGGCAATCTTACTTCATGTGGCCCCCATTTCCTTAGCTATGTTATTATTCTTCGTGAAGAAGAGTCTACATTTGTGGAGGAAAGCCGTACACATCTCGTGCCAGCACTCATGTCGATACAGGTATGGCACCCTAAAGTGCCGAGTCGATGTAACATAGCGTGAGGCATAAGGCAGAACAAGTGCCTGCTTGCTTGAGTAAATAAGGCGAGTGTGTTTTTTGTATGCATGTCTATGTACATATAATAAGCTTAAGATATAAAATTGATAATAAACTCTAAAAGAGTGGTCCAATTTATCCTACAAAAACATGCCCAAAAAAAAAATTCGGCCAATATGTATGATTTCCTTATAGTCTCATATTTGTTGTTGAATACCCAAACAGTGAGAAATAGAGAATTTGATCTTGTCTTCTTTTTTACTATTAAGGTATAGTTAAAGAAATTAAAGAGAACTTCAATTAGGCAGGCTTTTTTGCACCTATCACCTAACAAAAAAGCATGCTCGATGCACTAAGCTTGTGCCGGATCAGATGTGCATCACCCAAAAAGGTCTGAGGTACTTGTGTTGTCTGGCATGCCTAGGCACACACCTTAACAACACTAATTCCCTAAACTGGATTAAGGGTCTTAAGCTATAAGCCTACGAAGCATATGTATGTCGGCTTGAGAGCATTAAAAAAAAAAAAAAAAAAAAAGAAGCAATCAATGACCATAACTGCAGTAGCTTTAATATAAAACTCATGAGACAGAAAAACAATAAGCAAGGATAGGATTACTTAAACTAAAAGGAACAATAGGCAAGGCAGGCATTTAAATAAGTCTCAAAGAGAAGCAAGGCTATGAGTTTAGAAGTACAAAAAAGCCCCATCATGTTATTCCCAAAAGGATAACTCTTTGCATTTAGGAATCATAAATTTGGAGGTATAGCGCTTTTATTTCAGACTGCAAATTAGCCTTCTTTGACATAAATGGAAATTGTAAACCCTACCCTCCATATCATAGTCTAAACATTATGCTACTCATCCCAAAAATAATTTTAAGCAAACCTTGAACCAAGATGTGATCATTGTAAGCTTTTGAAAATGAAAAACTTGAACAAAAGATATTCTACATCCAACTGGCAAGCCCAACAAATAATGTATTTTACAGTGTATCCATTCTAATAAGTGAAACCTTCTTTACAGAATCACTAAATTCCACCTAGACAATGGTTGAACAACAACAAAAACAAAACCTTCTCGTTTCCACTCTAATTATATGATAATAGTTTATTTCTGATATTTATCTATAACATCTGCAGCCTTATGATACATGTCAGATAAATGGGCAGAAAAAAATATGACTGCAATAAAATTTGTATTTGAGATTTGAAAGAACATCCATATTTGATATCTGATACGGCTAAGTATCTGACTTGCCATTCACTCAAAAACTTTTGAAACCATGGAAGCTGCTAATAAGAGCCCTAAACAGAATATGGTTACATAGATATTTCTTCTGATAATATCCCAAAGAAAACATTAGCAATTAATATTACGAGATTAGAACAAGGTATAAAGGGAGATAATAGCTATCAAGCATATTGATCAAGGAAGTATTAGTTATTTTCAAACTCATGAGATTGTTAAGTGACTTTTGTTTCACTAACTTCTAAGGAGACAATTTTGGGCTACTACATAATTGAACAAAAACAATGGTCAAATTTAAGAAAACTAAATACTAACTAGGTTACTGCAGAACCAAATGAAACCTAGATTTATATTTTAATTCAACAGAAAATTTTAGACAAGGGAGAAGCACCATCTTCCTAGCACAATAATCAACTAGTCTCGCTTTAGCAAGTTAGACAAAATTTTCACAGACCACAAGCTATTTTTTGACGAACTAACTGTAAAGGGCTCAATCAATGAAGAAAAACAAGAAGAAAAATACAGATCAATAGAAAAGATTTGAACTTTCACTTGAACTATACAACTTGCTTTTGCGTGTCAGCGTTTTGATTTTCTTGAAGAATTTTAGAGCAGTACCAATATGGTCTCATCAAATAATAGTGAACATAAATGCTTTATCATACCGTAAAGTGTAAACTTGCTTTCGAAGCTAGGAGATTGCCAAAAGGTACTTGTATTAATGGTCTTTCAGCTTGAAATGAATTGGTTGCAAAAAGGCTTTAGTAAAACCTTTGCCATTTGCTAAAAAGGCTGTAGTAAAACCTTTGCCATTTGCTATGTTGTAGAATTTTGAGGATTCTTGATGCAGTGAATGCAGGATAAGGGAAGTTCAATCCATCTGAGCCCTAGTGCATCATCCATCTACCTAGTTTTGCATGGTAATATCATCTCAATTCTTTCTCTACCTGATTCCACACTTTTGATTCTAAAAGCTTATTGCTTTCCTTGAATATCCTTCAAAATGCTATTCAAAACCCTTACCTAGTAAACTGCCAACTGGGAACAACACTTCTTCCCTTCACTTTTTCACCTTTCTCATTTTTTTTTCCCTATTTCTTCTTCTTCTCCATTTCTGTTGTTTTACTGATAAATGAAGAAAACCAAGCACTAACAGGCACCAAGAAGTGAGAGCCCCTTATTCTCTCCTCCACCCTCCTCTTTGTGTTTAAATTTTGCTTCCCTTTTAACTTGTTCTTGCATGATCTTTTGCTTTTCCTACCAAATCTAGCTATTTACAATATGGATACACAAAAATTTCCCCAAAAAGTGGTAGAAATAGCACATGCTCTCTCTCTCTCTCTCTCTCCTCATCACCTTTATAACCTAAGCCAATTACAAGAGGGGAGCCCTTGAAGAATACCAAGCAGTAATAGGCACCAAGGAGTGACAGCCCTTTGTTCTTTCCTTCACCCTCCTCTTTTCTTTAAATTTTGCTTCCTTTTTTACTTGCTTTTGCACGTCTTCTGTTGCTTTTCCTACCAAATCTAGCCATTTCATATGACATGAATGCACAAAAATTTCCCCACCCAAAAGAACTAGAACTAGGCCATGCTTTATTCTCTCTCTCACCCCCCCCCCCCCCACAAATCGCCTTTATAC
>JBBYHL010000012.1:9475485-9487941 GCA_038381835.1 Adansonia madagascariensis
AAGAGAAAAAGAAATAGTAAGAGAAAAAGGATGATGCGTAAGTTAGAAGCATAGAGATCTACCATCCAACTTCTCAAGTTAAGTCATCAAGATGCTTCTCCTTCCCTTTACTCCATTGGTTCACCTATTATTTCAATCAACTAGGATTGCCCTCAACCTTTGAAGCCTTGCTTTTATAAATAACTAAAAAAAAGCACTTCAGCTCTCTCACCAATGCCTTATTTGCTTTCTATTGTCTTAATCTCTATGGAAATCCCACCACTTTTTTATGGTCCATCAGTGAAGACAAATAAATCATGATAATCACAATAGCGCTAGCAATCGCAAATGAACTATCTTCTAAAGAAGTTGACTTCCAAATGATGTTGGTTGCCAAAGTCCTCTTCGGTATAAAGAACTACAATTTTTTAATAGAGCACTACATTTTCAAACGTTATAGTCATAGTAAATTTTATTATTATTTTTTTGGATAAGTAAATTGTTTTTGAATCCAAAAAAATAGTTTTTGCGAGTCAGTATGGATACAATGTAGAAAAGGCTTTGGATCCATTACTTAATTTATCTATTTCCTCCTCTGAACAATCCATGAATTACAGTAACAATGCAAGCAATAGACAAGATAAAGGATTCCTCATTGAATGTGTAGACAATGTAAGTAACATGAATTTTGATACTTAAAAGTGTGAAATTTTTTGTGTCAGTTCCCCTATTCTGTTTATAACAACATTTAGTTATTAAGATAAGCTTTCTTTGTTAGAGTAATTTATACATCAAATTATTTCCTATTTGTTTTGTTAAAGAGATTATGGTCTTCTAGATTTTAATGAAATTAAAGTGTTGTGGTTAAGAGTATCTAATTTTAGAGCTATTAGAATACTTACTATTTTCTTAAGAATAGCTATAGAGACTCAGAGAGAAATAATTTTCCATTTTTGGCTTGGTTAAAATCTCCCTTTAGTGTTCTATTTGATGGTTGATCTTTTCTTATACTAAGCTTGCAGTTTTGACATAGAAGAGAGTTGAGTCAATACTTCAAGTCAAGGTTCATCTTTATATTACAAACTAATACAATTGAAGGGGATATTCATTTCGTTAGTCAGTGATGGAATGAAAATTGAGGAAATACCCTTTTTTTGTAGTAGACAGAGCATTATAAAATGCATGTAGGTATTAATTTTTCTAGCAGTATCATGTTATCTTATATCCATTTCTATGTTGGGTTTTTATTGATGAACCTTAAAATTCTTACTTTTTTCTCATGTTAACTTTTTAGATTTGCATCGTTTTTCAGTCATAAGTTTTGGGGTTCTTTGTTTTGTCTTCAAGCCATGTTCTGGTGTGGCATGACTACCATTGCAACTTCTGTACCACTTAAGCTAAACAAATTTTCACCAAAATCAACAACAAAAAGGTTCATTTTTTACATAATCTTAGAATTTTGATTTAATATTTAATTTTTGGTTTAGGAGAAATCATATTAGGCTATTAATTACTTTATTTCTTTAAAAAAAAGTTTGAATGAGGTTATTTATGTTTCAAATTAACTTATAATTTGATGAGGTTCAAAGCAGTTAGCTTATTGTTGAATGTTGTCTTTTAGATTTGGTTCTTAAGGGGATCCTTAGTCACAAGATCAGGTGGCATGCTATAATGGAGTAACATATATGTTTATATATCATAATAACTTGTACTTGATGATGGCGATGAGGCAAAATTATGATGTCACCAATCTTCTTCTCTTCTTGAACCTTATAATTGATGTAAGTATAATTAGGTAATTCATGCATTTTTATTAAATTTTAAATTTTTATTCAGTTGAGTTGCTTACTTTTTGCTGTTTTCTTAATGAAGTATGTGATCTTGATTTCTTCATATCAATCGGAATTAACGTTTCAGTCTTTAATCATTAGTTTAAGGAGTCAGAAGAGAAATCACTTGGGGATAACTTTGTTGTATTAGTATATGGAAATCAAACTTTTTTGTTTTACGTTAAATAGTTTCACCATTGGTTGTTAGATTTTATTGGTATGTAATTTATATTAAAACAATTTATAATTTGCTATCTATTGTGCCTTTTAGTATAAGTCACTTGAACATATTATGTATTTTGGCTACTTTTAATACATAAAGTAAAAATACTTCGTGAATTTAAGAAGATTAATGTATATAGGATGGAAGTTACACAAAAGCTTTCGATGGCTATTACAAATATAGTCTCTTGGTGAAGTGAAAGGATAACCTACAAGAAGAATGAAGTAGATGGTTTTTTTTATAATTATTGCTTTGAGTTATTTATCAATGTCTTGACTTTCGACTTTTTTCTCTAAAGTTTATGTCTTTTCAAATTTGGTTATCTCATGTTTAGATTACTTTTTTGTTAAAGATAAAAGTTAAAGAAAAGAAAAAAAGAAATGGAAAAAGAGAAGGAATGGAAGAGGAATAAATTGAAAATGAAGAAAAATATAAAAAGCAAAGCTGTATAGGTAGGTAAAAAATGTCAATAGGAGGAAAGAGCATTTAGACATTGGTTTGACTTTAGCTAGCAAGTTCATCGGCCTATCAACATCAATGTTAAGGAGGAGAAAGATCTACAACAGAAAGAGTAAAAAAAGGTTATTTTTTTTAAAAAAATTATATTTTTCTCTTTATTTGAAATTTATTCTTTCAATTTGATCAAAGATAGAAGAAAAACTTAAATGGTTGCTCAGAAAAAGGAAGAAATATAGATAAAGAAAAAGTTAGTAAGATTTAGTTTATGTTTCTTTCATTTTCCTATTAGCAAATTGCATTTCTTTTGTGTTGAGCATTGTGTACAATAAAACTTAGCCATTTCTTAAGACTTATAATTTTTATTTCTTTTGTGCCTATTTTTTTGTTTTCCTTCATGCTAAGCATTAAGTTCTTTTAAAAAATCCTAGTTCATCACTCCTTAAAAAACTTTGAGAGTTAAAAATATTTTAATTAATTTTTCATGAATTTGGAATCTTACAATCTTAAGTTTGATTTTTTATGTATTTGCATCTCTATCTTTTTTTTTTACAATTTATAATGGTTGGACAAGATTGAACGGTTGCTAGCAATCTTCAAAAGGATTAAACATAGTAAAATTAGTTTGAGATTGATTTTATTTAATTAATCTCTTTGTTGTGACAAGAATCTTTTTAGTCCATTATATCAGTGTTATCTATGAGTATAATTAATGCTTTTCAAGTCCAAGCATGCTAACAATAGATTTGACATTATTTCAGGTACCAAAGTAAGATATTTTCTTTTTGTTATTTTCATCTTCTCAACATATTCCACTACATAATTGTTTTTTAGGATTCTAAATGTCACATCAAAAAATCATTGCAATGAGACTTTGTAATCTATCTTTCATTACAAATTATGGCTGGCTCTTATCTCATGCATTAACTATAGCACAACTGTTATATTTTTTAAAAGCAAATAACATTTCCTTTTTGCAATTATCAGGTGCAAACCTATTTTCCAAGCACTAAATGGAAGAACATTCTTTCTAAACAAAATATAAGCACTGCAATGCCAGGATTGGTGAGTAAACCCCAATTCTATTTTAGCAAATGAAAAAGGCAATCTTTTTTGTATCCTAATTTTTGTTTCTTTGTGGTTTCAATATGGTGGAGCAAGGGATTTTTTTACTACAGCACACTAGATTTAGCTAAAGAACTCAATAAACTTTGGTATGAGTTAAATTAGAAAGATTTCATTTCCTAGTTATTTATAAAATATCCATAGAATCCATCTTAATTTATTAGTTTGTCAATTCAGTTGAGTATAATTTTAACTTATTTTTTAAATCTTCGCATTTAGTTTTTTAATATTTGGAGAATGGCCTAGTGTTATGTTTTGATTATTTAAATCGCTTTAGTTCTTTTTTAAACTTAAATTAGTTCTTTGTCAATATGAACTACAAATATTTGTTTGATTTGTCAATGTAAATGTCAATGTATGACACAAAACTTACAAAAAATTAAGTATTATAAATTTAAATAACCACAGTAACACACAAGTATGTTAATAGTTTTTTTTTTAATTAGAAAATATATCGAAAAAAGTTTTCATGAGTGGTTATCTTTTAAGATCAAAAGATTTAAATACCTTTAATTTTATTTTATATGTATAATTTTAATTTGGCTTTTCAATCATTTCATAATTGAGTTAATGTCACTTGACTTAGTAACACTAAACTTAGTCACAGGCTTTTTATATAATAATAGTAATAACAATAATAATCTTAAAGTTTTAAAGAAAATATGCTTTTAGTAGTTTTTGAGATGGGATGATATATTTAAAATTAAGATGATCTAATCATCATATTTGGTGGTGTTGGAATAGACACCCATAATGGGTAATTTTCATTCGTATAACTTTGCAAGAAAGTTTTAATTGTTTTAATAAAAACACAGCTATTAATCAACACCTAATTAAAAAGGAATAAAAAACAAAACCTTTTTAAAAATAATTATAAATTTTTCCTTAGAAAAAGGATAATAAAAAATTTTTCATTTGGCCAGTCAAAAAGAGTTAACCACATGTTTGATCTTAGGAAACAGAGGCCATTTTCATTTTCATTCTCTTGAAAAATAGAAAACACTACAGGAAATATGTTTAGTTAAAAAATTAAAAAAATATATGTGAATTTTTTTTACAAAATGAAAGTTAAAATATGTGAAAATTAAAAAACAAAAAAAAAAGATTTTTCAATGTTTTCTACAAAAACGTTTTAAATGCAATGCAAAAGTTGAAAAAAATACTAAAATTTTAATTTTTTAATTTATTTTTAATTGATAGTAAACCTTAATTGGAGTTCGTCTACAAGCAAAATCATTTATGTACTATCTATTTTTATTTTTGATAGCTTTAAAAACCCAAATCCCCAGCTTTGCTTACTTTATATCTCAAGTCTTCAAACAACCATTGGTTATCATTTTTGTTTTTAGGTATTATTTTAACTATCATTTTTTATTTAATTTGATTCATGTCATATCTTCATTCTCTTTCTTTGTTTGTCTATCTAGTTGAGCTTATTGACCACAAATTTATATGTGTAAAGTTCAGTAGAGAATTAAATTGATTAAAGTACATTTAATATCAAGAAATTGATAAATATAGGAACTTGACAATGTAAATATGATAATTTGCTTTAGGCCACTTACCTTGATGGGAATTCTAAAAAATTTTTTAATTTTTTTAGATTGTACTTAATATTAAAAAAGTATACTTAGATGAGAATTTTTTTTGTTAGTTAAAGAATATCATTATTATTATTATTATTATAATTATTTAATGTCATCGTAAATCTATTTGAAAAACATTTTTTCAAAAAAAGATAGCTTTTTTTTGTATGTTCAAATTTATCGATGCCATTACGCATGATTTTCAAATTATAGTTGCAAATTTGTTTTAAATAATCTTTGATTTCATTTTCTATTTTAGTTTCCCATTATCATTATCTTCATTTAAATATTTGATATTGAACTTAACTTTTTTATGTAGGATTTAATCTTGTTTATGTTCTCACCTAGGTGATCTTTATGTGTTTAAGAGCAACCTTATTGAGTTAATTTGAATTTGAATCATTATGGTTTTATGGATTAATGAACTTAAAATTATTAGGTAATAGTGATAATGTTTAGCTTAATATTTTTGAATGACTAGCTTGATGTATTAAAATTATAAAATAACTATTAAAGGTAATAGGAAGAATAGGGAATTTAGTTTAAAATAGGAAGAAAACTTTTTTTTTCGATATTATCTTTTCTATTTGAAATAAACATTGTGTTGTTTGCATAATAAGCTCATGCTTTCTTTAATGAATTAACTAGTTTCTTTACTGATCAACACAAAAACATCACTAGACCATTTCTTGCCAATTTTAGAAACACAAAATAATTTTAACAAACACAATTCGATGTGTGTTAATTATAATTAACACAAAATGTTTAATACATGTATTTATATTTATGATTTAGTATGTTGTGTTGCGTTCATATTTATATGCTTCTTTATTGATCCATATCTCTTTAAATAGCTCAAACCCAATCTTTCATATAAATCAATTAAATAATTTTTTAGTTCTGACATGAATATAAAGGTGTTAATTTATATTACATTGAAAATGATGTGCTTTTTTTATATGTTAGCATTAAATAACCTAGAATAATTGTATAACTTGCAAAAAGTTTAGAATCAATTGTTTCTATATGTTATGTTTGCCTATATACCTATTTTGATCAATTTCATTATTTGATTGATGATTGGTTAGTATTATAAATAGTATTTTGATGGGAAAAAAGGGTAAAGATGTTAATAATACAAAAAAATTAATTGAAAGCAAATGTGGTAGCATTTGTTTTGCTTTTAATTGGAAAAATTGGGAAAGAAAAGTTGTAATTATCTATCATTAAAAAGGATGCATATTTAAAAATTAATAATGACAAAAGTGACACAATTAAAATGGATTATAGTATTGATAGATTGAAAAGGTAAGTTCCATCGATTACATACAAAACATCATCATTTTTTCTCAGCTAGTGGGGCACGCTAGAGTGAACTGGAAATATAACATCAAACACTATTAATGCGAGGAAGGATTTTTTATGGTAAAATTAGTTTTAAGCTTTTTTTTAATATTTTAAATTATAATTTATATTTACATTACAAAAAAAAAAGTTTTCAAAAATTTTAAAAAATAAGGTTGTGCAAATCATGTATTATTTGGTGAACTTTTTAGCACAACAGCTAGAAGTAAAAAACTTAAACAATTATTTATTAAATATCCACTTTCTTCCAATGAAGAGAGGCTCTTGGAAGATTAACTTTTATCTAGTTCTATTCATGTTGACTTATGTGGTAATAGTTCAAAAAATGGACATTAACAGTAAGGTTTTTTTTAATTCTTAAAGATCATCGATCTATCAAGGTTAATAAAAGCAATAATTTTTTTGATAAATGGGTGATCACAGTGAGTGTAAAAAAAAAAAAGCTATTAAGATAAAGTTGAAAGATGCAAATCATTTTGTTTTAGTTTTATTTTCGACCATTATTCTATAGGTATAAGTATAAGTCTTTTAGAGAAAGTGGAGTATGTTCTACATATTCTTATATTGAAGAAATCGAAAAGTTTGTAACTGTAGAATGGAGGCAAATTTTATGATGTAAGGCAAAAAGATTAGGCGAATTAATTTTGCTTAGTTTTGAGATTTTTTTTTCACTTAGCAATTGAAATTATAAATTTGGTTTTATAGAATATGTGATGATATTTTATTATTTTATTATTGAATATATGGAGTATAATATTAGTGGATATTTCATTGTTATATTTATAATGAGTATTAGCTCTAATTCAAAATTTTCATTTGATTTGGATACTAAGATAGGACAATTTCTTCTTGCAAAATATGTCTATAATTACAAAATATATCTAACTAAAATGACATGTAGGACTCCCATATAAATTGGTAAATCATATTTAATGGTGGTTTTGGATGTGAATCCAACCTTATGAAATATTTCACATGAAATTTTTAAAAAAATTAAAATTAAAATTTCAGTGATAAGTTAAATGTGGATAACTTTTTATAAGATGAAAAAAAGGATTTTGGTGAAATTTTTTTTTTCTATTTATAATTGGTCAATATGCAACAGAAAAGGTTGTAATTGATTGATTTTAGCATTTTATTGAAATTGTATCTGCATGGTTTAAAAAGGTTTTGATAGTTATATATGAATTAGGAACTAAAACTATTTGTCTTGGGGATAGAGTTAATTTTCAACAAAAAATTGCTAAAAGTCCTAACTGATTTCCATATTTTAGTGTATGTTAAAATTGATACTATATATTTGTAGATATATATATATATATATTAGTAGTTGATTTTTTTGTTTGTACTTTAAATTGGTATAATAATTGATATATTCTTTACTAATGAAGGATTGTATCGGGGGTATTTATGAAAATTGAAGTATCTGTTTGGGCTTTTACATTAAAACAAATACCATTTAGGAGTAGGAAGTGAAACCTTTCTCAAAATGTAATAGTAGCTTGCTCCCATATATGCTTTTTACATTTATGTGTGCTGGACGGAATAAAACAGCTCATGACACTAGAGTTTTTATAAATGCAGTACTAAGTAATTTTATTAAGCAAAAATTATTTTCAACGTCAAGTGTTGGTATGTTTTAATTCATTTTTTCATAAAATTTACTTAATATTTTTATTTTATTAATGCATTTTTCTTCATTTTATTTTTATATTGTTCATATTGATATTGTAGGTAAGTATTATGTGATGGATGCTAGATACCCAAACATACTTGAACTTTTAGCAACACTTCGGAGATAAAGACACAATGCACGAGACTTTATAAACAAGCATCACCTAAAAGGAAATAAGAGGCAATTTTCTATTCGTAATGTGATTATCAAAATGTTAAAAAGCAAATTTGCTATTGAGGGAGATGCCTAATTATAGTCTTAGACAACGATGTTATATGCCAAAAGCATGTTGTACTATTCATAATTTCATTAGGTTGGAAGATAAAAAATTGAATTTTTTAAAGAAGGTGAAAGAGAAAGCATGCTAAGAATTTAATAACACATAAGCAACTTTTTCTAATTCAAACAATGAGTATATTACATTAGGTTAAATATTCATTTAGCTCTTGTACTTTGGTTTGATTTTTAGTTTGCTACCTAAAGAAAAAAATTATTAACTTGGTATCTAAACTTTTATTTCATCATACATGTTAACATTGACATGCAATCAATAGTCAATGAGAGCTTGATGTAGTCATAAATGCCACATCATCAATAGTACGTTAGCATGTATTGTAACATATCAAAATATGAATCACAAGATATCAAAGCTAGCAATACTTTATTAGCGTAGGGCCCTAGCCATCAGAACGAATTAAAATTTTCATTATAAGATCTTGTATGTTCCATGAGCTCCATGAAATTAGTGGTTCGATGATTGTCAGCCAAGCCATTAACATAAAGGAAAACCTTATACTACAATGATGTAGTCATGGGTTTGTATTATTAATTATAAGCCCTTATGTTCAAGATGATTGGCTCTAAGGCATATATACTAATAGTAACTCATGACCATATTAAGTTTGGATTTAAATGCCTATTCATGTTCTTAGTTTTATCATATGGGCAAAGTAAAAGAATGTTGGAAATTATGTGGCCTATATATTATTTAGTAAGCCCAAATGAATGTTTAATTATTTAATAATTATTTAGGTGATATTATATCAGTAGATCCTATTCAAATTAAACTACTTTAGTGATATATAGTTACCTTAAGATAACTACTCATTATCTTAATAAATGGTTAATATAAGGATTTTTGATGGTAGGATTTAATACTAACTAGTTAGATAAAGGTCATAATCTAGTCTATGTGTTGCTTGTGAAACCATCTCAAGGTAAATAAAGAAAAATAAAAATGAACAACAAAACATCAAGTGAGAAAGAGTTTTTCTATTTGATTGGAGCATGATCATTTTCTTGAATAAATAGTTAGGATAAGGATTTTTTATGGTAGGATTTATATCTAATTAGTTATTAGATATGGTTATAATCTAATATATATGCTTGTGAAACTATCCCAACATAATTACGAAAAACAAAAATAAACTATAAGAGATCAAGTGAGAGTTTTTCTATGTTATTAGAGCATGATTGTTTTCTTAAACAAGAGGTTAGGATAAGGATTTTTTTTATGACAACACTTACCTTTAATTAGTTATCTACTATGACTCATAGTTTAGTCTATATATTGTTTGTGAAACAATCTTAAGGTAATCATACAAAAACATAAATAAACTAAAAGATTAAGTGAGAGAAAGTCTTTTTATTTGATTGGAGCATAATCACTATCTCATTAAATGGTTAGAATAAAATTTTTTTGACAGTAGAATTTAACTATAATTAGTTATCAGATATGGGTCATAGTTTAGTTTATAAATTGCTTGTGAAACCATCTCAAGGTAATACATGGTTTTAGGATTGGGTTTAACCTTATGACCTTGATTTAGTGCATAAACCATGAAAGAACTAATTGGTTAAGTAACTTAGCTCACCAATTGCATCTTTATGCAACACCTAGATTAGTTAGGTAGCAACTCCTCATTAAAATGCATCGTATGCATTTCACCTTGCCACTGCCTCTAATGCTATGCAGTCAAGTTTGCACATATCCAGACAACATGACATTAGTTGCCATTATTCACAAATGAAATAGCTTGGATGAAAAGCTTAACCTTAAGTTAGCCCAACAAGTTTCCTATGGTTGAAACTCGAGTATCTTGCTATGAGTAATGGAAGGCAACTAATCATGCTTATGCATGGATTCAATGTTTTTTGAAGGACTTTTTTTAGTTTATTTAGGCCCAATGGTTTACATTGGATCACATTGTATTTACATTCATTTTAAACATATTTATCACATATATGTAAAATAAATAAATCTAATAAATGAAATCCTATTTAGATGATTGTAGACTTTTCAATCAAGTTTCCTTGAGCTACTAGGTATACCATACCAAGTCTTCATAAGTCTTGTTGATAGTGGCCTCAGTCATTTCTCCATATAGCCATCTTCAATTTGCATTTGAGATTACAAATTTGCCTAAAGCTAGCTTAATCTTAAATCTGTATCTATAACAATTACATTGGTTTGAAAGAAACCTCATGTTACATTTAAGGAGAGCTAGCTGGGAAGAAAATTATATAATCCCATAATGAAATAGAGATAAAGTAGGTTAACATACCTTATTCACTAGACCTGCCAATATTTTATGCAATTACACGAATATGACATGCATAAAGCCAAAACAACACGGCACGAACATATTCTCAAAATCTATCTAATATAAATTATAAAGGTATCAGAATTGATATAAATGTAAAAAACCTTAAACATGATTATGATATGATAAAATATATGAATATGACACGAATACATAAATTTTAAGCATACATGTACTTGATCATACAAAGTCTTAGTCCATAACCAACCTTTTTGCTTGAATAAGTGCATTATATGCATAAAATAAATGTGTAGATAAAATCACATGGTGATCACATGCATTCTTTTCATAAATTTCTTTAGAACAAATTTTATAAAATTTATCTAAGCATCTGTATAGAATCAACTAAAATGATGAAAATAATTTCAATTATGTTCTTAAGCTTTAGGAAGCTTGTCTTAAAACGGGCACTACCTAACTCTTAGGTGATTTGTCTCTTCTATGACAAATCTTTCATTGAATGCTAATTATGTTAAACATTTTAAGGTTAGTTTCCAAAATGACATTTATGAATTAAAATTATGGGAACTTATTTTTTTAATTGAATGATTTCAATAAAACTAATTTCCAAAATTTAATCCTTTATTACATGTTCATTTTAGAAATTATATGTCATAAAACCATTTTGTTTTCGTAAAGCCTAAATTAACCTTTAAGAATCTTATCCGTTAGATATCCTTTATCTAATCCAACTAGAATATCATTACAAAATTTTAGGAATCGGATCTCTAATTTTTAGGAATTTCATTCCCATTAGAAAACTAGTTCCATAGGAAGTTGGACTCTAACACTTATGTCATCGAGAAAGGTAATATCTTTCACCATGCAAATGGCCTTTGACTATCAGTATTAGAGGTTGCTAGTTGCTAGTATTGGCTATTGTATAGGCCTTTTAAAGAGTGGTTGAATGCAAAAAATGACAACAATTAAAATGACAACTTTTTGCCATGCCATGTTTTGGTATTTACAGCATATTGTAGTGCCAAGATCAGCCCATAAATTTAATTATTTTTAGTTTACATGCTGCCCCAAGGTTTAGTAAATTCATGAAATGTTTCCACATCATAACCATGGTGCATTAAGTGCACCAACACCTCTAATTTTGCCCAAAAAATTCTAGTTTAGGTAGAGGTCACAATTCGGCAGGGTTTAGGCAGGTTTCGATCGGGTTATTTCAAGTTTAGGCTTTTTCGGATTCGAGCTAATTCGGGTTTCGTTTATTCATGTTTGGGCTTTTTCAGGTTCGGGTCAATTTGGGTTCGGGCCAATTTGGATTCAGGTTTATTCAGGCTAGGGCCTATTCAGGTTTGGGTCTATTCGGGTTCTATTTAGATTTGGGTTTAGGTCGGGTTTGGGTTTGAGTATATTTTACATCATTTTTTATTTTATGTTAAATTTAATCACTTTTGCTTAATTTTAAATTCTAAGCCTAGCCCCAAGTTTGGCCCAAAAAAATCTTAGTTCGGTTCTATGGGCCTAATTGCAGCCCAAAAAATTTTGAATTCTAAGCTCAGGAGCCGAATTTGGCTTGGCCGACTCATTTAAGTACAAATCATTGTTTATAATATTAAAAAGTTATTTTTATATTAATATTTACATATTTTATAATTAAATT
>JBBYHL010000012.1:9491268-9513888 GCA_038381835.1 Adansonia madagascariensis
TGTCAGCATGGTGGCTATAGGGTGGCTGTAGGAAGCAACTTGCTACCAATGTGATGTGCATAGGGTGGCTGGATTAATTGCTAAAATGCTTTTCTAGCAAATAGGGTGGCTGATGATAATATTGGTTAACAAGCTAAGGAGTAGGGTGATCATTTGATGTTAACCCTTTTTTGATCCAATTTAGACTTCAAAAAGATATTATGATTAATTCAAAAGTCTAAATTCATAATCTGATATGTGTTTTAATCTTTTCTTATGCAAAAAAATGAGTTAAAATCGAGTTTTAGATAATGGTAGATGAGTTAAAAATGCCCAGACCGTGAAAATGGCCTGCATGTATCGATACGTTGCATAATGTATCGATACATTTGGTCCAAAAACCTTGTGTGTATCGATACAATGAACATTATATCGATACAATGATCAATGTATTGATACTATAAACCATTGTATCAATACTATGAACCACTGTATCGATATATGTTGATATGTATCGATAAATTCCTTTACATAATTCATCTTTGGGTCCTGGCATGGTCTAGTATCAATACATGAGGTCTTGTATCGATACAGAGGCTTATGTATCGATACATTTAAATGTTGTATCGATACAAATGGGGACATTTCAAATTTTTGGTGCGTTGGAGCATTGTATCGATACATGAGAACCATGTATCGATACATTCAAGTAAAATTATGAATTTTCTCATATCTTTTATCCCCGAATACCTTGGACTGCATCATTTAATGCCACACCTTTATATTTACCTTTGATATGATCCCTAGGCCTTCTTGATCATCGCCCCCTCTTACGTCCATGCTGCAGATTGCTAAAAATTAGCCCAAACAAAATAAGATGTCTACAATAGTCATCATCCTAACCTAGGTTTTCCCCTTGGTTATTTTATTTCATTTCAACGTATATGTTTAATTTAATTTAGTTTAATTTTTTCAAAAAACTTTATAGTCCGAATGCAAACATGTCTATTTAGTCGTTACCTTGTTTTTTCTTCTCAACAATAACCAAAGAAAGGGAGATGTAGGCACATAATTTCATTTAGGCCCTTTTTTCATAGTCTTAAATATTCGAGACTAAGAACCTGATGTTATCCTAGTAGAGGTTGACCTTCTCTAAGCAGATTTGGTATTTTCAAATCCTTATTAGTCATGCCTAAGTGGCTGCAAGTGCAAATGAAGAAAAAAATGCAATTTTGAGGATTGTAAAAAATAAATCTCAAATAAAAAGATGTCAAAAGAAAATTGTATTTCACCAAGATGATTTTCAACTAAGCTCAACCAAATCTTCTCTTATAAGTAAAGGGAATGAGCTTTCATATAAAGGAAAATGCCTTCAGAGCTAAAAACATACCAAAAAGTCTTGAATTTTTTAAGTTTTTGTAGCTTTTAAGGTAGTTTTACTTAGAAAACTCTTTATTTTTTTTCATTTCAAGCTTGTTTCATCCTTTAGTGAGCTTGGTGATTACTTGTGCTCATGGATTTTGATCCATGTTGAAAGGCCAAGTATGAAGCCATAATCAAAGTTTCTTGATATAATTGCTAAATTTGATTTTTGTTAGCCATAATGTGATTTTCATCAAGAAATTGCATATTTTGTTATAGAAACAATGTTGTGATTATTTGTATATAATTTTATGCTATTTTCCTTGTTATTTTCATGTTGATTTTTAATGTTCTTTATTTTCATATTTTTTGCATATCTAAGGTTAATGATGCATATTTATGTTGCTATTCATCATGTTGTGCTGAGAACAAAATTGTTTTTGTTGTTATTGGTGTTGGTTAAAATTCATCATGGCCTTGGATGACTTTTCATTCTTGAATTTTGTGATATTTGGACTATTTTGTATGTTAAAAACTTGCGAAGGCTTAAAAATAATTTTACAAAAAATTTTTAGGCCTTGAAAGGGTATTTCCTAAGTTGGCTAAACCATGTAAAGGTGTATTTGTGAAGTTCTTGATAATTTTAGGCTATTTTGTAATTATAAAAAGTCCATAGACTAAATTGCAAAAATAAAAAAAATTATTTCACTGCCTTCGCTGCTTGGATGAGAGTTTCATGTGCCCTTAAAAGTGTTTTTCATGCATTTTAAACATGATACATATCATGCATTTTAACCTTTTAGGGATGATTTGGTAATTTTAAAATGTTTAAGAATTTACTTGCAAAAGTGAAAACTTGTTCCAAGGCTAAAGGTGTTTGGCTAAATGTTGCTGGAGATATTTAGAATGTTTTCATGTTGATTTTGACGTATTTGATGTTTGGTTTTGTGTTTTATGTCATGTAGAGATCATTTGGCAAAGTTAGAAAAGTTTAGGGACCATTTAGTAAAGCCTTGTATTTTAAGGTTAAAATGGTCATTTTTTATGTCAAATTACCTATTTAGCGTATTTTGGTCATTTAGGGACATTTTTAGCTATTTTGGGGTTAAAAGTAATTTTAAAAAATTTAGGGACCAATTAGCACATTTTGCATTTTAGGTCAATTTTGATGTCTAAACTACTCATCAAGGGTATAATTATCATTTTATATCATTATCGAGTCCTTTAAGGTATCGAAATACTTTTATGTCAAAGGTATACCTCAGAAGTATTTTAGTAATTTACCCTAGAACAAGGTCCTTGTTGATCATCAGGATACTTCTATGTCAAGAGTGCATAAGTGGGATAGGTTTATCTTTTTATGAAGTTATCGAGTCCTTTACGGTTATTGGGACACTTTAACATCAAAGGTAATCCTTAAAGACATTTTGGTAATTTACATTAAAATCAAGTCCTATGCAATCACCAAGATACTTATAATAAAGGTGCATGTAGGAATCAGTTCATTTTATAATGTCATTGAGTCCTTTAGACCTTAGGGACATTTTAATAATTTATTTTAGAACCGAGTTCATTAAGGTCAATAGGATACTTCCATGTCGAAGGCACACTTTGGGGGATATTTTGGTTTCTTTGACTAAATCCAAGTCCTTAGAATCTAATCTTGCACTATTCATCGAAATAGGGTCTTAAGACAAATTTTTATTATTTCTTATAAAATTAGAAGTTTTAAAATAAAGGCAATGTCTCCGAGTTAAGGTAGTGCACAAAATTTCTCCTAGTATATGGAATAGGTTTTGCGAATTATTTTAATAACGAGATATCCTTTTAAAAATTAGGAAATTGGAATTTTTATGAATTTCATAAAAAGAAAACCTTTTAAGTTCCTTAAGTCCTCTAATGGGGTGCAAAAGATATTTTGATTTCTAAAACCTTTCATATTCCTCCAACTTTTTATAGGTGCAAGGAATAATGATAAAACTTTTTGTATTCCTCTGATCCTCCGGTGGGGTATGAAATACATTTTGATCTTTAAAAATATTTGAAAACCTAATTTTCTCAAACAAAATAATAAATTTATTTCATAAATATTTATTTCGATATATGAGAATTATAGTTAAATATTGGATATTCACACCAAATTAAAAATCAAATTTTAAGTTAACATATGATTAATAAGGTATTGATTATCACGCGTCATGAGAGGCATCGATATTTACTTATGATCGTAATGACTCCAAGACCCTTTCATGCAATCTCGAGTATGAACACAGACCTCGAAGCTTGTTTTTAAGGGTTTCATAACTCTCAAAATACAAACTCTAATAGATGACTAATCTCATCTAGCCAAAATAAATTGGTGGCGACTCCAAAATAAATTGTCATTTCATAACGACTATTTATGGTTAATTCAAGTGAGCGATTCATCTCAATGACTCGATCCTTAAGAAATAAGAAAAACAATAATGATATGGCCCCTAAAAATAAAAAAAAATGATAAAAATGATGATATATAGATATATATATATATATATGAACGAGGGGTACATCTGCCTTTTATGTTAGACTGGTTAAGATTCGTACCTAGGCCATGTTGCAACAAGCACAAACCTAGGGTATTTTTTTTTTTTGTATTTTGATCCTTGTCCCATGACAAGCCATGGTGTACTAAGATGTGCTTTCAATTTTTCATTGGCTAGTACACTAAATTTTGAATACCAAAAGGTCATACAATGTCCAAAAGGTCCCTTAGGTATCAAATTTTGTCATAAAATATCCCACAATCAAGCTAATTGGGTTTTTAAAAAAATAAGTAACCCAGCCCAATAGACTAATAATTAATTAAATAAATAGAAATATTGGATCAAAATAATTTTAATCAGACCCACCAAGAATTTAAAAATATCTAAAAAGTTAGCCCAACACAATTAAATAAAATAAGCCCAAATAAATTAATTAAATATGGACATGTGCCCTATTTTATCTGATATATATTTTTCATAAGACTTGGCCTTAAATAATAAACGAACCAATATAATTAAACAAAATAGACCCTAATAAATTAATTAACTATGCATGTGGGACTAATTTTATCTAATATATTCTTACAAGACTAAACCTAAAATTAAAAAAAAATTTACGACCCAATATAATTAAATAAAATAGTCTCAAATAAATTAATTAAATATGCACGATGGACTAATTTTATCTAATATATTTCTTATAAGACTTAGCCTTAAATTAAATAATTTACGACCTTACCTTCGCTAGGAATAGTGGGGAATAGGCACAAGCTTGTACATTTGACTTTGATGATGCCTAAAATGCTTGCATAAAGGCTCAAACAAAATTAGGTATCTACAACCTTATTTTAAGTAATTTAATTAATCAATCCCTTTTCTCCTTGTCATGGCCAAATAAAAACCAAAATTGGGCTAAAGGCAATCGCCTAAAGCATAGTTTAATGGCCTAAAAGCCCAAGCTTATGCACTTCATGAATAAATGGGCTAGGTAAAGTTTCCATGAGTTTAATTATATAATTTAAACTCCATATTTATCTAAATAAATAATTTAACAAATAAATATAATTATCTAAAATTATGAAATTAGATAAATGAATTAGAACCTTTATTTGCTAGTATAATTATCCCTATAAATTTTATCTCTATAAAATTCTTTATTTATATAAAACTATTTTTAACTTAATATTAATCTTGTTTAATATTAGTTATCAAATAATTAATATTACAAGAATATATCATGGGATAATTGACCAAGAAATTGGTGAGAGAGAGAGAGAGACAAAGAGAGAAATTTGATTCACAATCAAATTCCTAGCCTAACTAAAATCCTACTTCCACTAAGGTAAGGTTTATCTGCCTTGACATGATATGTGCTAATTTAGACGTTACCTAGATTAGATAATCTTTTTCACCATGCCATAATTAGACAACAAATTCTAGATTTCATAAATATAATTTTGTCTTAAAATAAATTTTAATTGAACTATTCAATTCAGTCTTCTACTTAATTACCTTTGTTTAAATCAAGTCTTACTTAATTAAATCCCAAATTTAATCCAACATATCATCTTATTGTGTGTGACTTATTAGGTTCACAACATATTGGCAATGATCATGATTAACCATGTCCATAGATCAATAGCATGATCTAGCAACCATTATGACCACCCAAATGTTGAAGAGTCAATGTAACCTCATTGAAACTTTTTAGTAACTAGCTTATTAATGTAGTACAGTCATTTAACCATATCTTGGTATAAGCATGAGCATGGTTTAGTGTCAACTCATGCTTTAAACCATGTTAGATCTTACTTATGGTTAACAATCATGAATATATGAGAAATGATTCCTCATAATTCATTGTGCTCTAGCCAGAGATTTTAATCCGATTAACTATAGTTAAGATCATTCAAGATAAGTCTCCAATTGTCATTAAGTATGGTGAATCTTTTTGACTCATCCATCCATATTCATATGCTTCATGTCACACCTAAAATACCCTACCTTAGGCATCCATCTTTGTGGACTTATTTTAGATAAATCAAAGTATGACACTCCACATACAAAATGACCTAGTATCACAAGTCTAAGGATTATTATACATGACTGACACATAAGAACATATTCTATAGACACTAAAGTGACTAGGACCAAATAAAGTTCTTATACGAGCTAGGTTCAATGAACTTGTTTCCATAAAACAAGCACCTCTATGCCATTCTAGGTATTTTGCATACTTCAACCTATAAGATCAGTTGCTTACTTCTTAAGTCCGAAGGCATAACACGAGCTAGTCTTTAAGCATTATCAATGTCCCATTTTGACAATATGATGACCAAGAACATTTTAAGGAACTAGGCTTTGATGCATAAGAATCTTATAATTGTAACGCTTAACAATTCATTTCTAAGGCCTTTTAAGTTCCACGGGCTTTAACTAAATAGTGGCTTCGTGATAGTCAGTCATGCAATTAACAGGAAGGAAAACCTTATGTTACTGAACTAGTAATGGGTCTGTAATCAATTAACCATGTATCCTATGTCCCAATCCAATTGATTCAAGGGCATACACTAACAAGGTTTGCATTATTTACTATTATATGCCTCTTCTAAGTCGATTGGCTTTAAGGCATACATTCTTCTATAGTCTTTTCTAATCCTATTTGAAATTGTTATTTCTAAGAATACCTAGGATTCTTATTCATCAACTATAAATAGAGTCTAAATCTTGGCATTCGAGAAAATAAAGAAACTAAGAGAATAAGGAAGAGAAAAAAAAAGAAAAAAAATTACAATCAGCTATGATAAGATAATTTTTATTTTCATTTTTATTTTATTATTGAACACATCAAGGATGTGTAAGTAAATTTTTTTATGGTTAAGAATTATTTCAAACCCCTAAACATGATTATTAGTTAATAAAGTTTAGAATATTCTTCCAATTCTCTTTTAACTTTGTTGTATTATACTAATTGAGTATCAAGAATTGCTATCTTGTTTATTTAGGTCTACAACTAGATGAATATTATAGTGATTTGATTGTTAATTTCTTATTTCATCTGTTATTTGAAGTGTAAGTAACAAACTGTCATCAATGATTATGAAATATTTTTGTTTAATACAATGTTGAGTATGACTCAAATTAAATAAACCAATTTTTTTTGTTCTTTACTTGATATAATCTATCTTTCTAAATTTAATGCCTCTATAGAATTAAATTAAGAGAGTTTCTTTAGTGCTATTTAGTGGAAAGAAATTAGGTAAAAGCAATTGTCCTTTTTCATAATGATAAACTAAGGAAAGATTAAAACAATAAACCTTGTGATTGTTTTAGGATTAATAATTTTAAAAGAGGGAATGAATGATTATTCTGATTATTAGCTATATTCATGTTTAATGATAATGAATCATTCCTTAAGTATACTTTTCATCATTATTGTTACTTGTTATATCTAAAATTTTGTTTCTTTAAAGATTATGCTTTCTTTTTATTTTATTTTATTTTACTTTATTTACATCTCAATCCCCATCACAGTTTACTATTTAAAGCTTTTAATGTTTCTGGTTGTACTAGATTAGATTTTTTTTTCATCAATAACTAATAAATTAAGAACAATCCCTATGAAATGACCCTTATTTACTATTGTAATCAATAATGATCATAATTAAGTGTAATGACTTAAGTTATATACTATTTAGTGTATCATTTTATTCGTACAAATGCTTCAATAAGATCCCAAACTTTCCTATTACCATTCCTTAACATTGATTGTTGGAATAAATTAACAATAATTTTTTTATAAAAATAGAAAACATACATTCACAGTGGAATAATAAGAACAAACAAACTTGAGACTTCCTTAAAGGACCGACTTACATGATTGGATCTATCTGATCTAATTAAGAACAAATAAACAAATCTAAAACTTCTCATATCTTAGCAAAGGATTAGCATCATCCATTGGTAAAAGTTTCATGTCCTTAAATTCTCAAATATCGAGCCTTACCAAAGCTGATTAAAACGTTCAATCTCTAATGGTTACCCACACAGATGACCTGAAATACCTTCAAAAAAGAGAAACTTTGTTTTTTGGGAATAGATTAGATTTCAAAAACCTTTCTTTGCACATACAAGACCTTGATTCAACAATCAAAATAAAGAAGAAAACAAATTTTCCCTTGAAAATTGAAGATTGCATAATCTCTCCTCAAGGTTATGGAAAGAAAACACAAGCCCCTTATTTTTGGTCTTGTCGGTCAAATTTTCTTATGAAAATCCACTATTTTAGATGAGTAACTATAGGAAATATTTCAAAAATTTTAATTTCAGAGAAATTATGATTTTGTCTCTAGCCTATGTAACCTAGTTTGAATTAAGCCTAAGTAAATTTTACATGTATTAGACATATTAGCCCGGTTTCATTTTAATTTCTACTAATCATTTTTATATGTGTGATCCATTAGGCCCCCATCATGTTAGTAATAAATATAAAATCCCCAATTAAGAATATTTATATTAATGCGTCATGGCCACTCAACATGCAGAAAGTGTCAATTTGGTTTTGACAAACCCTTCAAAATTTTGTATCTTTTTATAATAAATATCCTTTCATCATATCTTGAAATTATTAATAACATGGTTCAATGTCTACTTTTAAACCATTCTATGTTAGTATGCAACTCTTATGTGCTAATCCATAATTAGTATTGTCTTAGCCAAAGACTTTGAGTTAACATGGGCTAGGTACATGTGAGATATGTCCCTTTAAATCACTTGGGATGATGAATCCTCTTTAGACCAATATTAATCTTCAATATATTTCATATCATACCAAAAAACCACCCTTATTTTGGTATTCATCTATTATGAACCCGCTCATAATGATCTTTAATTATGATAATTCCATACAAGGTAACCCTGTGTCATAAGTCTAAAGACCACTTATAACACTAACACATGAAGATATTTTCCATACAAACTTAAGTGAAATACCAAATGGAATTCTTATAGCATGTCTATTTTTAATGAAATTGTTCTCATAACAAGCACCCATATGTTATCCCCCCATATCTTTATACTTCAACTTATGAGATCTTAGTTCCATGCATCTAATATATGGGGATTGAACATATGCTAGTCTTTGTGCATTGTTAATGCCCTATCTTGACAATACAATGGCCAAGAACATTTTAGAAACATAGTTTTAATGCATAAGGATGTCATATTATAACATATTATAATACCTTTATAAGGCCAATGTTTCATGGGCTTTATCTACATAAGATGTTAACAGTAATTATTTAAGTAAATCTTATGGATAGATATCTCATTAACAATAATAATAAATATAATGTTTAATACATGAAATCTCTAAATGCTAGTGTATTACAAGATTGGCTAAGGCTTACATTAATAATCTCCCATTAGTACTAAAGCTAATCGCCTATATGTTTAAGCCCCATACTCTCTATATGGTGATCCTATTTCTATTGGGGCAAAACCATAGTGACAAGATCAACTATATTATCCTCGATGGATACTCATTCCATACTAAAATTATGTCTTTCTATTGTTTCTCTAATGACATGATATTGTCCAAACATGTGTTTAGATTTATGATTAGACCTTGGTTTCTTAGCTTGCACTATGGCTCCATTGTAATAATAGTAAAATGGTTCTAGATCAACAATGCTTGGAACCACACAAAGTTTAGTAACGAACTTTTTCATCTAAACTGCCTCTTTCGCTGCCTCACACATGAAGATGTCTCTGCTTTAGTTGTTGAGTCTACAGTTATAGCCTGTTTTGTAACTTTTCCAACTAACTGCAATAGCATTAAGGGTAAATACAATGACTTTGCAACTTATAGTCTTCTAATTGGAAACTAGCATCAGTGTAACCTCTAACTCGGAGCTCAGCCCTTCCATAAATCAGAAAGACATCCTTAGTCCTTCTTAAATACTTTAGGATATTCTTCACAGATATCTAGTGAAATTCTCCAGGATTGCTTTGGTATCTACTCATGACACTTAGCGCATATCATACATCGATCTAATACATAACGTAGTATACATGATGAATCCAACTACCAAGGCATATGGAATCTTATTTATTTGTGTCTTCTCATATGATGTTTTATGATGTATCTCTTGCAAGTAGTGAATACCATGTATCATAGGCAAGTTTCCTCTCTTAGAGTTATTCTTCTTAAACCCTTTAAGTATTTTATCTATGTATAAGGATTAGGATAAACTAAGCATTTGTTTTAATCTATCTCTACAGATCTTAATCCCTAGAATGAATGTTGTTTTTCTTAAATTCTTCATAGAGAATTGTGTGGACAGCCAGACCTTGGTGGTCTACAGCATAGGTATGTCATTTCCTATCAACAATATGTCATCAACATATAGTAATAAGAAAATAATTGCTTACCCGTTTATCTTCTTATAAATACGTGGATCATCAAGATTCTTTTTGAAGCTAAATTCTTTAATTACTTTATCAAATCTGATGTTCCAACTCTTTGAAGTTTACTTTAGTCCATAAATAGGCTTCTTTAGCTTACATACCTACTTTAGATTTAACTTGGATGTACAACTATCAGGTTGTGTCATATACACCTCCTCTTGCAAATTCTTGATAATGAATGTTGTTTTTATATCTATTTGCCATATCTTATAATCATGATATGCAGCTATGGAAAGCAACATTTAAATGGATTTTATTATGATAACTAGTAAAAAGGTTTCTTCATAATCAATGCCTTCCACTTGATTAAAACATTTCGTTACTAGTCTAGCCTTATATGTTTACACATTTCCATCTATGTCAGTCTTTATGTTAAAGATCCATTTACACCCTACGGGTTTTATCCCTTCAGATGGGTTAACCAAAGTCCATAGTTGGTTAACATCTATGTGTCCATCTCAAACTTATGGCATTAAGCAATATTTCAAAATCAATGTTAGACATTGCTTTCTTATAAATAGTTGGTTTAATATCACCAGGCAAGTAATTTCAATCCATGAGAAATCTGTATCTCTCAAGATCTTGCATGATCCTACCAGACCATTAGAATTCTTTTATTTCTTAAGTTTTGAGTGGAGCATCTGATGCTTCATTTCCCAACTCTAGATGTATAAGAATGTCTATTTATGGTTCTTAAATTCCTTTAACATCAATTTTACTTTCACTGAACTTTTCTAGTAGAAATTCTTTCTCTGAAAAAATAGCATGCTTAGAAATAAACACCTTTTATTTAATCGGGTTGTAAAAATAATATCCATAAGTTTTCTTAAGATACCCCATAAATTTACACTTATCTAACGTAGCTTCAAGTTTACCAGACACTGTTTGCTTCAAATAAGCGGGTTAGCTCCAAATCTTAAACTAAGACAAAAATGGTCTTTTACCATGCCATATCTAATATGGTGTTTTATCCACAGATTTGGTTGGAATCCTATTTAGAAGATATGTAGCAGTTTCTAAGGCATATCCCAAAAGGATATCAGAAAGTCTGTCTTAGACATTGTAGAATAAACTATGTCAAACAAGGTTTAATTTCTCCTCATAGACACTCCATATGTTGTAGAGTTCCAAATGGAGTCCATTGTGACTAAATATCATTTTCTATCAAATGATCTAAAAGTTCCTAACTCAAGTGTTATCCTTCTCAATTAGATTTAAAGGTTAAAATACTTTTGCTACTTTGTTTCTCTACTTCAGCCTTAAACTCTTTAAACTTTTCAAAAGCTTACTTGTAGTTCATTAAGTACACATACTCGTACCTTAAGTAATCATCGATAAAAGTAATGAAGTACAAATACCCATTTGTAGCCATTGTGTTAATTAGTCTACATATATCTAAATCTATTAGGCCTAATAAAATGCCAACTCTTTCAGCTTTCTTAATGAAGAGAGCCTTGGCCATCTTGCCAAGGAAATAATATTCAAATGTTCCATATAATTCATAATCAAATGGGTCAAGATAGCTTTATTTGTGCAACTTGGCTACTCGAGTCTCATTGGCATATCAAAGTTTACAAGGCCATTATGTAGGTTTTCATTAGATCAATTTTCTTTCTTTCTTCGCATTTACATTGAGTAAAGGCATGTCTGGATTAAGTATAAATAACATTCATTAATGAGGTTGATCCATAGACCATGTCATTTAGAATGATCATGCTATGATTGCTTTTCATTATAAACTCAAAATCATCATTTTCAGTAAGGTATGATACTAAAATGATATTTTTAGACATCTAGGAACTTTTGCTCCATTACCCATTCTTAGACCTACCTCATTAGGCTAACAACCTCTTGGCCTAATGGTTACAAGTGTACTAGAGTTAGAATGTAAACTGAGGTTCAATTCCAAGCATCCCTTTCCCTACCCTAAATTATTAAACAAAAAACTACCTTATTAGAGCCTAACTATTTATTGCTCTTTAACAAACTTATGTCATTACATAAGTGTGATCCACAACTTGAGTCAATTATCTAGGTGATTGAATCAACAATAGAGTAATTTTACTCAGTCATATTAACATGGAAGTAAGCAACCTTTCTTTTATTGAGAACTTTTCTTAATTTCACATAGCAGTCCAAACATTTTTGGGTAATGGCTTCTAGTTTGTCTCGCAATACAGTTATTATAATTATTGTTATCAACAACCTATTGTGAAAAAAAGTATTAATTAGATGTTCATGTTTTTGAATCAATAAGGATGAGATATTAAGTCTTTATTGATCTTCCCACTAATTTTTCATAATAATATCCCTTACCATTATACAAAAATCTCTTCAAGGTATTTCTAGTGGATTGAGACCCCTTTCAACATATTGTAACCTAAAGTCAGCTTAACAAATTACAACAAGCCTAATTAGGTATGCAACTTATCTTGCTAATTACATTTCTATGCAATTTCTAGGCAACTCTTTCCCTAAATGTATCATATATATTTTGCCTAACCATCACTTTTAATGTTATGTGGTCAAGTAGTATGCATCTAGACGACACAACATTAGTGGAGTAAGACGCATCATTCATCACTCAAGTAGTTTGATGGCTAAGACCTTAAGTCAGCTAAACAATTCTCAACGGTCGAAACTCGAGTATCATGTTATATATGATAGAAAGCGTTTTGACCATGCGTAGCATGCGACTCAATGTTATGCGAGGGATTTCATTCATTCATTTTATTTATGGTCTCACCTTTATTAGCATGCATAGCATTTTTAAATTATCGTATAAAAATAAATCTACTATCATGCATACTATTTTGATGATTATAGACTTTACTAATGTAATCTCTTCAAGCCATTGAAAGAGACTACTTGGTCAATTCCTAGGTGTTTACATAAAAGATCTTCATAAGTCTTCTTGCAATCTCCTCGACTTCATGGTGCCTTCACTTGGATCTTCATCTTCAAGTTACAACATTTCTCCTAACTAATCCTACTTTTACACTTTTAATAATCTAATTATATTTGTAGTAAAGAAAGCTCAAGTTACATTCAAGAGGAATTAGGTGAGCAAAGAATTTACAATTGTAAACAATAAAGATAAGGCAGGGTACGTAGACCCCATTTAATAAAAAAATTGCATAACCGTAAACAATTAACCACACATATACACTCTTATTGGTCCTGGTCCATAATCATCTCATACATCCACAACAATTATGAATATATTAACAAATATGTTTTAATTCAAGTTGCTAATTTTTAAAGTTAAATAGTTGATATACATTTAATTTAAATTAAGAAAACAAATTTTTCTTACATGATCAACATTTATTCTAATCATATTAGAACAAATCCTACTACAAGTAGTATTAATCATTTAATTAAAGATAATTTCTCAATTAATCAAATTAATTGAATTTTATTTCTATGCTTATTAAATTATCTAATTTATATATTAAACAATAGAAGAAAAATGATATAATTAGATGGTTAGGTGTTTAATGATTATTAAGAGTCCTGTGGAAATTAACCTTATAGAGAGGTGATTGTCCCAATCCCTTGCTAACTTTTAGCAACTTTTTTTATTTAATTTAATTTTGTCTTATCATGATCTGATCATAAAATGACAAGAAAACCCAAATTAAATGAATCTTACTCCAAGTAGGAGATTTTAGCATAAACCATGTTTCTTGGTCCAACTAGGATTTGGTTCCAATCATGCTTGCTAGTCAAGCTTTCCTAATCCAACTTGGTTTCTATTATCTTTCTTCCACTGAACTCTAAAATTAAAGCAATTATGCAATAACAATTTGCTGCATTGATATAGCACCAAGGTCACAAGAAAGATTACAAGTTGTTGTAATCTTCACATGCACTTAGTGCATCTAATATGGCTCAGAATTGAAATGATTTCAACTCATAATTTACTTAATTTTTTCAGAAGCTATTATGAAATTTTTATAACATTTTCTTGGTAGAAAATCAAGGAAAAGATCACACTTAGAGCTACTAAAAAATTTAGCACCATTAAAATATTGAAACAGAGCCCACCTAACACTAATCAATACCAACTTATCAATTAATGGCTCCAATATCAAATTAGTTAGTAAAAGCAAATTTTAAACTTATTAATGTTAAAAACAAACATAGATTAACATGTTGAAAAATTAAAAATTAATTAGAAACAAATTCTGCAATTTTTAATACATGAATTATATCAAAGATACATCAAAATCAAAACGTTTTTACAATCAATGACAACTAAAACACTTGATATATCAAAGCAATACAAAAAGGCTCTGATACCACTTTTTGGAAATCTTGATTACATGAATGAATTAACAATAAAATTTTTTATAAAAAATTTAAAACATACATGTATAGCAAAATACTTAGAACAAAAAAACTCGAGACTTCCTTAAAAGATGGACTTGCTTGATTTGATCGATCTGACCTAATTAAGAATAAACAAATAGATCTAAAACTTCTCATACATTAGCATATGATTGTTGTAATCTGTTGGTAAAAGTTCCATGTCCATAAATTCTCAAACATAGAGCCTAGTTATTGCAAACCAATGCTGTCAAATATCCAACCCCTAACAGTTATCCACACGGGTGATCTCAAAAACCTTCAAAAGGGAGAGACTTTATTTTCCAAGAGTCGTGCCAACAGCTTAAGTTTCAAAAACCTTCCCTTACACTTACAAGACCTTGATTCAACAATCAAAATGAAGAAAAAACAAATTTTCCCTTGAAAATTAAATATTGTGCAATCTTTCCTTAGAGTTATAGGGAGAAAATGCAAGCCCATTATTTTTTGTCTTCTTGGCTGAATTTTCTTATGAAAATCCACTATATTGGACAACTAATATAAAAGTTCAAATTTTAATTTTAAAAAAATTACAATTTTGCCTTTGGCTCATGTGACCTAATTCAAATCGGGCTTACGTAACTTTTACTTATATTAGAGTTATTAGCCTAATATCATTTTAATTTCAACTAATCATCCTTACATGTGTGACCCATTTGGGCCTCATCATGTCAGTAATAAGTATAAAATACCCAATTAAGAATATTTATATTTATATACAAAGACTGGCATATAACAATACATCATGGCCACCCAACATACAGTGAGTGTCAATTTGGTTTTGATAAGCCCTTCAATGTTTAGTATCTTTGTGTAATTCAATCATTTCATCATATATTCAAACTTATCAAGAGCATGGTTTAATTATCTACTCTTAACCTAGTCTATATTAGTATGCAACCTTTATCTGTTAACTCCATAATCAGTATTGCTTTAGCTAAGAACTTTGAGTTAACACGGACTAAGTACTTGTAAGATATGTCTCCTTAAATCACTTAGGCTAATGCATCCTTTCCGGACCACTCATTCATCTTTAATATGTTTCATATCATACCCAAAACCACCTTTATTTTGGCATTCATCTATTATGAACTCGTTTGTGATAATCTTCAAGTATGATAACTTACATATAAGGTGACCTAATGTCACAAGTCTAAAGACTAGTTACACTACTAAAACATGAGAGTATTTTCTATAGATGTTTGAGTGAAATACCAAATGGAACTATGATGGCGGGTCATGCTCAATGAACTTGTTCTCATAACAAGCACCCATATGTTTTTCCTAAGTATTTTTATGCTTCAACTTATGAGATTCTTAGTTGCATGCATCTAATATATATAGGTTTAACATATACTAGTCTTTGTACATTTTAATGCCACGTCTTGACAATACATGACTAGGAACATTTTTAAAAACATGGCTTTGATGCATCAGAATCTCATATTGTAACATATTATAGTACCTTTGCAAGGCCAACGTATTTCATGGGCTTTATCTACACAAGATGTCAATAATAATTACCTAGGTAAATCTTATGGATAAAGAGATACCTCATTAACATTAACAATAAATATAATGTTTATTACATTAAATCTCTAAATGCTAGTGTATTACGAGTTTGACTTACAGGGTTTACACTAAAATGTTATTTTTGCTTCAACAGTGGGATCTAGTTCATTTTCAAATGATATAACCTAGAAAGTTTCATTAGATATTGCGTAGAAGATATTACAACTCTCTCAATACGATAAAGCTATAATGGTTGCTAAAAGACAAGGTTTATCCTATTTTTTCCTCTCTAACTTGTTTAGCACCCAAATTCTTACTTTGTTTTAGATTTTCATGAATTCATAGATTTTGATTGTCCTAAGAAAATTCTTCTAAAAGTATGTTGCTTTAAGGTTTGTTGTTCTTCTTATAGCTTTTTCCTAGTAAGTTGCATATGTTGCCACAAAATTTTCTTTTCAATAGAACCATAAAATAAACCACCTCTAGTCCCTTTTGGATAGCCAACATAGATACATACTTCTGAACAAGGTGCCATCTCATTCACCATTTATGCACATATGCTAAACATCCATATATGTGTATGTCTTAAACTAGATTTTTTACCATTCCATAGTTCTAAGGGTGTCTTTGGGATTGACTTTGAAGGTATTAAGTTTTAAAGGTATTCTACTATCTCCAAGGCTAGACCCCTAAAGAAGGTAGGTAATGTTGAATAGCTAAGCATGTACCTAAACATTTCTAAAAAAGTATGATTTCTACCTTTTACTAAATCATTTTGTTGGGTACACACTAATGCGGTAAGTAGTCCTTCAATTCTCCAAGGAAATATTCACCACTTCATTTGATCAAAACTATTTTATGCTTAGCCTTAATTATTTCTTGATTTTAGTTTGAAACTTCTTTAATTTGTCAAATCCTTCAGACTTACGTTGCATTAGGTACACATAATTATATTTTTAATAATCATCAGTGAATGTGATGAAATATGTAATCACATATGTACTAACTCTAACGTTTCAAAAGCTTGAACATTTGAAATGCAAGCAATGATATAACACTTGGTCATCTGATCGACACTCTTCTATTATCTGAAATTCCTCCTTTATAACGGAAGTTGCATTGGATGTAGGCTTAGGTTGGCAGGGAGTAGAAAGGGATGTTCTTAAAGTCCACAATGAGAAATAAATAGAATCCTTTTTCTAGGCAGTATAATTCTCTCCAGTTATTTGTTTTAGGTCAAGACCACCAACAAAGAATTCGATGAGGATATTTTCTAAAAATTAAATAAATGCATATATACATTAATTTGAATAAATAAAATTTAAACTATGAAAGATTATTTTATTGTGACAATAATCTAGTCTTGCTCTAATATATCTTCGTAGTGAGATCATATTATTACTAACCAAGTGTCAATTAGATTAATTCCTTCTAAATATCTTTTAACTATTTCTTCCCGTATGAAAATCAAAAGGAATTTTAGTTGCGTATGTAATTATTAATTAAAATTCTTGATGTTTACCAAATTATTATCATAGAATAACAACTTTGAATAAGTCATATATGATTTTATTCCTTAAGAAAATTCATTCAAATAAAACTTGATACATGTATATATACAATTGGCTTATTAATAATATTAAATTTCCTTCCGATAAAATTCCTGTTTCATTACAATCTATATTATTTTTAAAGCTCTTAATTGAATTGGTGTAATGCATTAATAAAACACCAATTCAATTACAGAATTTACTTAAAAACCTAATTAAAACAATAAACTTAAAGATATTTATATTCTTTTAAATTTAAAAATATATATCTACTTCTTAAAAAACTATCCACTTTTTAAAAAAATTACTCAAATTTTAAAGAAACTATCCACACAAATTGAAATTTTTTTCTTTTTTAAAATATTTTTCTTTTGCATATTTTGGTTCATCTAACAATAATTTCGACTAATGTAAAACTCTTAACTGATTTTGGTATTATAAATTAAGTGACAGCAATTCACTTCAAAATTTTACAAAAAAAAACCCAAATAAATTATTAAAATAGATACAAAATTAAAGGTTTTTTCATTTTTTTTTTTTGAAATAATGTTTAAATATCCATTTTATTTTAAAAAATCAATTTTTTAAAAAACTCACTTTTAATGTGAAAAAAAAAATCTCACTTTAAATTCATTTATTTATTATTTATTTCAAAAACTAAATTAAAAAGAAAATTTTTACCCACTTTTACGGGTGTGCCAAAATTTTAGTCTCTTTTAAAAATAATATATAAAAAAAAAAAAAATCATTTTTTCAAGTGTCCAATTCTATTATCTTTTAATAGCTTGGTTATGCTGCTCTAAAATGTAATTCCTTCTAGTACAGATTTATCAAGGTATAAAGATTTGCATTTGTCCAAAAACTGCCGAGCGATTCCTTTTGTCACCACAAATCTACTTTTCAAAATTCTAATATTATCCTTTTCAACCAATTATAATGCACAACAGAATAATTTAAGATGCCCCTCTCTCTCTTTCTTTCTCGTTGCAGTCATTTCTTCTGTTGTTAATGGAAACCAACAAATTATTCATGCTGCCATAGTTCAATTTCAATGCCAACAGCTTTAAATTTATTTCACTTCGTCTCATAATTAAGTTTTGCTTCCCTTACAGCGCTCAAACAAACACCCTAGACTGGAAAGATCATTACAGGCCACAGGCCCAGGGTACATAAATTCTTTCACTTTTCCTCTCCCAATTATTAATTGCTTGAGTCTGTTCTGTTGTCTACTTTGTTTCTGTTTATTAATTACTCTGAGATCTGCTAGAGATCAATCTCACTAAACACCAAGGGAGATCGAAGAGTAGGTGAGGTCGGAGGAGGAGGAGGAGGAGGATGCGCAGAGGAAATGAGGAGCCGGAAGATGAAGGGTTTGAGGCGGAGGAGGTGGAGTCGAGAAGAAGACCAAGGTGGAAGAGGTTCTTTTCACTGTTGGAAAATGAGTCGAGCAGGAGTGGGAGTGGGAGGGACATTGTTAGTGGAAGCAGAGGGGATGTCCATGGATTCATCATCCATCCTGATAACTGGTAACTTACATATATTTCTTATTTCTTTTTTTCTTTTAAAGGACTTATATATATATTTCTTTTACCTTGATCTTTTCTTCCATTTTCAATACAACGCTCACACACAACACACCGGCTCTTCTTCTATTTCCTGTGTTTTAATTTTATATTCAATTCCATAAATAAAAATGGCTAAATCAGAGCCACTATGTAGAGTTTAGAAAATTCTCTCTTAGAAAATGTGAAAGCAAATAAGCAAAAGAAATCCAACTCCAGAGTAAGGCCGTGTTGTTTTTTTTTTTTTTTTCAGTAGGTGGCATACTTGTCAATGGGTAAAAGAACTAATACAATGATTGTTATTGGTCTCAAATGGAAAGTTTCTCTTTCCAGTTAAGTTAATTGAATAAGTTCCCCTTTCCAGTTAAGTTAGAAGAACTAATACATTTGAAAAGATTTGGCAAAAATATTAAGTTGATTGAATAATTTTGAACAAAAAATTAAAGTGGTTGGGTTTTCACACAAAATTTAAAGTCCATACCGGCCTGAATTTACCAGTGAAAATTTCATATATACTAATTTTTATATTTATATATTATATAATTTAAATAATATAAAAGATAAATATATAATATTAAAGGAAAGATTCACTTACACCAATGTAAAACTAAACCATTTTAAACCATTTTGACACATCTTTTCGTAATTTTATATATATTTTATCTTCTATTTACGTAGATAATGTATGTTGAGTTTTTAGTCAATTAAAATGTTTAATTATTTGTTAAATGTAAAAAACTTTCAATCGTTAAATATATATTGAAAACATCAGTATTCTCGATTAGTATGATTAAGATACTGGATTGATTCAAAACTTTACATGCATGATGAGTACAATTATTTTTCTAAATCAAACAGTTGATTTGTTAAAATATGTATCATATATAAAGTTATGCAAATGTGTAAACTAGTTTAATTTTACACTAGTGTAAGTGGATTCCTCCTCATAATATTATAGTATAAATATTAGAAAATATATTAAACTTAATAAAAGATAATAAGATTAACTATAATTCGATCTAGGTATACTCACTATGTGAGTGAAAAAAAAGTTTTAAAAAATTAAAAGAAAAGGAATGATCTAGTTATGAAAATAGTGGATAGTTTTTTAATATATAAATATTTTCTTAAAAAATAAAATTAATTAAAAACATTAAAATTTCATACTAAAAGATATTTTTTTTCTTTTATTTTGTAGATTTATTATAAATTTTAATTTAACTTTGTAGCGGAAAATATATTTTTGAAGCAAAAATATTGGCCTTAATAAATAAATTCAAAATAGGTAAATAGATTTTTAATGGGTGTCTATATTTTTAAAATTCAAAAGATTTTAAAAAGATTTTGAATCAACTAGAAAAGATATTAAACCAACCTCTTTGTTTACATTTAGATCTTTGGACTTTTCATAACATCATTCATTGTCATTATTAAAAAAAATTCAATTAAAACTATTATTAAGTAATGAAAAGTAATCAATAAACTCAAAAATATCAATTAATTCAGCTATTGAAAAATAAAAACGACAAAAGAAAAAGAAAAAGAAAAAATTGTTTGGAAGAACCAAGTCGATGAATTATTAGTATAACTACGAAAAGTAAATATTTAAATAGACTCATAACTCAACAAAATCAAAACATAAATAAATAATAAATCCCCTACAAACAATAATACTATAGTTATTTTGCACCATAGTAAGATCCATTCTCTGCAAAAGAGAAAAAAAAAAGTAACATTAACAATCATAAAAAATAATTAGCATGTTAAAATTAATAATCAAAATACATGTTTTAGTAGAAAGTCAAAAATGGGCGGAGATAAATGGTTGGCAATCATACTAACAGTCATTTAAATGGTTCAATGATATATAAGACTATTTTGATTTAAACAATAGGATTTGTACTTTTGTTATATCTACCTTATGCACAAAGTCAAATACACACTATACATGTATGTTTTCCATTATTAAACATGACCATAAATCTTTCATGTAAATATAGATTGATATCTCAAATCGTGGAAACTCACCTACATGTTGCAGTAGAAGTAACTACGGCAATTTCTTAAGAAGAGTTAACATTGAAAGCTAGCAATATGAAGTTAATGAAATATGGGGTAGTAGAAATGTATTCGAAATACTGAAAAGAAATAGAAGAAGATTATTGAAGAAGACAGACCATATGGTTAATTAAACTGGCGTTGATAATATGTAGAAACAAAAGAATATGCCCTCTTTTTTTTTTTTTTTTTTAATTTTGTCAGAAACTGATACGAGAGAACAACATAATAAATGAAAGATTAATTAACAGAAAAACTAATCTAAAATTCTATGGAAGCCTTGTCTCAGAATTCATAAGCTCAGAATATCACTCATGGCCTCCAAAATCCACCCTAATGACATCAATTGAATTCAAAGTATAATTAGTGACCACCAAAGAAATCTATTATATTTTAAAAATGATAACACCCCTTTTAAAAAAACTAACGTTTTAATGACCTAAGGCATGCTGTCTTCTTTCAAGCCAAAACGAGGGAATGAAAAATCCTATGGCACATATCCAACTAAAGATAACGGCTGAAGATAGATTCATATGCCTTTAGAAGACTTAAAAGTGTGACAAATCCATCTATTAACACTGGTGGGAAACTGAATTAACATGTGTTGCAATAATCATCTTAAACTAAAATGGTACTGATCAAAAAGAAAGATGAGCAATTAGATTACAACTCGAAACTACACAGACTAATTAAAGAAAAGTTTTCATTTGCCTGGTTAATCTTAGTTAAACAGCATATTTTCTTATTCAGACAACATTGAATGAGAATAAAGCAAAAAATAAAGATAAAAAATTGGAACAAATGAAATAAGATGTTTAGTGATAGTTTACTTGGGAAGCCTACGAGCAAAATAAAATCTTTGACAATGTCTAAAAACCAAGATAATTTTAGGCTAGATAAATCGTAACTATGAGTAGAAACTCATTACCTGTTGAATCATTTTTCTCAAGAAAAACCTACGAGCAAAACAATTAAAACTTTAGAGAGAAGCTAGGAAAAAAAAATCATAATCTCTATTTTCCTTCCCTCTAACTTTCTCACCTTGTCTCCCTTCCATGGGAAACGCCATCTTCTTACCCCTTCCCTTTTTCCTTTCCCTTTCTCTTTCGCTTTGGCTTTTTTTTTTCCTTGATTCTCCCTAAAGAAGTTTTTGTCCTTTTTCCATGAAATAGAAAGATTTGGCCCCATGCTCAAGAAAAAAAAAACAATTTAAAATTAAACATGAAAGCAATAAAA
>JBBYHL010000012.1:9538887-9591563 GCA_038381835.1 Adansonia madagascariensis
GGTTAAAATATGAAAAAATAGGATTTCATATTAAAATTTTCATTAGTGGAGATACTTCAACTCTAAACTCAAAGGGGTTACTCCAACCCCATTTTTTTAATCAAAGTTTAAATTTTCTCCTTGTTCCTAAATGTTTTCCTAACTTCGGGGATACTCCAACCCCATTACCCTAAGGGGATACTCTAATCTCATTTTTTTCTTAAAAAAATAATAAAAACTTTTTTCTTTATTCCTAACTATTTTCATAACTCTAGTTTCAGGGGATACTTCACACCCATTTCTCTAAGGGATACTCTAACCCCGCTTTTACCTCAAAAACATAAACTTTTCTTTCTTTCGGATACCTCAAACTGTTTTGATGAAAATTGTCTTTGTTCTTCAAATTACCACCGAATCCAGACTAGTCTCTAAAATTGTCATTCGAGTTATTCTTCAATAATCAAAGGCAATCATGAGATACATTTCGATCACCCCCTTTTTTTTATGTTATTTTGTTTATGATTGCTTATTTATGATATTATTATATTTCTTATTTTTGCCTCACTAACTTGTTTCCTTTTGTCGTGTTATTGTGCATTCATATTTAAAATTCATTTTCTAATGAAATTTATGAGGTGATGTTTTGTGTTGGTATCTTTACAGTGCCTAATACGAAACATCTAATTTTTAAAATCCAATCCAGACATCATTTTCATAAAAAAATCCCTATGTTCCTCACATCCCTGAGGTGCATAGGTGATTTAATTCTTCTTAATAAAATAACCTCAGATTCATATTTTTCAAAGCTTCATGCATTAAAAAGGATTATATCTAAATAGAGACCAAATAGAATAGATTTAACCGAGACTAAAGTGAGATATAGTTAGTAGGTATTGATTTTGGGCATTGTGGGGATGCTAGTCCTTCCCTATACATAACTAACTCTTGAGCCCAACCAACGAATCTCTAGACTTCACGGACCTTGAAATCAGTGTTACAAGTTTTGTAACTCGTGATATTGTTTTCAATAGGCGTTCGATCTTGCCTAGCCTAAAATGATCAGTGGCAACTCTAAGTTTATGGCCACTTTGTGGCGACCGTCTAGGTCCAGTTGGATGAGCGACTCACCCAACAATCCCTACCCCTTCATAACATCATGCCTAATCCAAATCCCAATCAAGGGATAGCTTAAAGGCTCGACCATAACTAACCATCATTTATTTTCAAGTCAAGTGAGCTATTCCTTTCGGATCATCTGAAGTTTTAAAAGTTAGGCACGTGGCAACAATATCGATTCAAATGGGGCTTATATCAATACATTTGCTTAATGTATCGATACATCAGTCAAATATATCAATACTAGGCTTGGCATTAGCTAAAATTTGATTTTTGGACAAAATGTATCAATACATAAGTGATTGTATCGATACAATCTTCATTGTATCAATACGTTCTAGGTTTTTTGCCCAGATGTGTCCATACAATATGCAATGTATCGATACATCAAGGCAAAATTGCCTAGTTCATAGTATTTTTTAATTTTTGCATCTTTAGGTCAAAATTCTAATTTAGCCATGTGTTTGGCACCAAAGATCATCCAAATTCATACTAGGCCTCAGTTTTGGACTTATGATTGGATCAATTACAATTTGTGAGGTCCAAATAGCCATGATAAGGGATATTTTCATGATTTAATGCAATTTGTTAGAGGGCATTTTAGTATCTTATCATGGCTCAAATGCATAAATTGGCCTTGATCCATTTTTTTTTTGCTGAGAAGCCAATAAATTTGAAAGGTAGCTTAGCATGGTACCTTGTCCATACATGAGATACATGCACCAAAACCTTAAAATACCCTTGTTTTCTGCAATTTGTCCTCACTATTCACATGGTCATATAAGGCCTACATTTTTAACCAAGAAAAAGAATTGAGCACACATTTTTCTCAGCTCACATTCTCTCTACAACCTTCAAAAACCTCAAACCTTCCCCTTTTTTTAGCTTTCCTACCACTTCCAAAAAATACCTCCAAAACATTCCTTTAAGCCATTTTAGCTTGTTTTTCTTCTTACTAACTCATAGCAAGTAAGAAAAAACTTCAAAGGCAACATCTTTTTCTTGGAAAAAACTTATCTTTTTAGGGGAAAAGTTATCAAAACTCTTGTTGGTATATTTCCTTCACTTGTTTATTTATTTTGTTGCTATTTTCATATTTTTCATTATGTTAGAAACCTCTTTTATGCAACCATGATCATTTATAGGCTCCATGCATTATTTTTGATGTGTTATTTATGAGTTGGTGATTTTGTCATATGTTCATGCATAAGAATCACATTTTTATGTTGTTATGAAATTTCCAACTCTCATTCATGTCATGAAATTACACCCTTCAATGCCTATATCATGTTCATGCTTCCACGAATATAATGTAACATCTTCATGTACTTTCTTTATCCAAAAATCATGTCTTTGATGCTTTGTTTTATGCCATGAAAACATTTTCTCACATGTTCATGTCATCTTTTATGTTGTCATAAGTGTCCTCTTACATGTTCATTCATTGCTTGCATTTGTATTTTGTTTTATGTGATAAAAATATTGTCCTGTTGTTGCTCTAGAATATGTTTGTCATAGATGCCTTGTTTGCATGCTTCACATGGTTAAAAATGCCTCCTTGGTGCCTTTATTTGGTGTCTGTTTACTACAAAAAAACTATTTTCAAGAAACCTCCAAATTAAGTCTATGTTATCTTTTATAAATGGATATTAGCATGGATTTAATGTTTTCATTAATCGGTCCTCCAATCTTGGGGAAAAATCAAGCTTTCCATGTTTTGATTCATGGTTAAAATGAGGTTACATATTCTCATTTTCAAAATAAAATTACCTTTTTACTTGTTCTAAATTGTTTGTGCCTTGATTGTAAGATCTAATACCCCTTGCTAGTGACTTTGTTAATGGGCTATTCCACTGTTCAAACTACTTTGGGATTATGTGAATGAGCTTGTGAAGCCACTATTACTAACCCTTTTGTTAAGGACATTCGGATGTCCATAACCCGAGCCTAGTCCTAGAAAACTCAAAAACCTAAAAAGCTCCCCAATTTTGCCTTGGCAGTACAATAGTCATGACTTGCAAAATCATTTCCAAGCCTTTAAACATTTCTTTTTGGAATTTGTTTGATATTTTTCCTTAAAAGGCATTGAAATCCCTTTCCAATGGTGTCTCATTTACCCTCAGATCATATTGCATGGGGGAATTATGATTTTTTGAACCTTTGTCGTCCATAACCCTTAAAATTAATGATTTAGTTTTTGTTTAGGCCATTCGTGCCACCAGATGATTTTTATTGATTTTAAAAAATATTTTGCCTAAAACTTTTTGAAATTACCTTTCAAGAAAGGTATTGTTTGAGATTTCACAATTTTGAATGAGTTTGGAATGATTTTTCAAGGTCTTTATACCCTTTTCCCCTACATGTGCTGCTAGTACTGAATTAAACCAAACTTTAAAAATCAATCTCACCTAGAAAGTGATTTTTTGGGATATTTGGGATATTTTTATGTTAATACTTATTGAGTTACCTTTCCAAAAGTACCTTATTTGCCCCCTGAAACTTTGAATGAGCCTAAAATAAATTTGAAAAAGTGGATAGCGTGATGCTATCTCCTGTTTTTAGATTTAACAAAAATTAAACAAAATTTTCTTGAACCACTTTTTCGAGGCATTCAAATGCCTTGAAATGCATCTGATTAATTCCCAATAGAATGCCATAATAGGAGTCCCCTTAAGCTCAGGCCAAGGCACAAATGCTTTCCAAAATTAATTTTGTCTCTCATTTAAATCTTCGATTTTAATTTACAATTATATTTTCATCAAAGAAAATCCAAAAACCTTTGTTTCAAAAATTTGCAAAATTTCTACATTTAGGATACTCCAACCTCATTTTTTGAGAGGCTACCTTAACCTCGTTTTTCAAACTTTAATCAAAATCCAAATTTCTCTTTCCTTAGTATCCCTTGGCCTTTTAATCAAAATCTCTTTTTTCACACCTCAAGCGACCATCGAATTCAAATGTGTTTCAAAATTACCATTCCGGTTATTCCTTAATAATTGAATGCAATTAAGAGATACACTTTAATTGTCCTTCTTTTTTATGCTTTTTGCATGTTTATTTCTAAGCAAAATTATTTTTTTCATCTCACTAACATATTTCCCTTTGTGATATCCGTTCTATATTCATTTTCCCAAATCATTTTTTAAAATTATAGGGCAATGTTCCATGGCAATATCTTGCCAATGCTTGACATGAAATATCTAATTTTTAAAATTAAATCTGAAGGTCACTTTCATAAAAAAATCCTATGTTCCCCACATCTTCTGGGTGCATACATGATTTAATTTTTCCTTAAAACTGAGGTTTACAATTTTTATATAAAATTCATGCATTAAAGGGGATTATATCAAAATAATGACAAGTCAAAACCAAAGAAATCAAAACCAATGTAAGACATAGCTAGCGAGTATTGATTTCAAGTGTCGTAGGGGTGTTAATCTTTCCCTATGCATACCAACTCCTAAACCCAACTGACAAAATCTTTGTACCTTTTAGACCTTGAAATTGATGTTTCGAGTTTCATAACTCCAAATATCATTTTTAATAAGCATCAGATCATGCCTAGCCCAAATGATAGATGGTAACTCTAAGTCTTTGACCACTTCTTGGTGGCCATCCGAGATTCATTGGATGAGCGATTCATCCAATGGTCCTTCCCCCACTATCATCTCATCATGCCTAATCCAAATGTTGACACCTAATTTTGTCTAGGCTACTTCATTTTACAATCCAAAAATATCCTAGACTAAGATCTTAGTGGTTGCCCAGTGAAGGTAGACTTCCTTCAAGTGGACTAAATGTTCTCAAGACCTCTTTAGTCATACCTAAATGGCTGTATATGTACATGATAGAAAAATCACTATTTCAAAGGTCGTAAAGAATAGGTCTCGGATGAAGGGATGAATATCAAGATATGATAATTAGCTTTTAACTTCATTATTTTAAAATTTTGAAATTTATTTCTGCGAATGTTATCACAATCAAATTTCATATTTTTAGGAAATTTTTGAGAATTTTTTGTAAAATTTGGAAAGTTAACCATCGTATATTTTTATTAATATCTATATGGTATTTATGCCGATATTTACCCTGAAAAATCAAAAATATTCAAGTTAAAATTCATATTGGCACTTTATACCACAAGGTGTGATGTCTTTAAATTTATTTATTAAATTTGAATTTTTTATAATACTACAATGTCATGATTGTGAAATTTTTTTCATTAAAAATTGTTTCAATTTTCAAATTTTCATCTTTATTACTTTTGCAAATTAATATTTTGATTAATGTGTTGAATTAATTCATTTTTTTGAAATTGAACATATTTTTGAAATTTTTCCGTTTCTAATATATTGAGTTTTTTTTACTTCTCAAATTTTTCGGTGGGATTTTTCTATGTTTATAATTTTTAAAATTTTTCAAATATTTTTATTAAATTCATATTAAATAATTTTATCAAAATTCAATTTATTTTATGAGTTTTGCATTTTTAAATAATAATTTTCTTTTATAAAGGTTTTTTCATAAAATTTTACGAGTTTAAAATTTTTAATTACCTTTTTCTTACACATAAATTTCTCAAAAATTCATTTTTGACTTTTTACGTGGAAATTTTATTAATTTTATTTTTAATGGGCCAAAATTTATCTTTTTGCATTTCATGGGCTTTAAAGCCTATTAATTTTTTTAATGGACCTAATAAGCTCATTAACTTCCAACAAGCCCAATTCGCCCATTTTTGTTTTTTAACAAGCTAAAAAGCTTATTTTAATTAAATTTTTTATGTGATATTTTATTCTTTGAATATACAATTTTTAATTTGTTACAATTTTATCCGTATAATTTGTTTTTGTCCAAATTAATTTTTTCTCTCCCATATTTTTAAATGATGATGTCATGCATGACATCATCATGCAAAATTAAAAAAATAATCATAAAAAATCTTATCAAAATAATAAAAAAGTAAATAATGAAAGAAACTTTGAGAAATGTCTAGAAGCCATTCGACCAAAAAAATTTAAACCTCCTTGGCCGACTCTCCCTTTAAATAAGGGGGAGGTTGTTCATGAGGTTGGTTAGCAATCCATAGCCAAAAAACACTAAAAATTCACTAAATTACTTAAGTTTTTTTTCCAAGCTTTTGAAGCTTTTAAGGCTAATCCACTTAGAAGACTTTTGATTTTTATTCATTTTTGTTAAATTTCGTCCTTTTTTTTTTTTTAGCTTTGTGAATACTTGTGCTCATGGATTTTGATCCATGTTGAAAGGCCAAGTATGAAAGCTATAATCAAAGTTTTTTTATTTTGTTATTAAATTTGATTTTTAGTAGAAATAGTTTGATTTTCATCAAATTAATTCATGTTTGTTGATATAAATAATGTTATTCTCAAGTGTACATTTTTATTCTATTTTTCTTAATATTTTTAGGCTGATTTATGCTAATTTATTCATTATTTATTATATATTTATGCATTTCTATGCTTGGTATAAATTATGATATATATGTACATTGATATTCATCCAAATATGTGATGGAAAATTTGTCTTCTTTGTGAAGTACATGCTGGTCGAAACTTATAATGGCCTTTGAATTGTTTTTCATGCTCGATTTTGTGATATTTTATATTATTTTGTTATGTTTTAAACTTGTTAAAGCTTAAAAATAATTTTCCTAAATTTTTAAAAGCCTTGGAAGGGTATTTCCACACTTGGCCAAGCTTACATGCAAGATTATGTGATGTTTTTGATTTTTTATTAATTTTTTAGGTTATTTTGTAATGATGGAAATCAAAGGAACCAAATTGTAAAAATTGCAAACTTTTTTTCTATGGCCATCCAAGCTTGGTCGAATCATGTAGACATCTTTAAAAGAGTTTTCATGCTTATTCTACCATATATAAATATGCTTCATGCATTTTTTATCATTTTGGGGTCATTTTATAATTGTAAAATGTTCAGGAATTTATTTGCAAAATTTCAAAATTTTTGTTCCTAGGCAATTGGTGTTTGGCCAAATTGATTATGTATTTTTTTTGTATATGTCCTATATGGATTTGGATATGTTTAATATTTGATTTTTGGTTTTATTTCATATAGGGACTAAATTGTAAAAATAAAAAATTTTTGTCGTAAGGTCATCCATGTTTGGCCAAATGTTCCATACATCTTTAAGAGCATTTTTCATACATTTTTAACATGTTTAAATGTATTTTATACATTATTAACCTTTTAGGGACCCTTTTGTAATTTTAAAAAGTTTAGAGACTAATTTGTAGAAATCAAAATAATTATTTCAAGACCATTGGTGCTTGTCTAAATGCTTATTGTGATCTTTGGTATGTACTCCATAATTTTTGTAATGTATTTTGTGTTATTTTGTCATGTTTATTTCATATAGGGACTATTTTGCAAATTTAAAAAAGTTTAGAGATAATTTTACAAAACCTTGCATTTTAAGGTTAATGTGATAGTTTTGATATTTTAGAAATATTCCTAGCATTCCTCTAGTCTGTCAAAAGGGTGCAGAAAATATTAAAACTTTCGTATTCTGGTTTTCTAGTAAGGGTACAAAATATAATTTTGAAAAGTTTAGGGACCTATTAGCAATTTTTGCATTTTAGGTCATTTTTTATGTCACCATGAAGGGTATAATTATCATTTCTATCACTATCGAGTCTTTTAGGTTACCAAGATACTTTTATGTCAAAGGTACACCTCAAAAGTATTTTAGTAATTTTCCTAAAACCAAGTCCTATGTATCATCAAGATATATATATGTTGAAGGTGTATAATAGGAATAGTTTTGTTCGTTTAGGGTAATTGGGATACTTTCACGTCAAAAGTAATCCCTAAAGGCATTTTAGTAATTTTTCTTAGAATCGAGTCTTTTAGAGTCATCTAGATACTTTTATGTCGAAGGTGTATTTAAGGGACATGTTGATTAGATCGACCAAATTCACATCCTTAGTAAAGCATCAGTCACACTGATTCTTTTAATCTTTATGACTTTTCACCAAGTATTGCTTTTATGAATCAGAAAAAAACTTATGCTAAAGGTTAATGAGTAGTGTCGACAGCATTGATGGGCTAAACCAGATCTATTTAGATCTTGTTAATCATGGAACCTAAGGTATCTACTTTTCCCAAGTTCTTGATTATGTTAAGAAATTTTGTAGTTAGTAGAGCTGAGTTTAGTACATTTTGTCTAAATCAGGTATTAAGGAATTTTTTAAATAAAATTGGAATTTTTGAAAATTTAGGCAATGTCTTCGATGCTAAAATAGTACATAGAATTTCTCCCAGCATATAAGAGGGGTTCTATAGATTATCTTAACAATGACATATCCTTTTGAAAATAAAAAAATAGATTTTTTTTAATTTTGAAAAAATAAAACCTTTTGTATTCCTCTAGCTCTCCAATGAGGTACAAAAGATATTTTGATTTTTTTAAAACCTTTCATATTCTATCGGTTCTTTAGTTGGGTGCGAAAGAGAATGATAAAAATTTTAGGTATTCCTTCGGTCTTCCATTGGGGTATGTAAGAGATTTTGATTATTAAAATTAAACCTTTCATATTCCTTCAGCCTTCTAGTGGGGTATGAAAGATATTTTGACCTTTCATACTCTACTATTCCTCTTGTGGGGTAAGAAAAATACTTAGATTTTCAAAAATATTACAAACCCGATTTCCTCTTCGAAATAATAATTTTATTTCATAAAATTTTAATTTTGATATGTGGAAATCATAATTAAATACCAAATATTGAAACCAAATAAAAATCAAAATTTAAATTAACAAGTGGTTAATAAGGTACCAATTGAGAAGTGTCATGAGAGGGATCGATCCTTACTAGTGATTATAATTGACTTTTGGACCCTTTTGTGCAATCTCTAGTATTTACATAGATCTCAGATTTTATTTTTATAGGTTTCATAACCCTCAAAATATGAACTCCGATAGGTGATTAATCTTCCTTGGCCAAAATAGATTGGTGGCGATTCCAAGAAAAATAAATGGTTATTTTGTAATGACTATTTAGAGTTAGTCAAGTGAGTGTTAATCTTGACAACTCAATCCTTAAACACAAAAATTGAAATAAGAAAAAAAATAATAATAATAATATATAGCCCCTAGAATTAAAACAAATAATGATATATTAATGTGTATAGGAACGAGGGTACCCTTACCTTTTAAATCAGGCTAGTTAAGATTCGTATCCTAGCCATGTTGCGACAAAGAGATAACCTAAAGGCAACACAATTCCTTTTAAGTCGTGTTGCCACATGCCCTTTTGCCTTTGGATGATCTGAGCGAGCACTAGCGATTTAAAAGATATATAGTGAGGTTGAGCCTTTGGGTTATCCCTTGATCAAGATTTAAATTAGGCATAGTGATAGAAAAGGGAGAGAGAATGTTGGGTGAATCGTTCATCTAACTAGTCTCAAAAGGCTACCTTAAAGTGGCCATAAATTTGGAGTCACCACTGATCATTCTGGGCTAGGCATGATCAAATGTCTATTGAAAATAGTATTTCAATTTACAAAACTTGAAACATCAATTTCAAAGTCTATGAGGTCCAAAGATCTATCACTTGGGTTCATGACTTGGTCAAGTGTAGGAAAGGATTAGCACCCTTACGATGCCTAAAGTCAATACCTGCTAACTATATCTCACTTTGGTTTTGATTTAATCGGTCTTAATTTATCATTGTTTTGATAAAATCCCCTTTATGCATGGATTTTTGTGAGAACTAAGATCTAGGTTTTAGAAGAAAATTTATATCACCTATGCACCCCAAAGATGTGGAGAACATAGGGATTTTTTATGAAAATAATTTTTGGATTAGATTTTGAAAGTTTAGTTCTATTTTAGGGACTAGAAAGATACCAACACAGACCATTACCTTGTAATTTTTAAAAATAGTTCTAAAATATGAATACACAATGGTCCATACAAAACAGAAATGTGTTAGTAGTACAAAAAAATATATAATTATATCACATAAGAACAATCACACATAAAACATGAAGGAAAACAGGGACGATTGGAATATATCTAATAATTGCCTTTGATTATTGAAGAATAACTGAGATGACAACTTTGAGACATGTTTAGATTTGGCAATAATATCAGGGATCAAAAAAAAAGGTTTTGATTAAAATGACCCAGGTTGTTTGGGAGAAAAATCAAATTTTTGATGAAAAACAGGGTTAAAATATCCCTTTGAAAGGTATAGTTAGAGTATCCCTTAAGGTGAAAATTTTGAATGTGTTTAAAAGAAGGTTTTAATCGAAAGCCCTTTTGATGAAGTTCTGGGAGAAAGAAAATTTAGATTTCAGGTAAAGAACGGGATTGGAATCCCTTCGAAAAGTGGGGTTGAAGTATCCCCAAAGGTTAAAATTTTAGATCTATTTAAAAAGGGCTTTTGATTAGCAGTCCTGAAAACATCCGCGTGGGAGAAAAATTTAAGTTTGAATGAAAAGCGAGGTTAGAGTATCCCTTTGGAAAGTAGGGCTAGAGTATCCCAAAATAAAAAATTTTAATATTTTAAGAGAATAGGAATATTTTGGATAAAAAGTATTTTGAAAGTAGATCCCAAGAGTTTGAATAAATTTATTATTTTTTGTTTTAGCCTTGATCTGAGCGTAAATGACTTGTTTATATTACATGACCCCATGGGAAGTCAATTAGGCACACTTCGAGAAGTTTGAACATCTTGATAAAAGTGGTCAGGAAGTTAGGTTGATTTTAATTTCAAAAACAAAGGACAACATCGCATTGTCTCCCTTTTTGAATTTGTTCTAAGTGGATTCAGAGGTGTTAGGAATCAAGTGAGTACCATTGAAAAGGTGACTCGATAAGGTTTAATATAAAAATATTCCAAAAATCTAGAGAATCGCTTTCTAGGTAGCATTAATTTTTGAAATTGGGTTTGTTTTGGCACTAGAGGCTTGTGCAGGGGAAAGGGCTCTGGAAAATCATTTTAGACTCATTCGGTATCGTTAAATCACAAACAATAGCTTTTCAAAGAGGGAATTTTATGACTTTCGAGGAAACCTATTTAGAAAATTCAAAAAAATCATATGATGGGCCGAAATGGACCAAATAGAAACAAAGGTTCAAAAAATCATAACTCCGTTATCCGAAATGATCTCGGTGCATACTACACACTGTTAGAAAGGTAATTTGATGCTCTTTCATGGACAAATATTATAAATTCCAAAAAATATGTTTGGTCTCAAAAATAATTTTTTTAATGGTGAGCATCATGCTGTTAGAGAAAAATAAATGAGTTTTTTAGTATTTAAGGTTTTTCAAGACTAGACTTGAGCCAAGGATGTCCGAACATCTGTGATAGAAAAGGATAGGTGGCATTGGCATCACGAATTCATTCCATAATACTTGAGTAGTTTGGGATGATAAAATAACCCGTTGACCATGCCACTAATAAGGGTATTAAACTCAAGATCAATGCTTAATATTTTAACAAAAAAAAAGGCATTTTTCTAAGAAAATAACATTTTATTCAACCATGAATCCAGAATTAGGAAGTTTGATTTCTCCCTAATAATGAAGGACTAATTTAGTGAAAACTTTAAATCCATGCTATCTCTATTGATTTGGGGGTAGCATAGATTTAACTTTAGGCTTTTTTAAAAATTAGATTTTGAAACAAACAAGCATATATCTTGACAAAAATGTTATGAATGAAATGTAGCATACATAATAATGAACATCAACAACAATTCAAGTAAATAAAAATGATATTTTGGTAGTAGAAAAGGTGGAAAAAATGTAAAAATATGACAACATGCGTGAGAATGTTAGCATAGACGCTGGTAAACAAGGAACAAATGTGCTAGAATCTTTCAGAAGGCATTTTATTTCATGAAGCCTACCAAGATGTAAGAAAAATGCATGAATATGCTTAAAACATATTAAGGTGAACATTCAAATATAAGATGAACATACGAAGGTAGATGGAACATGATAAGAAATGCATGAATAGGGGCTGTTGTGATGATGAAAATAAAGTATGGCATGTTTAACCATCCAAGCAACATCAAGGAATGAAGTGGATCATCAAGCCTAAGATTACCATTAGCAAGGCCACAATAATGCATGAAAATCTAAGAAGGGTCATGGTAACATAAAGAGATAATAGGATGATAGAGATGTTGAAAAATTAGAGAATAAGTAGAGCAAAGGGGAGAAAATATATAAAAAGTTCCCAGCTTCAGCTTTTTTTCTCTAAGTAACAACTTTGAACTCACATTTTTCCTTTTTTTAGTTGAACAGCAATAAAAATGATGAAAAAATAGCTTTTTTAGTTAGGAGATGGATGGAGGGGAGTTTTAGGAGGACATATAAGTGGAACGGAGGGTTTTAGAAGGGTTTTTAATGGTGGTTCTAAGGAGCTACGGGAATGGAGAGGGGTTTTTGGTTTTTCTAGTGACTAAGGGATGTTGAGAGAATGTGTGAAAGTGAGTGCTTTCTTTGCTGAGAATGTTTGTGTGGTAGGGTTTTATGCTCTCTCAGCGTCTGTGTATGTGTCTCTATATGTCCTTCCCGACTGAACCAAAGTTAGCATATGTAGCTATGTGCCCATGAAGACAAAAAATGCACAAAGCAAGAGCATTATGGGGTTTTGGTGCATGTACTTTATGCAGAGACAAGGTACTTTGGTTAGCTACCATGCAAACTCATTGGTTTGCTCAGCAAAAATAGTGGATCAAGGCCACTTTATATAGCTGAGCATTGAGAAAAACCAACCTTACCCTTTGGCAATTTGCCTAATGTCATAAAATATCCCTTGTTGTTGGCTATTTGGGCCTTAAAAATTTATCTAAATCCAATCACAAGCCCAAAGCTGAAGCTTGGTATGAATTTTGATTATTTTTGGCATAAGAAACATGTTTGAGTTAGATTTTAAATCAGTGGTGCAATAGCTGAAAAATACTTAAACTGGGCAAAAATACTTTGATGTATTTATGCAAAACATTTTTTATCGATATCTAAGGTAATTTTTGCCCATGAGTATCAATACAATGAAGCATATATCGATACCAAGAGCCAAAAAATAGTTTTTAGTCTTGAGACTTAAAGGTATGTATTGATACTTCATGGGTTTATATTGATACACTTACTTGAGTATTGTAGATTTGGCCAAGTGTCATAATTTTAGCTGCTGGCAAGGTCTGTATTAATACAAACATGCTAAGTACTGATACCACTCATTAGGCCTTGCAAACCCTCTTATATCAATAGTACATGTGAAAATTTGAATTTTAGCAGTGTAACTGCTTGGTACTACTACCTATGCACCAATATGACCTGTATGTACCTATGGCTCCCTAAATTACCTCACTTTAGTTGAAAGTGACAAGAAATTGACCCATGCTCATTCATTTAACTCTAAGAATGCAAAGATGATGACCTCTTGATGCCTTAGATGGTGACATCTGATGCCTTAGATGATCCTTGAACAAATGGTTTGTCTACAGCTACCCCTCTTTGGCCGTTGTTAAGTATTAAGAATAAAGCAAAGACAAATAGACATATTTTGTTCGAGGTAGGATGATATTCCTTGAATGCTCATAAAAAAGAAATTTAATCAATGTTTTACCTTGATAATCATAATACATTGGCAATAATTTTGATGAAAGTTTGGATTGATTTTTGTAAGGTTTGACCTTCCTACTAGATTTTTATTCTTTTTTAAGGTTTGATCTCCCTAGATAGGCACCAGCTAAAGTGGACTTTGACTCGTTAGGTGCATAACTCTTTATCGGTGAACTAGATTGGCACCCAGCTCTTTGTGGATAAACTTAATTGGCGCTTTACTCTTTGAAAGCAGACTTGATTAGTGCCCAACTCTTTATGAATAGACTTGATTAGTGCTTTACTTTTTGAAAATGGACTCGATTGGTGCCCTACTCTTTAAAAATAGATGCAGTTGGGCCGTGTTCTTTGAAATGGACTTGGTTAGTGCCCTGCTCTTTGAGGATGGACTTGGTTAGTGCCCTGCTCTTTGAGGATGACTCGGTTGGTGCCTTACTCTTTGAGGATAGACTTGGTCGTTGCCCTGCTCTTTGAAGATGGACTTGGTTGGTGCCTAGCTTTTTGGAGATAGACTTACTTAGTGCCCTACTATTTGAAGATCAACTCGGTTGGTATCTAGTTCCTTATGGACTAAATAGGAAAATGGCATTCAGCTTTTTAGACTATAAAATAAGAAAAAGGCATTCCAGCTGTTTGTGGATTAAAAAGGAAAAAAGGCATCTAACTCTTTGTGGACTAGAAAGAAAGATGTGTCTAGCTATTTGTGGACCAAAAAGAAAAAAAAGCATCTAGCTTTCATGGACTAAAAAGAAAAATATGTCCAGCTCTTTATAGACTAAGAAGAAAAAGGTGTCTAGCTCTTTATGGATTAAATGATATGAATTTAAATACATTTCCTAGGTAGCTTTTTGATTTCTAAGCTTGTGAGGTCAAGAATTCTTACCTGGAACCTTTCAAGGTTTTTCGAAAATAAAAAATTATACCTAAAGTTCTTTGCTAGCATGACTTCTATGAGCAAGAACCTATTGTATGAATGATGCATGAACATGCAAATGCATGATACAGAGGTGATGGTTGTTAAATCCTAATCCAGATATCTATTTTGGTCATTTCAGTCATTTATTCTTCACCAAGTTTGATAAAGTGATCTTTTTCCTAGGATTCACCAAGCTTATTTTAGATTTCTTAAGGTTTTGAGTGATAAGGTTACTTTTAGAAGGTACAGATGGCCCGTGATTGTAAAGGGATGGTTATGCTTAAACAGTTCGTGTTTGGGGCCTTCTTGTTAAGTTAAGCTTGCTAAAAGTATGGATGATTTCTATTGTCAATTCGATTAGGGAGGTGCTTTTAGTGATCTAGCTTTCATGGACTAAAAAGAAAAATATGTCCAGCTCTTTATAGACTAAGAAGAAAAAGGTGTCTAGCTCTTTATGGATTAAATGTTATGAATTTAAATACATTTCCTAGGTAGCTTTTCGATTTGTAAGCTTGTAAGGTCAAGAATTCTTACCTGGAACCTTTCAAGGTTTTTCAAAAATAAAAAATTGTACCTAAAGTTTTTGCTAGCATGACTTATATGAGTGGGAACCTATTGTATGCAAATGCGTGATACAGTGATGATGGTTTTTAAATCCTAATCCAGCTATCTATTTTGGTCATTTCAGTCATTTATTCTTTACCAAGTTTGATAAAGTGATCTCTTTCCTAGGATTCACCAAGCTTGTTTTAGGTTTCTTGAGGTTTTGAGTGATAAGGTTACTTTTAAAAGGTACAGATGGCCCGTGATTGTAAAGGGATGGTTTTATGCTTAAACAGTTCATGTTTGGGGCCTTCTTGTTGAGTTAAGCTTGCTAGAAAGTATGGATGATTTCTATTATCAATTTGTTTAAGGAGGTGCTTTTGGTGATCTAGATGGCATGATCTAAACTCCAATTGTTTGGGTGGTAGTTAGAAAAGGATTTTTGCCCCTTACCTTTGGGCTAAAGTTTGCTGGGGAAAAGGTTTTGAACACATTTCTAGGATGTAAAAGTTTAAGGGTAAGACTAACTATGGTTCCAAGATTCATTCTTGATCTTTAGACATGAAACAACTTTCCTGAGAAGTTCCATATTTCAAAGTAATGCTAGCTGTTCATGTATCAAGCATTATCAATTAAATGATAAACATGATACAACATAGGATGCATGAGTTACAAAAAAACTTTGAGGAAAATCAAGTGATTGCACTAAAAAAAAAGAATACAAGTTATGAAAAATTCTAAGATCACAAAAGATTTGGAATTACAAAAGAGTCAATAGTGGTCTTTTTGGCTACTTAGCCCCTGATGTTAATGACATGAATATTTCATTGAGTGTTTTTGGATGCCTTTCTCAAGTGATTAATCTTTTTGGTATTGGCTGACTCACGAGAAGATTCTTTAGATTGCTCTATGGTGGGATAGCTACCCCAAGGTTGGGTAGACATAGTATGTCGAGCACAGGTCAGAATAAGATTCAATATAATAGGTCAGTATAGAATAGGTTGGTCAGGTTGTAATTTGGTGTTTTGGTCAAGGAAGTATGGTTCTGGATTGGATCAAATCTTATGGAGATTTTGGTTGTTTACACCTACTTTTCAGATTTTTGGCTTGAGCGAGTTCACTTTCTTAGATGATCTCTCTATTTTTTTTGTTTCTTTAGAGAAAAAAAAAGAAGGATAGGATGCCCTTTCGAATCTTCATTCTAGAATCCTTTAAAGCATAGTATTTCTTGATGGAATCAAAATTGACAGTATCAGGCAAATCACTGCTGTCCATCTTAGTTAAAATCGAGCTCATCCAGAAAACATGCACTTAACCACATACAGCCCTTCCCAATTGGTAGTCCATTTTTCTTGAGCATCTTTATGAATCGAAAGGATTTATTTAGGCACTAGTCACTTTTTGAAACTGATCAGGATGGACTTTTTTGTTATGGCTCCTATTTTTTTTAGTACATTTGCCTGTGACAAATGACTTTCATTCTTTTCTCCTTAATGAGATTGAGCTGTTCTTATCAGTTCTTGACCTATTCAGCTTCTTCAAATTGTTATTCCATCAAGCCTTTGGGTGAAGGGGTTTCGACCTTGATAGGTAGAACAATCTCTATGTCGTAAACTAGGGAAAATGGGGTAGCACCCGTAGAAGTTCAAACTATTGTACGATAGGCATGTAGTGCAAAAGGTAACTTTTTATGCCAATATTTATATGTTTCGACCATCTTTTCGACTATTCTTTAATATTCTTGCCGGCTGCTTCAATTGTCCTATTCATTTTCTAATGATACGGCATTAAGTTATGATATTGGATTTTAAATTGGGAACATATTTTGCTTGCATCATCTTATTTTTCAAGTTATTTGCATTATCTGTGATGATTTGTTCGGGAAGCCCATATCTAAGATTATGTCCTATTTCACAAATTTGCACACAATGGACTTGCAAACGTTGGCATAAGAAGTTACCTCTGCCCCTCGGTGAAGCGATCAATAGCAACCAATACGAAGCGGTGGATGATCGGTCCGATCATATCCATGCCCCACATAAAAGAAGGCCATGGAACTGTCATAACATGCAGAGGTGATGGCAAGAAATGGACTTATGTTCACTTAGATTTGGCATTTGTGGCACTTTCAAGCATGGTTAATGCAATCTTTTTCAAGAGTCAACTAATAATAGTTTGATCATATGATTTGTTTTGCTATTTGGTGTCCATTGGCATGTGTATCGCAAATTCTTTCATGGACTTCTTAAAGAATTCTTTTAGCTTTAGAGGCATCCATACACCAAAGTAGCACCTGATCCCAGCCTTTCTTGTAAAGATTCCACCATCCAAAATGAAGCTCATAGCCATTCTTTGGGTAGTTCTCTTATCAGGTTTAGTGGCCACACTTAGGTTATTGTTGATCTCTGACATACTGGAGGATGTCATGATACCGTGACAGGCCATCCTTCTCTTTTTTTGATATTCTGACAATATGCGAGAGTTGTAAAAATGCTTATCTAAATAGGAGCAATATCTGATTCTTAATTCATTTTGAACATGGACGACAAGGTACCCAAGGTGTTAGCTACTTGGTTCTCTTCCCGAGGAAAGTGCTAAAAGTTGATATCATCAAATTCTTTTCTGAGTTTTGAAATTAGCTTCCATAATGAATCAATTTAGGATCACGCATTTTCCATTCTCCTTTTAGTTGGTAGATGACCAAGGCTGAGTCTCTAAATACTTGAAGAGTCTTGATACTTTTTTTAATGGTGGCTTAGAGTCCTATGACATAGGATTCATATTTAGCTATATTGCTGGTATAATCGAAGTTTAATCTTGCGGTGAAAGGGCAGTAGTTTCCATTAGGTGAGACAAGAATTTCCCCAATTCCATGCCCTAATGCATTTGAAGCTCTATCGAAGTACATTTTTTTAGATGAATTGCAATCGACAGCATCTTCTACCTTAGATATGCACATCAGATCTTCATCAAAAATTTAAAGTCCAAAGGTTAATAGTTATCCATTGCTCTGCTTGCCAAAAAGTCCGCTATTGTGCTACCCTTGATGGTCTTCTAGTTCACTTACATGATGTCGTATCCAGAGAGCAAGACTTACCACCTAGCTAATCTCCTTGACAAGGCATAGACCTTGCATAAATACTTGATGGGACCAAGTTTGGCAATCAACCATGTGGTAAGGTATAGCATGTATTGCCTTAACCTCCGGATAGCCCCAACCAGACCGCAACATAATTTTTTTCACTGCAAAATAGTTATTTTCACACTCTGTGAACTTCTTGCTCAAGTAATTGACAGCCTATTCCTTCATGCCTGACTCATCATGTTGGCCTAATACATAGCCCATTGACCAATCAAAAACTTATATATACAAGATTAAAGGTCAGTTGGGCACTAGTGGCACAAGTACTAATGATTCAAAAGGTAGTGTTAGACTTTATCAAAAGCTTTCTGACATTCTTTATTCCATTTTCCAAGATGTTATTTTCAAAGTAGTCAAAAGATTAGATTGCATATGTCTGTTAGTTGAGATATAAATCGGGCAATGTAGTTCAACATTCCTAAAAAAAACCCTCACTTTTTTTTTTGGTATGAGGTGGTGGTAGGCTCTGAATGGCCTTAACATTGTCAGGATTGACTTCTATTTTTTTTTTGCTTATAATGAAGCCCAATAGTTTATCAGATGTGACACTGAAGGTGCATTTGGTAGGATTTAACTTGAGCTAGTATTTCTAAAGTTGTTTGAAGAGTTTTTGCAAGTTGGCAACATGTTTACCCTTCTTTGGTGATTTAGCAATCATATTGTTTGCATACACCTCTATTTCTTTGTGCATGAAGTCATGGAACAAAGTTGCCATTGCCTTTTGATAAATTACCCTAGCATTTTTTAGCACAAAGGGCATTACTTTGTACCAAAAAGTGCCCCACATGGCCATAGCTAACACTTTAATCTGGTTATACCCTAAAAATCCATCCATGAAAGAAAATAGTGCATTTTTGGCAGTGTTGTCTACTAGGGTGTCGATGTGAGAAAAGGGAAATTTTCCTTTAGGCTGGCTCAGTTCAAGTCCCTATAATATACACACAGCCGCACCTTGCCATCCTTTTTAAGGATCGGGACTATATTAGCCACCCATTTAAGATATTTAGCTACTTTAAGAAATCTAGCCTCAAATTGCATCTTTACTTCCTCTTTTATCTTCAGAAGCACCTTCACTTTCATCCTTTTAAGCTTTTGTTGTAGAGGCTTGCACTCAGGTTTAAGGGAAAGTTTATGGACCACTATGCTGGTCTCTAATCTGGGCATGTCCTAGTAGGGCTAGGCGAACACATCTCGATATTCTTGAAGGAGGTTTGTTAGTTCAGTTTGGGTTGATAGGTTTATAGAGGTTTCAATTTTGACCTCCTTTTGATCTTCTTCCATTCCTAGGTTTATAAGTTTTAGTGGGCTCTTTGTAAGATAATATCAGTTTTTCTTCTTGTTCAATTAATCTTAACAGGTCTGAGGGTACAAAACTCTCTTTAAGTCTCTTTCAGACTCGACTTCACTAATGTAGATTAGTTGCCCAAAATTAATGTTCAGAATCTCAGTATGAATATTCATGTCATTTTCATCTGGTTACTTGAAAATATCGACAAAAACAAATATAGGCAGAAAAGCACGTAGAAGAAGGTTTAAGGGTTGGCAAGAATTATGAAAGTTGATATAAAAGATTAAATGCAATGTTTAGTCATTTTCATTAATAATACTTAATAGAGGCCACCCATCCAAAGGATCCCATAATGCTTTTGTGCGGAAGCGTGTAGGTTTAGTTCATAACATTACTTTGAAACATATTTGAATAGTACGAGAATCTTAATTTCAATCCAAACACTTGGAACAAGACTTGGAAAGCATAGACTAGTCTCCCAGACTGTTATTGACATCTCTGGCTCATTGATCGCGTTGATAGAGAGATCCTTAAATGCCTTGTTCAATACGAGCACAACATTGCCAGAGGCTATATTCGCACATATATTTAGATAGAAACATTCCTAAAGTAGTGGAAATATTATTAACTTTTGCCCCAATTGTTATCCCAATAAGGGAGCTATCCTCTTTCGTAGATCTTTTAAGCTTGCTTTCTTTTTTGTTGTACACTGGCATGAACCTTAACCCTCTTCTATCGGTTTGGTTGATAACTTTAAGCGCTCTAGCAATTCCTAGAGGATGTTTTCCAAGTCCTTTTCTGGCTCGGGCACCCTTGTCAATGGTAACTGTAAACCCATATGAGTGCTTTTTTATAGATTAGGACCAACCATTGGCAACCCTTCTTTGACATAAGTGGCATTGACGAACTCAAAAGATTAAAATGAGGATTCTAGAACATCTTCATTGGGCTCACATACGGGGCATTGGTAAAAGTAGCAGCAATAATATCCTCTTTTCCTTTGATGCTTACAACATTGTTTTTAATGATGAATTTTAACTTTTAATGAAGTGATGATGGCAAGAGTGAATCTAAGGCTTTCCCAGCAGGCAATAATATGATAGAATGATATCCATCACATGGAAGCCAACCTCATAAGTGCATGGACTAATTTGGCGTAGAATAGTAATGTTTCCCATGACATTTCTATAAGCTCCATCAAATGCTCATATGACCATGTGACTATTTTGGATATGAAATGCATCAATTGGGAGCTTGTTCAAGCATAATATAGGTATTACATTTAGAGCTAACCCATTATTAATGAATACCTTGGGCAACATGTTGTCTTTGCAGTAAGTGTTAATGTGAAGGGCTTTAAAATTTCCTCTTCCTCTATGAGTAATTTCATCATCATTGAAAGATATATGGTTATTGGCAGTAACACTGCTTACTAGATGATCTAACTAACCTATAAAGATGTTATGACGGACATATGCCTCATTCAAGACCTTAAAAAAAGCATTCTTATGACCTTTAGAGTTTAAGAGCAGTGATAGCACTGATATCTTGGCAGATTACTTATTTAATTGATCGATAATGTTGTATTCGCTGTGCTTGATGAACTTAAGAAATTTTGTAGCTTTTTTCTTCCTTACTAGCTCCTTAACCGCTATAGGGTTTAATTCTTGGGCTATAAACTTTAATGCCTAAAATATATGAGTGGTATTCTTTTGTTGGACTTCATTTCTTGATACAGCTGGGGCATAACATCTGCCACTCCGAGTTAACTTACTTGCCCCTAAAAGGTCATTGTTTGCTGCTTGCTGACTAGATTTTTTAGAAATTAAAGTTTTGCTTTCTTATATCTAAGAAATCGCCTTGTTGTCCTTATAAACGAAAGGGGATGGAAATTGAATGATCATTTTTAGTGTGGACTGAACAGAGGTAGCTTTGGCTTTTGGTCGGTTGTCAAATAAGATTAATGGCCTCTCAACCTCGTAAGAAGGATTACTCTCATCCTTCTCTGTGGCATTGATAGACAGTACCATGTTTGCTGACTGGGTATATGAAGATCACTTTTTATCATAGAATTCAATGAAGCCCTCATTCATCATTCTTTGAACCATAACACGAAACTCCTTGGATGTTTGAAGAGTGTGATCATAGACATGATGGAAATCGCAAAAATAATTGGTTCCTTCCCATGTCCTTTCAACCTCGTTAACCAAATTAGCTTGCACCAAGATTTGCCAAACCAAATTCATTGGCGTCCTAAGCTCCTCTATAATTTTTACGATCTCACTGTCCTCTTCAATGGCCATTTTTTTGCATCAAATTTAGCATGGTCCTTGGATGAGTTGTTTCTAACACTGGATTTTGGCCTTTGTTTAGCCTTAAATTTTATTTTTCCTTTGCCTTTGAGGGTATCTCTTTTGTCTGAGTCAGTTTTCATGGCCTCATCAATCATTTCACCTAATATGACTGAAAAGTTTTTCGGGTGGCTCTTTACTATTTTCTTATAATAGAAGGTGTGTAATGTGCCAATGAACTTAACAATCATCTCTTTTTCTATCAATAAGGGGTGAATTTAGTCAACTTCTTTCATTTACATTACAGCGTATTGCTTAAAGCTTTCATCAGCTCTATTTTCAATGTTCATAAGAGAGCAATAACTTGAAGCCCAATCGATGGTAGGTTTTTCCTTATCTATGGTATTAACAAATAGTCCAATGTATTTATTTCACTCCTCATAGAACTAATTGTGGACCTGTCCATCATCTTTTGGACCATCTCTAGGACAAGTTGGTAGTGTTACAGAGTGTGCCCTTAACTATAGTGGTAGCAAAATGGTTCAATGTTTTCTTTACTCTGGTGTTTAACACCAGACACTATTCCTACCTTCACAAAAGCCTGCCATACCTTACTTATCAAGATTTTAACCTCTCTACTTCTTTTGACCTAATATCTTTTCCTATCAACCACCGCATTCACTCTTGGCTTTGCATGGCTAAGAAATGGATTAGCTCCAATGTTACATCCTAGCCCTTTGTTCGACCTTGATCACATTTTTTTTCTAACAGGCTCTGCACTTTTCTTTTGAACAAGGTGCAATTTTCAATAAAGTGGTCTTATGCTCTAACATGGTACTCACAATAGGCATCCTCATCATAGCATCTAGGATACGATGTGATCTCAAGCTTATAAGTACTAGGGCCACTAGCTGGCCTGACAATAAACGGGAGTAAATCTCTTTGTAGGAATAAGAAAATGACTCAAAATGTTCCCTTTCTCAGGGTGCTTGTTGAATATTTAGAGTTCTTATGTTGTTTGCATTGTAGGATTATGCACTTTGGGCCGTGTTTTGAATAGGATTCGGTACGAAGCTTATTGTTAAAGCGAATCCCATCGAATGAATTGATTGTGGTACTGGTGAGTAAAGGTTAAAGCCTGAATACACTATGTTTGGGAAGTACATACTTTAGGCAGAATATGGATTCCAAGTAACCCTAATTGGCCTTTCACTAACAACATTCACCTCTTTCTCTTTACCCATGACCGTTGACTCTTTACTTAGCCCAGAAAATTCTCCAATGGATATCTTGCCACATTTGATAGCATTATTAATCATTTTGCCTAATATAACCATGTCGATAAAATTCTTCATGGCATTTTCTACTAACCTTTCGTAGTAGGGAGCTCGTAGGGTGCCATAAAAATGACCATTATTTCTTTTTTGATCAAAGAAGGATAAACTTGAGGTACATTTTATTTCCATCTTTGAGCATGCTGTTGGAAACTTTTGAAGGCTTTCTTTTCTATGTTCATAAGGGAAACATGATCTGGGCCTAGTCAGATATGTGATTATATTAATCGAAGAAAGCACGAGCCAATTTGACTATGTCTAAATTTTTATGGGATTTAGCTCTATATAACAATAGATGGCAACCTCAGTCAGGCTATCCTAGAAATAATGAATTAGCAACCTTTTATTCTCCTCGTATCAGGACATCTTGTGACAATATATGCATAGGTAGGCAGTAGGGTCCATGTCCCATTGTATTCCTCAAATTCAACACTTTGAACTTAAGTGGGATGATGAGGTGAGAAACCAATCTTAAATACTTGGCATTTATAATCCTAAACATGTCGCTTCCTTTGATAGCTTATGGTACTTCTCTAGTGACTGATACTTGTCTAAGTCTTCATCGTTTTTTGAAGACCTCTTTACTCTTTCCTATTTTGCTTGCTCATCAAGATTTGAGACTATAAGTCTTGTCGATGAAGACTTGCTCTAGAAAATCATTAAACTAGATGAGGTACCATTGCTGAGTTAATTAAATAACTAGTTGAATTGATGGAATCATCATTGCTGGAGGATGCTATCCATGTGATACCCCTTCTTGAGCATTAGGGGCTTCAACACCACTACTCAAGTTACTCTTAAGATTGATCAATTCTTTTCCTGCATCGACGGCGCTCATTTGCCTTTTTTCTTTCAAAACCTTGAATAATAGCCTAGTCAGTTTCATAATCTGAGCTTGGAGTTCTTCATTCTTACAAAGTGATTGCTCCTAAAATCCTTTTACATGAGCTTAACTCATTCAATACGAGCTTGGTGATCATTATTTATGGCTTTCCAATGATTGCACGTGTTATACCGATGATGAACAATAGGTTTTATGTTTTAGAGAACCTTCACTTTAGATTATTATTGGATTAAGCTTTTATGATGTTGTGAGCATGTTTGATGAGATGCCAATAAGTATGCAATCATGATGATAAATGACATACAAGAATAAAGCAATGATAGAGTTGAGTTAGTCATGTAAATGCAAGAAAGACAATTGGATTAGAGAACAATTTCACCAATAGTGTCTTTCATTAAAGCAACAAAATATCCTGATTACATGATTACATTTGGAAATGCCTAACACAGTTTCATTGTTTGATCACATGTTCCAAGAAATACAACAATTCTTGTTCTTAGGTTCCGATGGGCAGGATGTCATGTGTCAAGGATTGGACTATATCGATCATGTATTCAACCTTTAACTGGGCCGCCTGAATATGCTCGGAAAGACGGCGGTGGTGGTCTTATAATTCTAGCATGCTTGATCAAACATTTTTAGCCACTCAGAGGCCCTTACTAGTTTATCAAATTAGTCTTAATGAACTTATAGAAAATGCTCTAAATCTTGGATTCTTAGTGTTATAACTTCATTCTCGAATAAATTTGCTCTTAAGTCTCAAGGTCGAGCTTTTAGGCATCCATTCTTTCTTTGGTAAGTTGACATGAGGGCATAGGCTCTAGCAAGCTTCTTTCTATTAGCCCTGGCTTCTTTTTCCATTGATGCAGCTTTTTTTTTTAGGGTAACGATCTCTACCTCCCATTCTGCTGATGACTTGCCAAAGCGTTGGCTTTGCTTACTTTACTAAGTGCCACATATTTTTTTCAAACTCTCGAGATTCTCCTTGAAGTGATTTTTCTCCTTAACAACTCTGTTCATTTCACCATCCTGAAGATAGAGGTCTATTTCAATTTGACTTTTCTTTTCTTTTAAATGAGTGATTTCCTTAGCAAAGGCTATTTTTTCCTTGCTCGAATTCTTGGTGGAACAATTCTATCTCTAAGGAGAATTCATCAACTGACACTTGTAATGCTCCAAACAAAGTTAAAGGTGTCATTGATGTGACGAACCCTTCACTCGTTATATCCCAGAGTCATACTACTTCGTCTCTAGTACCTATCCATAAAATAAGTTTGTCTCTGAGCATGGAAGGCTAGCTGAACTTTATATTTATAACTAGGCTCACAATAGTTAAAATCCCACTACTCTAGGTCTTGGATGAAGGAGATGAATTGCCAACATTGAACTTGTTGCAAGACTAAGATAGGTGTGTAGCTAGTGCTTCCCCATAATCCCGAAAGTGGCACGCAAGTATAATCTCTGTATCGATATATGAAAGTCTGTGATGAAAACTAAAGGGCCTTCCATGTCACCACTTCCCTTCTAAGATTCTAGAATTTTTGGATCTATTACTCTTCGAACTTGTCTTGGGACCATTTCTTCTTAATGACTTTCACAATATGACTAAAGTTAGGCAAAAAATGTATAACATTCTTCTCTTTTCGAGGCAAAAGTGGCTAATAAGCCAAATGTGAAGAAGTGGCGCGTATTTGATAAAGTGACTTGTACCTATTTTCTTGCAAAAACTGAGTGCTCAAATTGTTTCAGCAACAATGACGGGTGAGGGATTGATGTTGCAACATAAGTAGGAAAAGAGATCTGCTACGGTTGCTTGAACATAGCCTAATGTTTTCAGGAATATGACCAAACCATATATTGCTAGAGTATAGATATCTTAGATTTTTCAAATGTTAACAGTACTTGCCATTGATGCCTTCAACTAGTCCATGGGATGCATTTACTGTTACCTTTTGTCTTGATATGACTCTCGATCCAAGACTCCATTGCCCTGAGAATATGAGCTAATCTCTTCTTGAAGGTGAAAGGTTGTAAAGCCTTACAATATATCCTATCAGCCTTAGCTCTTTTAATATTGAGTAATGCAATATATTCATCAATTGTGGGGACTAAATCTTTATGATTGAAAGTGTAGCATTTATATGCTAAATTCCAAAACTAAGACACTACTCTTAACAGGCCATCATCCAAATAGATCTAGAGTAAGAGGGCTATGTCTCCTTATCTCTTCATGAATGATTCCTCTTGGTATTATTCCAACTAGTCCATATATGCTTCAGATCTTGCCAATCATTCTGATGAAACCCTATCTTGACCCTTTCATGCATTATTGAGACATACCTGGGTTTGAGAATGTCCTTATTCTAGCGTTATCAACGTTCCAACCATGCTTGGACTTCTTTAAAATGCTTTAGATCAGAAGTGGATATTGCTCCATGAAAGGTACCTCTTCTTAAAAGTTGAACCATTGGCTAATTGTCCCATAATGATGATGATTATGTTAAAATGATGCATATGTTAAACAAAAAACAAAAAAGGAACAACTTAGTGGCCATACATAACAATAATCATAAGGATAAAAGAGTAAAAGAATAGAAATAAAATTACACCAAGACATTTACCCCAATGATGAATGGTACAATGCCTAAGGGCGAACATGGTATGATAGCAAATGGATAGCATAAAGGCATGTCCGAGTTAAAAGAAAAATTACAAGTAATAAGATGACATGATACCTCGTGGGAATAAAACTGACTGACTAAGCGATGACATTCATTCATCACCCTCGTTAAGCTATTTTTAGGACAACATACGATTTGTTTAGGCCAAATAAGACTCTTTTAAGATGACATGAGGCATTATAGGCAACAACATTCACTTATCATCACCCACTTATTGAAAAGGATTTGTCGTAAAACATGATCATGAAATAAAATAACAAATGCCAGCGACAATCTGTGTCCATCGTCGCCTATGTAATCATAGTGTGTAAGAGTAAAGGTAAGAAGTATTTCCCCAAGTGACCCTATTCTCTGAGTTATTCTAGCAGTGTTCTAGGATGGTTTAACCTGGTTTGGCTTGCAGGGTTCACTATATGGATTTAAGTTGATGCCTAAATTAGTATCCAAATTGCTCCTCTATTTGGTAAGGACAGCCAAGGCACCTTGATCCTAGGCCCATAGTAGGTTTGATGGAACGGTTTTGATCCGGTGGATGTATTTCCCTATTCAAATGTGGAGGAGTACTTATGAGAGACATAGGTAATTTATACCTCAGAAGGTCTTGCCATGCCTATGCAAAAGGTTACTCATGAAAGTGGATAGCTTACTTCTTCTTAATAATTGGTATGCTAACCTCACCCTAAATTTTGGTGGGAATCTAGTGCAAACGCATGTTCATGATGTGTCGAAGAAACAATCAAACCTTTTGTTTTACCCTTATATTACAATACTAATTCAAATCAATATTTATTTAGGAACAGAGTAGTCCCTGACAATCATAGGATAGAAACACAAAAGACACAAAGGTTAGAAGATAAAGATAAAAAGGGATTATAACTAAATAATGATGGAAACTGAAAAAACCAAAGACAAAGTGAGATATAGCTAGCCATAAGCCTAACTTTCTAATTAGTCCTCAATGGAGTCGCAAAGCTGTCACCACATGCCCTTTTACCTTTGGATGATCCAAAGCGAGTGTACGTGACTATAACCAAGGTAACAATAATGCATGAAAATCTTAGAAAGATCATGGTAACATAAAGAGGCCACTAGGATGATGGAGATGCTGAAAAATCAAAGAATTAGTAAAGCAAAGGGGGGAAAATACCCAATAATGCATGAAAATCTTAGAAAGATCATGGTAACATAAAAAGGCCACTAGGATGATGTAGATGCTGAAAAATCAAAGAATTAGTAAAGTGAAGGGGGGAAAATACACTAAAAGTTTCTCTGAGTAGCAACTTTGAACTCACTTTCTTCTTTCTTTTTTATGTTAAACAATAAAAATGATGAAAAGAAAGAGCTTTTTTAGTTATGATATGAATGGAGAGGAGTTTCAAGAGGAAATACGAGTGGAGGATTTTGAAAGGCTTTTTAATGGTCTTTTAAGGAGCTACAGGAATGGAGAGGGATTTTTAGTTTAGTGGTAAGGGATACTGAGAAAATGTGTGAAAGTGAGTGCTTTCTTTGCTAAGAATGTTTGTGTGGTAGGTTTTGCTGCTCTCTATGTCTATGTATGTGTCTTTATATATCCTTCTCAGCTGAGCCAAGGTTGGCATATATAGCCATGTGCCCATAAAGACAAAAAATGCAAAAAGCAAGGGCATTGTGGGGTTTTGTTGTATGTACCTCATGTAAAGACAAGGTACTGTACTTAACTACCATGCAAACTCATTGGTTTGATCAGCAAAAACAATAGATCAAAGCCATTTTATGCAGCTGAGCACTGAGAAAAATTGGCCTTACCCTTTGGCAATTTGCATAATGTCATAAAATGTCCCTTGTAATTAGCTATTTGGGCCATAAAAATTTGCCTAAAGCTAGTCACAAGCCTAAAGCTGAAGCCTAGTAAGAATTTCGATGATTTTTGGTGCAAAAAACATTTTTGAATTAGATTTTCAAATAAATAGGCTACAAAATGGATTGAACTGGGCAAAATTACCTATGTGTACTGATGCAAAACATCTTGTATCAATGCGAAAGGTAATTTTTGCCCATGACTATCGATACAATGAAGCATGTATCGATACAAGAGCTAAAAAAAGTTTCTAGTCCCGATACTTAGAGGTATGTATCGATACTTCATGGGCTTTTATCGATACATTTGCTTGAGTATCGATACATTTGGCCAAAAATCATAATTTTAGCTATTACCAAGTTCTATATCAATACAAACATGCTAAGTATCGATACCACTCATTAAGTCTCGATACTGAAGCCTCTTGCATCGATACAACATGTGAAAATTTGAATTTTAGTAGTGTAAGAGCTAAGTATCAATACCCATGCACCAATATGACTAGCACATACCTGTGGCTCTCTGAACTATCTCATTTTAGTCGAAAGTGATGAGAAATTAACCTGTGCTCATTCGTATAACTCCATGGATGCCTGGATGGTGACCCTCTGATGTTTTAGATGGTGGCCTTCAATGCCTTAGATGATTTTCAAACAAAATAGGGTGTTTACAAGTCATGCGCATCACCATCCAAGCGATTCCAGTTGTGCCAGGGGCACATCACAACAATAACTAGGCAATATGGGATTTTAGACTCAAGAATTCAACAAATCCTTCCTTAAGTCAAAAACCCAATTACCTCAATCCTTTTTGAGAATTAAACTCTCTTCTCAGTCTTTTTTCTACTTGTTACCTTTAAGCTTTCTTCTCGTGAAGTAGTCTTATAAGTAACAAATGTTCTTCTAGCCTTTTCTACCTTGTAGAACCAAGCAATTTCCCCTGTACACTTTGCATGTCTTCCCAATTCCCATATACTTACATTTATGTGACATCATCTCTCCCAATGAAATAATGTTGCCATTAGTAGTGGGCACATACTTCAAATTAGGAATATCTTGGACTTTATCATTATTGAATAAGCGAACTTTTCCTATGCCTTCAACTTTCAACTTTAGTTTCTTTCCAACAATGACGCAGAAAAGATCTCCATCCTTTTGCAAAGTATTAAACATGGCTTGATCCTTACCCACATGCACATCGACTGAAAAATCCAACACCTTTTAGAATGATTCTCAATCGAATCATTACTATCTATGTAAAGCAAATCAACATGATCACTAGTTTCAACTACATTAGCTAATGCCTTCCCATTCTATTTTAACAACTTTAGACTCTTCAAGTCCTCTCGCATTTGTGGACATTGAGATTAAAAGTGCCTAGCTTCTTCGCAATAGTAATACTTCGCATCACCATGCCTCTCCTTTTAGACTTTTCTCCTTGTCCAGTTTTATCGTGAAATGTGTTTTTTCTTTTTTAACATCTTTCACTAGCTAGCATGCATCCACTTTCATCGGCATGATCCGTCTATGCATTCCCTGATGCTCCCTTAAAACTATTCATATCATCTAGCTTAATAGTATTTTTGCCAATTATTAGTGATCTCACCAATAATCTATAGGATTGTGACAATAAAGCTAATAAAGCAATTGCTTGCTCTTCATCACTTAGATTCTCTCTTATATTCAGCAATTGGCAAATAAATTGATTTAACTTATTAATATGATCATGCAGATTACGTCATTCTTCTATTTTTAGCATGTACAAGTCTATCTCCAAGCATAAGCGATTGGTTAATGACTTCGATGCATAAATCTCCTCAAGCTTCTTCCAAATTCCTATAGGTGTTTTCTTATTTAACAAATTATACTTCCTTGAAGAAGCAAAAGCTAAACTGATTTTGCTTGCAGCTTTCCTCTGCATAGACTGCTACTCATTTTCTTTAATCTTTTTAGGCTTTGTTTCATCTAACGCCATATCAAGACCTTGTTGCACCAAAAGGCTTGTATGGTGCACTGCAGTAAAGTGAAGTTGCTTTTCCCGTCAAAGATTAGGACTTCAAACTTTATCGCGCCAGCCATACTGTAATGAAAAACTCCTCCTTCAAAGCAAAAGCTCAAGACTCCTACCTAAAACCAAGAGCTCTAATACTTGTTGTTAGGACAGCGTGACAGCCCACGACAAACACTTAACAAGCATAAAATAAGGCAACACAAGTTTTAACGTGCTTTGGCCTGAGCTGCCTATACCCATGACCCAAAAGGGCAGAAAAATTTTCAACTAAAAAGTCGCTTTTGCACTAACAAAGTTACAAAAACCCTTCTCACAAATATTATAACTCAACATAAGGAAAAAGCCCTAATACAACTTTCTCTAGTATATAAGGCCTTTCTTTCATAAATGATACAAATCTCCCTAAAAACCAAAAGCCAAAGCCTTTATTATAAGGAAACACTTACTTTGGCCTGACATAACTAGGCAATGTTGGATTTTAGAGTCAATAATTCAACTCATCACTAGAAAAACACCCTAATACCAGTCTCTTTAGTACCTTTCTTTCACAAGTGGTACAACTCTCCGTGAAAGCCAAAGCTCTTATTAAACACTTGCTTTGGCCTAACATAACTATGCAATGTGGGATTTTGGACTCAATACTTCAACATTATGCCCATGTGGTTCGGCTTAAAATTTTAATTTTTTAGTTAAAAAAAGCCTATTTGTTTATTAAATTTTTTGTTTAAAAGGACTTTGTGATGTGGTGAGCTTTAGGACAAATGATATGGACTCTTATAACTTGAAAAATATATACTTCATATGAAAAAGAGTTGCTATATATTTTAAAAGAAATTTATCCACATATATACACATAATTATTTTGTGATGATTGTTTTGAAAAATAAAGAAATAAGATGATTTTTTTAGGGTTTAGAAGATTGATGTGAGAAAAAAAATTAATTGTGTACATTTATGTGTCTATTTTTATGTGCATATAACATTTTCCATATAAAAAATAATGGAACAATTATTTATTAATTATTAACTTAAACAATTTTTTTTAAAAGGTGATGATAAGAATCAAATGAAGAAAAAAATAGCTCTAACCAATAGACCATATCGTCCTAACTCATGGACCAAAAAATCTTGATCCGATTCGACACTATAATTCTAAGGATCATGCCAAGCTTAACCTACTTATATAACAATACAGCCCATGCTATCATGACCTATGATAAGCTAAATTATACTAAGTTGAGGGTGCCTGCACATTTTACCGGTTTTAAATATGTATGAAAAGGATAGTGCTATAAATATAAAATGATGCATACATACATGCATATGTACATACCTATGTATATATAGCTATTTTACAATAATGATTAGAGGCACCTTTAACTATGTTGAGTAACTTTCGATATATAATAAACGATGTGTATACAGATCGACTTATCAAGTTCCCATTGAAATAAGATCCACATAAAGTAAAGCACTTGCTCTTCATAATTATTTGGGGCATTTCAAAAAAAGTTGCCAAAAAGTTATGTGGATATGTAATAAGGATTAAGTGGAACAGAATTGACTAGATGGTAAAGTTGTGGAAATAAATGCTTCTCTCATATTTAGACCTTAGGTCCATGAATTAATGTGCTACTATTGCAACATGAAAGAATTACACTATGCACGAATAATATGAACTGTCTAAATAAGAATTCTTGAACATCGAACAATAAGAACTATTAGTCACTACATCAAAAGAATTCTAGAAAGATGTAACCCCATTGGAAAATAAAAAAAATATGCAAGTTTAATGAAATGGTTGTTACTATATGTAAAATTGCATAAGTAGGGTTTGAATTTTGTGCTTACAGGCTTGGTACATACCATGATTCACTAGATCATTATAGTCTTAGTAGAAGAGGGAAAAGTTAAAGATTTACCTAATGTTAAATATCACTTTGTTCAAAAAACTTCGTATGCTATCTAAGGGATCATCAACAAAAGTATCTTATCACATTATAGATTCTTATTTGAGATTTACATCATTTGATGATATCATTTGAATTACGAGAAACATGTGAGAATTTTGTAAAGGGATTAGATCAAGTTACCATGAGATGATTTTTTTTCCCTAAAGAGTTTCGATTCAAACGTGTCCAAATTCCAATATTAAAATAATTTCAAATATATATTTTTTTAACATTACCTATGTCACCAAACAATTCAAAATGTCCTGACCGTTCTAGAACAGATCCGATCAAATAGTTAATATCACCTCCGAGTACAGCCACCACTTTTCCATGCATTCCTTTGAATAGGTTTCTTTCCTGCTTCTTAAATGCACAAAGCTTTTATTTTATTTTATTTCATTTTGTAGGCCTTGTATTAAGTACGTGTACATAAACAAATGGAATTAGTGCCAGAAGAACATTCATTTAAGAGATTGTATTACAGAGGCATAAGCCTCTTGGGAGAAAAAAAAAAAGAAACAAAAGAAAAGCAAATTAAATTAAGTTTTATTAAAGGGAAGATAAATATATTGTTGATTGGGAAAATTACCATCACCTGCCTATAAAATAATGTAAAAAGAAAAGTCCAAAATTTAATCCAAATTCTATAAACTTCAAAATTTGCAAACATTTAATAGAGTCACACCCAACCAAAATATATGACTTCGGTAATAACCCCAAAATAAAAGGAATTAGTAGAACCAAGACCACAGGTTTCAAAGGAGCCATGTATCAAATATCTTACGAGTATAGATTAAAAAGAAAAAAACCTTTTAACCGAGGATGAAGATCACGCAACATAATAGCTGATTAGCAAAATAATAATAATCATAATAATGTATGATAAAAATATCCTGCAGCATCAAAGCCGGTCATCAGCAGCCAGCAAAGAAAAGCTTCCCACTAAAACTAGAGATTCACCCCCAACGTTTCAGAGAATGACGTCCCCCCCCCCCCATATACATTCACCGACAGCTGGTAAACAATTCCAAGTAGCATGTAAATTCCAAAAAAAAAAAAAAAGTAAAGGATTAATTATAGTAGTGTTTTTGCTTACCTAAAACAAGATGGAGGAATTTGTGTACCCAAAAGAAAACAGGATAGAGGATTTTAAACCATGAACACCATTATGATGTTCTTCCATTTTCATAGCTTTTGATCACGGTGCTTTTACTGTCCTCACAAGAATAAGAAACTATCGTATCTACCGCCACAGGCACAAGACCAAAAGAAAATAAATAAATAAACAAAATTTCAGAAAGTTGATCGGGGTTATAGCAATCTTAGCAGCGCCTCGTTTGAGGCCATCCCAATCCAGCATTACCAATGTTTCTAATTGGCTGCAATGGTTCTGTCAAGCCCTTTGTGGTGCTACCAAGTGCCTCCCCCTGCATACAATTTAAATGTGAAAGAATGGAAAATTTATGGTTCTATGGCTTATATACACGACCAAAGTGTAAAATGATTGAAGAAGCAATTTTCTCTAAGGTCTTAACCCCCTTTTTTCTCCTCCTTTTAAAAAATAATCCTTTCACCCAATCAACATAAGTAATGGGTGGCAGAGTCATGACTGATAAAAATTATCTAGGACAAATGGTTCTGTACCCCTTAGATGTAGATATGTGTGATTCAACATGCATAAAAAGAAAACCTTAATAAGATTGAAACTCACCTCCTTCCAGCCCATGCCTTCTAGAATTCGTCTGGCGTAACTACCAGCCCCAAATGACATGTTCAAGGCTTCAGCTTTGGCATCTTCTATACAGGTAGGCTCACTATCATGATCAATTGCCGTATTTTTTTGCCCCGGCCCCAGACCAAAGCCACCATGCAAGGTTCTTCTCTCAGCAGCTCTATCTCGATATACATGGCTTCCCTGCAAATATTGTAGCAAAAGACAAGGGAAAAAGCAGATATGTAAAAGGAATGAGCATAGCCCACAAACTCATATAGAAAAGGGCAGCCAATATACTTAAGTTCTAAGACACTAACAATTACCTCCAGTCTCGATGGGACTTTTCTTTTAGGAATTTTTTTTTTTGGGGGGGGGGGGGTGTGGTGAAACAAGAAAGAAATGGACAGGTGAGTTTGGTAAAAAGTACATGAATTGAACCCTCAAATTTGGATGCAAAGATTTCGAGTGTGTTTTTTCCATCTGGCATTCGCTTGGTAACCTAAAGATATTTGAATTAAATGAATTTTTAACAAGCCCAATCAGATAAAAGGGCATCCTTATGAAATGTTGGATATTTTCTCAAGAAACTTTTCATTGTTTACAAGGTGTCATCGTACTCTCTTCTACATCAACAGGGTCGCTAGTTCTTGTCACTGTTGTTAAATTTTTATACTTTCCATGTACTTCTTGCTTTTAATTATATTTTTCACATACATAACTACAGCAACAAGAACATGGAGTTTAACTTCTTGAAAGTAAATGCTACCTTCACAGATGCAGAGGGCAGATCTGAGAATATGGACAAATCTTTCAAGTCTTTCTCTCCAGTTGCTTCTGATTTAAGCTTTTGCTTTGATTTAAACAGAAGGGAAGCTTTCTTATTGACTGATAAATCAGGGAAGCCCCAATCTTTTGTTGGATCAGAAGAATCATATGTTGACAAGGAAGCTAAGTACCTTGGACTTGGGCTTCGTAATTTGTACACTTGCCCTGTAATAATTAATGGGGGAGGAAGATAACCTTACAAATTAGAATCATTAACATTAAATTGCACAAAGAGAGTTGTTTTAGACAAACATATAATTTCCTTACTTCGTCTTGATCAAAACCAAGAATCACCCTTTGCTTGGTTAGCAAAAGTTGTTCTAAAAAGGAGGCAGATGCAAACCTGTTCTAACTCGTACCAGATCAAGATGGACTTCACATATAGGAGCAGTTTTCAATAGAACGCCACCAGAAGGCATAGAGGGGTGAACTTTAGCTGACCGCTTTACCGGCCGACCTATCAGTCTAGCCACCTGATCTTTTCCATCCTTTTTGGGTTTTGTCACCATAATCCAGTCCCATAAATCGACAACCGGGAATTCTGGCACAGGCTCTTCTCTGCATTGCATGACTTGACCATATTGTGCTCGCCAGTTTTTTTCATCCCATGTATCACCTGAATGAAAATTTTCCAGTGTGTTGATTTAGACTTGTGAAATTTGTCCCACAAGGATCTCTAAAGCGGTAAACTTTGTAGGCAAAACTGAAGCAGATGTTGTAAATTTCACATAAATTGGATATCAATCAAATGATTAACAATGGCAACATTGTCGCAAGACCTTCATATGGGACTTCACTTGAATCAGCCAAACCATGGTTTTCCTCTGGGATCCATTCACCCTCTTCCAACTCGTACATTTCATCACTTCCTGCCCCGCAACAACACACCATTAGATGATGTTCTGAACATAACAAACTTTTAACAGTCATCTACTAAACATAGAAAACTTGTAGAAAAACTGAACAAACAAATTTGTGACAAACCATTAGAAGGAAACTTAAAGTTCTCACTGTCGTCTGTTTCCAAAGAAATAGTTGCATTAGCAGTAGAATTAACAGCTAAGTTATAACCAGAGAGATAAAGGTCGATGAGTGTGTCTTCTAACCTGAATCCAGATGAAACACCAGTAAGAAAATACATACTCAAACAACCAGTTGCATCAAAATATAGGATGCAAAATGTCAGAAGTATCATACCATTCTGATGGTGGTGGTGGATGTTCAGACACTTGAGCACTGGTGTCCTCTATCTGACCTGGTAATCAAAAGTCCAGTAAATTGATTTAAAACACTAAAGTGAAAGAGAATCCAACAAATAAAACATTATTTACAAAAGTAAAATGCATTCTTGAGACAAAATTTATAAGAATGAATATTTGAATTTCACTGCTGAAAAGAATAACTTATTCATTCAACTCTTCTACAGGCATTCCACAGCATAATATTGAGTGAAAAATTTTACCGACGGTAGTAGATTCATCAGCAACAACTACAGCAGTATCACGGGCATCAGCTTCATTGCCCTGAGATGAAGAGCTATACTCCTGACCATTATAAGATACATTGGCACATGACTCACTTGGAACAGAATTATCAGCCACAGCTCCTTCCTGAGAAAGCATTTCAACAATTAATAGCCTAAAACGGAGAGCATGCCAAACATAAGATCAATCAACCTGATAAAAGTAGAGCAAAAAGAAGAACACCAGGGTCATGGCAAAAGAAGGGAAGAGCTACCTACCTTGTCCTTGTGGAGGCCCAAAAGCACATAATTTCCATTCTCAAATATGTAATAGAGACCATCCCTACTGCTATAATACCATCCAGCGTCAGGATCATGGTAAAATCCGCTACTGCAACAATTCAAACAACGACATATTGTGCGAAAATGAACAACAGATCATTGAGAGAGAGGCACGAAGAAGAAATTGTAGCAAATTGCAATTGGGATAAAATTATTAAAGTTAAAGAAGAAAAAATCTACAATTAATTTCATAATTATCAGCAAGATATTCAGTAGAATCAATACTAGTAATTTATAATATATATAAAAAAAAGTAAAATTAGAAATGGATAAATAAATGAATAAATAAAGGGAAGGGGAAACCTGGCATGGAAATAGAGACAAGTTTGAGGATCCCATACAAAATAGCAATCGCTACTGGTCTGCAACTCCAACTCAGTGGAATTTGCCATTGTTTTACCACTTTCTTTTTCTTTTTCTTTTTCTTTTTCTTTCCTTTTAAAGTAGTTTGCAGAAAGGAAGGATGAAGAAATTTAATTCATAAGCGTATGAAAATTTCGGGACGTTATTGTGAGCTCCAGATGACGAAGAAACGAAACAATGGAGAATCGCTCACGCCACTTTTACATAGCAATTAATTAATTAAGTTGCTCAATAACATATCAGAGACAAATTAATAAAGTGATATATATCTTTTATTTATTTATTATTTTTTAAATATAAATTATAAAATATTTATTATTATGATAATTTGTTATACAAAATATATATTATTATTATTATTATTATTATAAAATATGTATTATCTATTTTTTATTATTATTATGCTAATTAGTTTGTAAATTTTTTTATTTTACTAATGTGTGAAATATTAAAAAAAAAAAAAAGAAAATTGAAAAATCAACATAATAGACCATAAATCATTGTGGGCTTTTGAATAACTGCACAGAAAGAGCCATTGAACTATGGACTGAGCCCACTGTCGCTTTTCTTCGTTAGGGTAGGGACTAGGGAGTACTCCTTTTTCCAAGTTCTTTGACAGTTTACTTTAGCACAGCTATATTTGAAAATTTTAAATTCAATATAAAAGTATAGCATTAGAACAATATTTTTAGAAACAAGATTGCTGCTTGAATCGACATGATCTTCTTTGGTTTAATCAGTTTAATCTATTCGACCGTCAATCCAACGATAACTCAAGTTTAAAATCAAAAAAGTAAAAAAAAAAAAAAAAATCAAAAAAGAGATGTTTGAAGATTTGTAAATAATTTTTCGATTTAAATATGCAAAATATAAAGAAAGTTTTAATTATTTCTCATTCGCATGAGAAAATATAATGGAATTAATGTATACAAAAGACATAAGAATTTGAATATGCCAATATTGAAGTATCAATGGTTAAAGAGTAAAAAATAAGGCATGAATGATCTCTTGAAGTTGGAACCTAACTCTTAAAAGCTTCAAATTTTCAAAATAAGAACAAAGAAGGTATTTAAGAGCAAGCAAAGGGGATGGGTTACTAGTATCCTGTGGCAGCTTTCGATTTTGGAATGGAAGGGAAAAAATTGAAAAGAAAAGTTACGACGTAAAAAGTGCCCTGGCTTTTAACATAATTTGGACTTTGTTTCTGGTTGCTTTTAATTATAACATTAGTAGGCTTTAAAGCTTCATTTCAAACTGGGTTAAAGAAGCCCATAAGATGAATTCTTAACCTTGGAAGTTTTTCCAGTTTAACCGGTTACCGATTTTTGATTTTTTTTCAGTTCTCAAAGTGGTTCGTCAAAATTTTGTTTAATACATGTATTTGGACCAAAACTCAGCAGCTTTCCGATTTAATCCATTAAGCTGGTCGATTTGATTTGATTTTTTATTTTTACATATGAATGAATCGAGATTAACTATGATGGGTTTAACTTAATATTTTTTGTCTTAATCTTGTCAATTTGTTTAAGAAACAAATTTTGAGTCATAAACGTAATAAACATAAATAATATGCTTAAAGTATGTTTAATTAATTGTCTTAAATGTGTTGTCATGCTTATACATGTCTTATAACATGTTTAAAATAAGAATAATCAAACATGTCTAAGGGGTGTTTACATGTATAAATTAATGGCAGATCGATTAGATTACCCTTGTTTTACAGATAAATTACCAAAATATTGTTAATGTAAAATAAATCACTTAACTATTGTTTTTTTTACCAAGTCAGAAAACCTCAAACTTTTTTAGGTTTTCACATAAGAAGTGCCAGCATATTTGATATTTCTAACTTGAAAACCTCTAGAAGAATAACATTTCGACGTCAGAAAAATCGAAAAGTTTGGCATTTCTAACATGGAAACATCAATAGATTGACATTTTTCAACTTTTTTTTTTTTTGTATTTTTACAAAATAATTTGTTCTTGTGAAGCCACATTATAAACATCTGTGTCATTGATGCTTCCACATAGGAATCATAAAAATGCTTAATGCATTCTAAGCAGATGTGCTTTAAAGCTTAGCGCTTTATAAAAATGTAAAGCACTTGATGCTACTACTTAGGAATCGTCAAGCACTTCGACGATTCCTATGTGGAAGCATCAACGCGCTTGGATGCTTTTAGTTAAAATACTCTATATACCGGATCCCCTCTTTCACCTTTCACACATTCTCATTTTTCAAAATTCCACACTCCCTTTACCCCCAAAAACCTCTCTTTAACTACAATCTCAAACCGAAAAATTTGTTGTAAAAAAATCTTTATAATTTTATTTTACAGTTTTTATTGTATTTAATTTTATGTGAATTTTAAATATTTAATTATTATTTTTTTATTGTAACAGTGTGAAGTTACAATTTGAAAATTGAATTAAAGGTATATATTTTTCCTAATAAATGGAATTGTTTATGATTTAGAAAATATTGATGCTTATATTATTAAATTTGTTGTTATTATTTTGTCAAAATTTGATATTTTTAATTAATGATTGAGCAAATTTTTTGTAAAATAATTATTTTGATAAATAAATGTTTAAGGTTTAAATTTAGGGTTTGGCAATTGATTGTTTGGTTATTTTCTTTTGGTTAAGTCAATAATTCTTATGTGAATTTCATATTATAGATAAGTATGTTTTATTATGATTTTTATTTATTATTTGATATAATTATTATCTTTAATAAATATTTGCATATAAATTGATGGTGCAAAATTAGTAAAGAAATACTAAGTTTATTGATTATGTGTTTGTTGTTCGATTTTTTATTGTTATTTTGGAAGTTTAAAATGGTAAAACCCCTTACTATGCTTATATGGTAATGAAAGGATATATGAAGGTTTTAATGATGAAAATTTTAAAGGTCTTCCTCTTAGGGTTTTGACTGTTAAATGTGATATTACATTAGCTAGTTTGAAGAGAAGAATTCACGAAAAATTCAAACTTCAACCAAATTAATTTTTGTCAATTATTGCATTCTGATTTCCAAAATAGGATGGCATTTATTGTGAGATGGATACTCGTTCCATTGGAAGATGATGGTGATTTTGTTTCCATTACAATAAGATATGAACAACATCCGAACTTAGATTCTATGGAGTTATATATTGAAATGGAGATGAGAAATCATACTGTGAATATCCAAACACCTTATAACACTACATTTATGCTAATATGCCTTAAAGCCAATCGAATTGGATGAGGCATATAATAGTTAATCACTTTAGTTAGTGATTCAAGGTTTTCCTTAATGTTAGTGGTGTGATTGACAATCATGCAAACACTACTTGATGAAGCCCATGAAACACAATGGCTTTGCAAAGTTAGTGATGAGTTATGATGATAAGATCTTTATGCATCAAAGCCATATTTCTAAAAATGTTCCTAGTAATCCTATTGTCAAGACAGGGCATTGGCAATGCACAAACACTAGCATATGCTAAGCCTTCATGCATTTGATGCATGCAACTCTTTAATCTGATAAAAGGTGAAGTATAGAGACACTTGGAGATAGCAATTAGGTGTTTCTTTTTGTGGAAACAAGTTCACTAAACATGGCCTATATGAAAACTCCATTTGATATAAGTCACTCAAGTATCTATAGAATATATTTTCATGTGCTAGTCATGTATATTAATCTTCAGACTTGTGATACTAAGTCGTCTTGTATAAGGAGTGTTAGGTTTGATTCCATCATGAATAAGTTCACGATAGATGGATGCTTATGGTAGGGTGGTTTTGGGTATGGCATGAACCATACAAAAGTGAATGAGTGATCTAGAAAAGATTCAACACTCTAAATGACATTAGAGATATATCTCATTTGTTCCTGATTTTGGTTAACTTGATAAAGTCATTAGCCAACGTATGATGAATTTAGGAGAAATTATTTTTCTAAATTCATGAGGTTAACTGAAAGCTGCATGAACTAATGTGGATTGATACATGATAGATACTACACCATGCTCATGGTCTTTTGGGGATATCTAGTGAAAGGACCAAAGTACACTAAGAAGTTGGTTACTTAAAAGTTTCTTAAAATATCATATTGACTCTTCCTGCATACCAGGTAGCCATAATACTTTGCTATAGGCCATTCTTGGTCTATACATATAAATACATGTAATTGGGTAATTGTGTTTTTTGCAATTATGATAGAAGCCTAATAGGTCACGTAGAATAATATAATATATTATATTAAAATCAGGATTTAATTAATAATGACTTAATTAAGGGTATAACGAAGAGGATTTAATTGAATAAGTTCAATTAAGAATAATTAAGACATAAATTAGATTTATAAAATCTAATTAGATTTGTCTTCATATAGCAATAAAGATAAGAATATCTTATCAAGATAATGTTTATTTGTAGATATAGTTTTAAAGCCAAATAATTATATTTAAGAAATTAAATAATTATTTAATATTACTTACATGAAGTAAAATTATTTGTTTATGTTAAAAAATTTAATTATGAATTAAAATATCTAACATATAAATTTAAGGATTGGGCCAAAAGCTTTAATTATTAAGTCAAGAGAGTTTAGTTGTAAACAACTTTAAGCTAGGCTTGCTAATGGGCTTAGCACATGGAATAGCTATCTTTGGTGTGCTATTGAGCTAAAATATTAATTAGTTACTATTAAGGCCTTATATTGAACAAGCTAATTAAAATAGTTTTAATTGGGCTCCAAGAAACATTCCAAAGTAGGGCCACCTTCTAGATATGTTAGTAATGGGCTAAGTTGACCTACTAGTCAAGCCTAACCTAACTCAAAGTGTATTTAAATATATTATTAAGGTTTTTTGGCTGATAAGGAGCATAAAAAACCCTAAGTGCTATCTTTCAATCCTTCTTAAAGGGGTTGGCCATAACTTTTGGCTTTCCTAAGCTTTTGTTGTGCTTTTATGCTTTTTTAAGTGTTCTTGAATCATTCTTAACACAATGAAAGTAGAAAATAGTTTTCTAGCATTGAAAGATTATTTTTTCACAAAATTGTGAAATTAGCTAAATCCCAAAATCCCTATTTCCTTAAGCTTGATTATGCCAATTTATATTCCAAGTTATAGAAATTAGACTCTCTCTACTTATAATTTATGTAAGGAAATAAACTCAGTAAAATGTTAAGATTGTAAACACAGAGAAAAGAATCTAGAATGTATTGGATAACAATTTGATTGGAGGGTCTAGTTAGAATTTGGTTTGATCTTAATTAAATAATGTTTTAATTATAGATTGGCGAACAATCAAGATCTAGCCTCATGGCATTATATGATGCATCTTAGCAACTTAGGCAAGATTAAGCTTTGTGCTTAACCTAATATCCAAGTGTTGTTGGCACATAACAGGTTAAGCCTAAGATGACCATGTTGAACCTTATCACAAAATGTCCCTTGCACATTTTAAGATTATGCCTTTGGAGTAAATAATGATTTAAATTTCCAAAACTAAGTGTCACTGGCTTGGACTTTAGACTAGCAAAATGCACCATCTTAAGCTTGAAAATCCTTCCTTGTATGCCTAAGTTAACCTTTGAAGAATCCAAAGGCACTGAAGTTAAAAAGCTTACTAAGGCTAAACAAAAAATTAGAACATAAAGAGAATAGAAAGGAATAATCAATGTATTACTCAAGTATTTGATGGTGCAAATAAGGTTGGAGAGGCCTCTATTTACAATTGAATTTGCCATACATCAATGGCTCGATCAAAACTAATGAACAACTAGGATTACACTTAGAATCTTAGATAAATTTATACTCTATCTCTAATGGTCTTAGGTAAGTTGGAGTAGATGTATTTGATTGAATCTCCGAGCTCTAGAATTCTCCAAGTAGTTGCTCTATGTAACTTGTGTCCTTAGGCCTAGGCTGATGACTACGGTTCATAATGTTTTCCCCTACCTATTCTAGTGATGCCTTGTCACATCCTTCGAATGGAACTAATTAATCTTATCTTAAAACTGCCACAATGCCTCAACTAGTTTAGAACTTACTTCACCATTGGGTAATCTTTTCCACCAGATAAAGTACTTATGCCTTGGCCTATGACTTTTTTACAATACCACTCTATCGACAAGAATACCTTATACATCTTTATCGTAGGAGGCCCTTATTCCTATCGTTGCTTGCTATGACTTATCTCGATCTTGATCCTTATGGAATTGCTTAAACATGTTGACATTAAAAACTATATGCAACCTGAGCTTTGTTGGCAACTTAAGTTGTTAGCCACTTTATTTACCTATTTCTAAACTCTGAAAGGCCTTCATATCTCCATACAAACCCTTTCTGCATACGTGGGTTATGTAATACAAAGTTTAATTTGACAAGGACTAAGTCTCCAACCTAAAACTGCATATCCCTACACTTTTGATCTGCCCACTTTTTGGCGATCTTTCTTGTCTTATGTAAACAAACCCTAGCTAATTCAATTTGCTCCTACCAAGTCTTACCAAACCTATAAGTAGCTAGATTCAGTCCTGTGTAACTTTTTGCAATTGCAATAGGTGTGAGTGGCTGCTGTCTGGTCACTCTCTCGAATAGACTTTGGTTTATGGCCTTACTCTATTACAAGTTTTAAGAAAACTCGGCCATGTCCAATAACTTTGGCTAGTCTCACCATATTGCACTTATATAGTGCTTGAGATATACCTTTAATAAGGCATTCACTCAATCACTTTGCCCATTTGTTTGAATATCTGACCCCAATAATTTGAATAATTCTGTCCAGAACCATCTTGTAAATCACTCATTGTATCACTAACAATGGTCTATGGTACTCTCTAGTACTTTACCACATTTTTTTAAGAACAATCAGGCTGTTTTCTTTGTTAGGCATTCTTTCGTTGCTAGAATAAAAGTCCTATGCTTGGGAAATCTATCCACTGCAACCATAATGCTTTCAAACCTATCCATCATAGGTAGTCCAACTAACAGTCTATCTAGTATCTTTAACTTAACCTTGTCTTATTGGCGCGTAAGACAAGTTTCCACATAGGCTTCATTATCACTTATGTGTAGCCAATAGAAAAGGGTTCTCGAAGAGTGTTAAGGTATAGTGCATACCTGGATGGGTAGCCCTCTTACATTATGGCACTTGTGCATGATCTTCTTATGCAAATTTCCATATTGAGGCACCTAAAAATGGTGTCCCTAAGTGTAGAGCAAGTCTCCCTTGACCCAAAATTTTTTAGGTTTTTCTGTTTTTGGCATACTTAATCAAGGTTTTGGTTATGGGATCATAGGGCAACCTTTCCTTGATGCACTTCAATAGTAAACCTTCAAGCAATTGATGACTGCTAGATCTACCTTCTGGCTTAGCTTATCAGCCACTACATTAGCTTTTTTTGGCTTGTACTCCATGCTAAATTCAAATTTTTCTAGGAAAACCTATTAATGTGCTTGTATAAGGATAACTTTTTGTGTAAGGAAATAACTATCTGCAACATGATCAGTGAATGCAAAGAACTTGGACCTTAACAGTTAATGTTTTTATGTTTGCAAGCAATGCACCACTGCCTTCATCTCCTTCTCCTAGATCATATACTGTCTCTTAGTCTCATTGAGCTTTTGACTCAAATGCTATAGGATTTCATCTTGCATCAACATTGGTCCAATCACAAAGTCTAGTGCATCCATATAAACTAACATGGTTTAGTATGATCTAGCAAGGCAAGTATAAGTTCCTCCATCATGGCACACTTCAATTGATCAAAGGCTTACACTCAAGTCTCCAACCCCACACTTTTCTTTTCTTAAGCAAGTCTGTCAATAGTGTAGTGACACTAAGCAGCCTTTGACAAATCATTTATGATAGTTCGGTAACCAAGGAATGATTACAACTTTGTTACCTTGGTTAATGGCTTCCAATCAAATATGACTTGAACCTTGCTTCCATCCATCCAGATCTTGCCACCTCCCATAATGTGGCCTAAGAATAATAGTTCACGTTAAGCAAATAAGCACTTCTCTCGCTGTACTTAGAGTTCATTATCTCACAAAACCTAAAACACCTCCTTTAAGTGCACCATCTACTCTTTAAGTGACTTATTATAGATCACAATACCATCAATAAATAACCACAAAAAATAAGGAAGAATAAGGAAATATTGAAGTACCTTCTTCATAAGGGTGCAAAATGTCATTGAAGCATTAGTCAAGATGAAGGGCATTACAACAAACTCATATAAGCCATGGCATCTCACACATGTTGTCTTTGGCTAATCTTTCTTGGCTTCTCTTTCTTGGCTATTCTCACTTGGTAGTAGCTCAATCACAAGTCACGCTTGGTAAACTATCTTGGATCTACAAGCTGACCAAAAAAGTTTGTGATGAGTAAGATTGGGTGCTTGTTTTTCATGGCGAGCTTATTGAGTGCTTGGTAGTCTATGCATAAACTTAAAGACCCATCATGTTTCTCTTGAAACAACATAAGTGCACTATATGGGGCTTTGGAGACTTAATGTACTTAGCATCCAAAAACTCTTTTAATTGTCTCCATTGCTCTTCTAACTATGGCAACGATATTCAATATAAAGCCTTGGCTAGTGGTTTGGCATTGGGTACTAGCTTAATCTTGTTATCCACCTCTTTTTTAGGTGGTAGCCTCTTTGACAATTTTGCAAGCATCACATCACTAAAAGATTGTAACACCTCAACAAGTTCTAGATATTCTCATTCATAGGCTTCTAAAGCTTATCAAATTTTAAGGTTGCCAAGTAGTTGACTTCATCTTGATGTAACCTTTGGCAAGTTAGATTGCAAATAGCACCTTAGCTTCAACAATCGTTTCTCGATTTACAGGTACAATGCATTAATAGTAGGCATCCAAGGTACATATGCAATTGGCAAAAGGTACAAGGAGAGCATCAACTTAGTCAAGAAAATATAAGTGCGAACCATAAAGTTATAGTCATCAAGTGGTATTACCTTAATGGTTTCCTTGTCTTTCAAATCTCCAAGTTGTAGATCCACTTATTTTGCCACACCTATGGCTAGGACCTTATTTAAATTAACTGTCTTGAACCATTTGGTTAACCCCCTCAACTTTAAGATCAAGGTTTTTGCCAATTTCTTTGAACATGAACAAATATAATGCTTTTATGTCAAATAAAGCACTTATTTTTTCTACCTGCAATAGTGACATCCATGAACATTAACCCTTTCTACTTTCAGTACCTCTTCATCTTAATAGAATCATGATTAAGCCAAGCTTTAAGGTCTCTTTGTTTGGCTCATCATCTTCCTTGTTGATGAAAAAAGATTGGCTCATTTTAGGCAAATCTTGCATCTGATGCATACTGTCACATATAAAGTACTTACCGGCTCTTTATCTTTTTTTTTATCCCACGACTTATTGGACTTTGGCTTCCATGTTGGCTATTTTCCATCGCCATTTTTGGGCTTTAGGTTTTGTCTCCTCCACCATTTCCCTTGCACTTAGGCTTAGAAAACTCTGAGTTGCCCAACTTTTTTGCACTTAGTCGATCAGGGACTTAGATATCATTTTAGCTTTGGTCAAATCCCGGATACCTCCATGCTACAACTTTGCTTGGCCCAAGGTTTTAGTCCATCCATGACTGAAAAGAATGCTTCCTTCTCCCTTAAATTTGAAATTTGGAGCATGAGTTCATTGAACTCTTAAACATATTCCTGAACTGTGCATTGTTGTATAAGACATTGTAGCTTTGCATGTGCCTCATCCTCGGCATACTAAGGGTAAAACTACTACTTGAACTCAGTTTGGAACACTTTTTAGGTTTCAATGGCAATGCCTCTATTCTTTTTATCGTTGCACCTACGATGCCACCATAAAATAGCTACACCAATAAAATACATGAAGGCTATATTTACTTTAGTGGCATCATCCTCGATGCCTATTGCACAAAAGTATTGCTCCATCCCCATAATAACTTGTCCACATCCTTCGTAAACATGGTTCCTTTGAACTCCTTAGGCTTAGGGACCTCCATCTTATGCTTGGGTATCTTGGCTAGCACATTACCACCAATATCTACTTTGCACGATGAAAGCTCCCCTACAAGCTCTTCTATTTGCTTTTTCATAGCCTCTATCATGGTTTCAAGGGCATTATTTTTTGAGTGAGAATGTTTGTTGCCGAGTTTAGAGCACCTTATATCCCCTTTTTGAGCTCCTCCACTGTAGAGTCTAGCTCTCCAATGTGGCTTTCCACAATCTCAAGGTTCTCTCACATATTCCTAACGATCACCTTGAGCTTGGCCATCTTACCATCCATGGCCGATAAAACATTCTTCGAACTGTTAGCCTTTTTTCCTCTCCTACAAGTCTTTAAGACTTTTAGTGTCTAGTTTTTTGCCTAAGACACCATCTCTACGATTATCACACAAACCATAAGCTTTGATACTAATTGACACGAGCCTAGACTTTAGCCTAACAAACTGCCTGGTCTTAGGCTTGGAAATCACTTTCTTGTACACCTAAGTCAGCCTTTAAACACTTAAACAAAGAATCCACATTTCCCTAAAGTACTGAAGCTAAAATGCTTACTAAGGCTAAGTAGAATATAAGAACACAAAGAAAATAAAAAGGATGCTCAATGTATTACTCAAGTATTAGATGATACAAATAAGGTTAAGAAGCTCTATTTATAATTGAATTCTCTATACATAAATGCCTTAGATCAAATCCAAGGATGATTAGCATTATACTTATCTACAACTAGATAAATTTAAACTCTATCTTTGTAAAGTCTTAGGTAAGGTGAAGTAGTTATGTTTGATTGAATCTCCAAGCTCCTAGAAACTTCAAGCAGATTATGCCTTTTATAATTCTCCAAGTATTGGGCCCATTTTAGTAGGCCAAATTACTCCATGTAACTTTTATCTTTAGGCATAAACTGACAAGTGTGGTCCATAACATATGCACCAGGCTCTTTTTTCCTTGTTGTATAGATTGTAACAAATATATATATAAATTGTCAATTAATTTTAGTGATAGATTAAGTTGACCCCTTCTTTGTTTTTATTTAGAAACTAGAAAACAGGACTGTGAGTTAAAATTTTATGAATGATCATGTAACCTTTAATCCAACTGGCTAAAGGAATAGGCCACATGCAAAAATTGACCGAATAAAACGCAGAAGCATGAAATTTCAATACTGTCCTCTACCTCAAGCCTCGTTTCCACAGTTTAACATGTTTAACATAGTAATTTATTTATATTATTATAATATTTTTAATTGAATTTAATGTTATAAGTTAAGTGATATTAATTTAATTAAGAAAATGTGAAAAGTATTTAAAATTAAAGTAATAGCCAAAGGTAAATTAGGTTATTTATATCTTTTTATGTTTATTATTTAAAAAATAATAAAACAACACACTTTTTTAAACTAAAAACTAATTAAATAATTCATCTCTTTAAACTAAAAATTAATTTACTTAGATTGTAGATGTACCAAGTTTTAGTATTTTAATTAATTAGGTTGCACTAGCAGAGCCTTCTGGAATCGCGAGATTGATTGATCATTTAATTGCGTTTTAGCAGTATACTCCAAGCGTCGCCGCTTGTATATGATTTACATATTGACTTAAAGGTTGGGCTGGGCTGGACTGCGAATCTATATAAAAAATCGAACAAAAATGACGTAAAACGTGTCGGGTGCGTCGGTGTGGCGGTTGGGCGCTAACGTTTACACTAAAGCTCTAAGATACGGGTTTTAAGTGCAAGTACAAAAAGCTAACCTCAAGGTCTCGGTTCAATTCTCTAGAATTTGAATCCAATTGTAATTTGATAATATAGTAAAATAATATATTTCGAATATAAATTAATTCGATCACAGATAAATCTTAAAATATTTCAATAGAAAAATATCTGATATTCAGTTTCACTTGGCTTGAAAGTAAATTGAAAATAAAAATATAATTTACCTTTTGTATTGTATGGATATGCATCCGTCAAATTTATTTAAAACTTGAAATAATCTGAATTGGAGTGAAATTCTCAACAATTCAAGCTCCAAACAAATTTAATTTCAGAAATAAGACCTATATAATTAATAATATTTATAACTAAAATGTATTAAAAGATAAATACAAAAAATATTAACTTAAAATTTTTAGAACGTAAATCATTTTAACCTTTAAAATATTAAATATTAAATTAATTTAAAATTAAAATAATTAAAATTTAAAATTACCCAATTTATAATGACTTATAGTAAATTAAATTTAATCTAATGTAATTTAAGATGATTCAAAATTTGAATGACCTAAATAAATAAAATAATCTAAATCTATATATAATCTGATCTAATAAAATTCGTGAAATGAAGTCCCTTAAATTGAATATAATTCAGTGCAAAATTAACTCTATCATATGCCAAATATATTTCAAAGGAGCACTAGAGGAAGAAAAATTTATAATCTACCTATAACTATATTTGAAGATAAGCTCCAATAATTTAATTCTTTTTCTTTTCTCGAGCAATATTCTGTTCTTTGAGGTTTTTTTTTGGTGGGGGACAGTGTAGTTTGAGTTGAAAGGTTAAGAAAAATAAATGATAAAGCTCATTCCTGGAGAGAAGGATAGAGGAACACGTGGAGAGCTGTTTCTTATAAACACACAAATTGTGTTGTGTTAAAAAACTTGTTACGTAGATTTTTGGAAGTACCAAAAAAAAGCCCGTGCTTTTGCTAAAAAAACCGATAAAATTCTAGATAAAATATTTATATTAATGCATGATTAATGTAATGATTAAATTTTTAAATAATTTAAGTTAAAAATAAATTATTATGTTAAATTATTTAAAATATAATATTAATAAAATATGGTATGAAAAATAATATAAAAAATAATTAAAAATATATCACAATAAAAAAATAACATGAATATATCACAAATATATGAACGTATTAAATTATTAATACGTAAAAATTTATATAAATTTATAATATTTTAAATACGTAAAAAAATTATCACGAACATAAACACAAAAACTTTTGTTTTTAAGAGAGACAAATAATAACTCTAATTATTATACAACATCTAATACAAAATTGGTGATTATTTTACAATTAGACCTAATACTTTGGACACAACATAATTATACAATATGAGTACAAATAAAAAAATAATTAAACATGACAGGACACGAAAATAAAATAAACATGATATGATTCACGAACATATCAAAAGTACATAAAAAATTTAAAACGTATATATCAAAATTTATATAAATATATAATATCTTAAAACGATTAAGACATTAAAAAATAACATTAACATAATATAAATATATAAATCTTTCTCATATTTTTTCTATTTCATTTCATTTCCTTCTCTCTCTCTTTCTTTTTTTTTTTTTAAATTCATTACAATAAAAAAATGGCAACTTAATGCCTTAATTACCCTCCACACCTTAATTAATCTCTAAGCTTAGGTGTCTGTAAAACCATTCTCCTTAATTTTAAATTGGGCAATCCTATAACTTGGGGATAACTTTTTTATTTAGTTACAGATTTTCAGATAAATTTTGTGATACTTTTAAAAAAAGAGTAAATTATATAATGAATTTTCAAAATGTGTTTTAGTAATTTTATTATGTATTTTTAATGTGTTTTTAAAATATGTATGAATTATTTTCCAAAGATACATAACTAGCTTGTTTTAATTCTTTTAGATAAAGAAAAAAAGCTATATATATAAATATATATTAGACCTGTTAATTAGGTAGGCCATGTTCGTTTTGGATCAAGTCAATTTAGGTATTCAAATTTTGGTATCATTTTAGTTTAAGTTGTTTTAGGTTTAGGTCAATTTAGATTTAGGTTATTTTAATTTTGGGTTATTCACATTCGATGCTCGGGTTGTTTGGGTTAGAATAAGTTGCATTTAACATTCGAGTCACTCGAGTTATGGTCATTAGAGTACAATTTATTAATTTTACAATAAGATCAAATTTAAATAAAATTATTTGATCGAATTACGTTTAATTAGAATTTTATTGAAATATAAAAATAAATAATAAATAATTCTAAAATAAATATAGACATTGTAATTTTTAATACAACTATCTATTTAACACAATTTTTTGAATTTTCGTATAACTCGATAATCTTTCAAATTTGAGTATCTTTTAGTTAAATGGTTATTATATCAATAATCATTATCTCATTGCATTACATATATCCAAATATATTTGTTATAGAGCAATATCCATATTATTATAATAAAATGCACATATTAATGATCTATTTTATATATTTTTAAAATTTATGTGATAAGATTTAAAAAATTATATATTTAAAATTAAAAAAAAAAAAAACAGATTTACTGTAAAATGAAATGTCTAACAATGAAAGTATTATGTAATTTGATATCCTTTACGTGATAGGAGATTCTAAGAATGTAACGTATAATCACTATGATAAAATACATGTATCATTATTAAAAATATAGTTATATTCTTTATTTTAAATTACATTAAAATATATTTTAATTTTAAAATAAAAATAATACATTTATTTTGAATAATATGTGTAATGATAAAAAAAATATAAAATTATCGTAAGTATATCTATGATAATTAAAATATATAGTTTATCTTAAATGGTATTATAAAACTATCACAGTTGATATGTAACATTTATTGATTTAAGAGATTACTATATTTAGTAAAAACGATTTTAGCCTTCGAAAAATAATTATTAAGTTTTGATCATTTTAATTTAAAAAGATTTTTATAGTAATAATACAACAAATTGATTATTTCTTTAATGCAACGGTATTATGAAGAAAAAGATATTAGGCGTGATTTTTAAGTTGTCGATTATTATTGTAAATCCAAATACCTTAACAGTATATATATATATATATATATTTATAATCAAGCTTTTTCTTTATTTTCTATTTTTTCGCACAGTCAATATGTCCATAGTGCATATACTATCGTACTCCAAAATGATTATCACAAGTTATAAAATTACAATAATTGATCGTTTATATTGTAGTTGCTATTTTTATTAATTTAATACTTTATAAAATTACATTTAATTTAAGTTTAAGTTATTTTAAGTAAATTATTTGAGTTTAAAATTATTTTTTAGTTTGAACTGTTTTAAATTCAAATGATCAAATTAGTCATAAAACATATTTTTTTTCATATTTTACAATTTAATTTTTAAATTTTGTAAAATTGTAAAATAACCCAAAATGATAGCATTGTTCATATTAAAATTTTGATAGGTTGTTGAAAATTTTCAGATTTTTATTAAAGATCGATAAATCTAATATGTGCATACATATATATATATATATACTCATTTAATACATTTATTTCACATATTAACATAATATTTAAGTTCTTAAGTTTCTATAT
>JBBYHL010000012.1:9591663-9628202 GCA_038381835.1 Adansonia madagascariensis
ATATATATATATATATACTCATTTAATACATTTATTTCACATATTAACATAATATTTAAGTTCTTAAGTTTCTATATAATTCATAAAAAGTTATTACTTTTTTACATAAACCTTTAGAATAAGAAGTGAGCGAAATGTAGCGCTATTCTTAAATAAACAATTGATTGTAATAAAAAAATTTCAAATTATTATCAATATTTTTTTAATTAATGCAATTTTATGTTATTATTTTAATTTAAAAAGGCTAATCATCAAAATGATTATTTTTATTTTATTTTATTCTATTGATTAGAACTATTCTTTGTTAATATAAAAGCATTTAATTATTATTTATGATAAGATTATTCAAGTTAACCTTTTTTTTAAAAAAAAAGATGATCCCATCATACTAGTATATATTTTAGTTTAATGAAAGACCCTGGTTTGAGGGCTAAGGAAGGCAGCCACTTACTTCCTCTTCCTCAGTTCCTTCGGCAGTAGAGTTGATGTGTCCCCTATTTTGTTGTTTTTATTATTGCTAAACAGGTGTCCTGTCCTCCTTGTTATTTAACACATTGCTCACATACCTGTCGATGCATTGCCTTCGTCGGTCGATACGTATAGACAGCTGTTGGAATCATTCAGGATATTGGCATTGCAAAAGCTAAAAGGTGGTAGCCGCCACCGACTCGGTCCACCACACCGGCATCGATGTCATGTTCTACGTCTTACTATATTCACATCATCCAATTCATGCGGTGCATGGCTGGCAAAGTAATTAGTTTATTTATTAAAATTATATCAATCAGGTAAAAAAAAATTGTAATTGTGGTGACATTTATAAGTAGTCAATAATTAAAGTGATCGTTTTTATGTTTTGACCGTAAATTTTTTTAATTCAAAAATGTGCGTTAAAAGGTTGTTATTTATTTTATTTTTAATTATTATTTTATTTTTTATTATATCGATGCATTATCTTATTAATTTTTTATAGGAAATTCATAATTTGTGGATATGATAATTTCTCATAACCAAATAGAATTTTACACACTTGACTTTGTGTTTTTTGCCAAGAAAAAATATATATATTCAAATGCTAAAACAAGTACATGAAAATTCCACCCCATTTTTTTAAAATTTTATTTAGCCTACAAAAATCTCATTAGTTTTCACTTAAGTCCTTAAAATAAGAAAAAGACAAATATTTTAAAATTTATGTTATCAAATAAACAAAAATAAAAAATCTAATTAGCACCCAAGTCAGATTTCCTATTAAAACCTATAAGGTAATGTTTGGTATCATTGTTAAGATTACTATGTTGATATAATTGCCTAGATGATAAAATTACCAAGGTGATTTGTATAAGATTTAAATTAAGAACGTACCCTTAGCCATTATTGATCAAGAATGTAACCTTGCTCCAGGTAAATAGAGACGAACACCTTATATAAGCCTTCTAATCTATTTATTTTTCTTGATAATTACCTTATGATGGTGCACATGCAATTTATATAGACTAGACTAGGGACTTATTCTAGAAAACTAATTAGAGTTGTATCCCACTATCAAAGAGTCTATATTCTAATTAGTTACTAAAGTAGAGTTTAACTCTTATCACTAGAGTAGTTAATCTAAATAGGATTTACTAGACAATATCACCTCAATATTAATTAAAATATTTATCTCAGTCCACTTAATTATCATGTGGGTCACATAAAGTCGAACATTCTCCCACTCGGCCTATATGATAAACCAAGAACTTAAATAGGTGATAATTAAATCCAAAACTTAAATACGACCATAAGTTACTATAGCCTAACTCTCACTCAATTAAAGATTCACATAGCATGAATCATGGCGATAGCATTCTAAAACGAATATTCCCTTCTATGTATTACAATGCATGGTCATCTCTAAAAGAGTACTTTATGAGATAATACTCTATGAATAAATTTTCTGTAATCATTCAAGGTCCATTCGACATATAAATTTTATGTGCACAAACTAAAACATGTCTATAAACTCTAAGAATGTAAAATTAACAAATCAAAGAAGCCAAAATACATTTTGACATAATTTAATTAGCCCTATACGATCCACATAAATTTTAAAATGTTTTGTCCACAATGCTTTAGTCGTGGGATCTGCTATCATTAAACCTTTACTGATGTGTTGGATATCAACTTCTTGCTTCTTTATAAAGTCTCTAACAACAAGCTATTTTATATCTATTTCCTTGCTAAGACTCCTAATTTTATCATTCTTAGAAAAGCATACTGCATAAGAGTTGTCACATAGATATTTAATGGCCTTGTTGACAACTCTCAGACTAGAGATAAAATATCTCAACCTTACTGCCTGTAATATAACTTTATAAGATAATTTCTTTGGTGTTTTCATAATCCAAGGCCAGGATTGCTTTAATATCTATCAAGCACTTATAAGTTTCTTATAAACTTGATCATATATAAGGCTCCCAATACTATATGCATATGTAATACCTTCCATATGCTCTTTTTGTAAATTATTTAGAGATATTGACTAAAATTGAGATATCCTCTTTATAATTTATGCCCTTGTAGATGAATAGCTTTGTATCTTAATTCTTTCCAAAATAGTCTTAATATAAGCTTCCTAAGATAGACTTCTTTATGCATATGACATATGAAGTTTTACCCAAATTCTTTATATCAAGTTTTGAGAAGAAAAACCTTTATCTTATGTAACAAAGCTAAATTACTTTTGCAAAGAGAATATCACCAACATATAAGACTAAAATTATGACTTTACTCTTACTGACTTTAAAGTATAAACAATAATCCACAACAATTTTAGTAAAGCAAAATGATGTTCAACATTGTTAAACTTGTTTTAGTCTATATATTGATCTTTCAAAAAACCTTTAGATAGAATCATGTATACCTCTTCTAAAGATCCATATTCAAGTAAGTTGTTTTCACCACCATTTAATGTAACTTTCAATCAAAATGAGCTACAAAGCTATAATAATTCTTAATAAAACTTTCCTAAATACTAGAGAGAAAGTTTTATGGTAATTAATACATTCTTTGAGTGAAACCTTTAACAAAATTATTAAAAGACAATTAAACGAGTTTCTAGACTGGATTATTGGCCATTAATTCCATCTCTTTTATCATAACTTTATGCCAAAGTGTGAAATTTTTACTATTCATGGGTAGTAAAAATGAGATCATCTTTATGTCCAATATCAAAATTAGATTTTTATAGGTATACAACCAAATCATAAAAATGGCTAGTTTCTTACCGATTGGATCTCTTAATTCTATAATCATTTGTACATATTGTACACCTTTAGTCAATGAGATTAATGATCTATTATAAACATTGTACTTTGATTTGATTGTTCTCCAATTAATTCTGTATATTAGTTTTTGAGAAATAATTAAGTCTTTTACAAAAGATCAATATAAATAAATTTATTCTTTAATATCAACCTTATGAGGAAAGTCACTCCCACTGGATTTATGATCCATAAGAAACTTAGAATTTTCAGCTTCAACAATTCTAATTGAATATGAGAGACATTTAAAAACTTTACCCCTTTAAATTAATTGCATAGCCTTGGAACCAGTTTTCTTATGTTTAGGTTATAAGCCTTGCTACACTTTAACTGGATAACCCAAGTTCGTAATGTCTAAAACTAGATTCCAACTATTTCATAATTCTAAGATAGTTTTAGAAAATAATTTAGTTGGCACTTTAATAAAGACATTAATAGCAGTTTTAACGCATCAATCCATAAACTTAAGGGAAGATTATGATCTCTAATATTACAATGCTTTCTTTAACTCCGTTTTGTGGATTTATTAGTTTGTTTTTTCCTTAATGCAACTAACTTAAGTGTCAAACTCAGGAATTTCAAGAACTCTATCATTGTCAATTCTCCTAAATTTCGATATGGAGATGTGACACAATCTGTATACTACAACTTTGAAGGAGTTTTATCTATAGCACATCTTTATCACCAGAAATCATGTAAATAGTTAACAAACTTATTTTCATAACCAAGACTCGAGTTAATAATGAAAATCCAATAGAAAAATTTTCTTTTGAAATTTTAATAGTAGAATTAAAAATTTAAATTCAAAACTCTTTTTAACTAAGAAAATTTCTAAAATAAAAGATAAAACCTTTTTAAGCTTTAAAATAAATCTGGATTTAAAAAAAATGATCTTGATAGTCTTTTAGCGATTTATGTAGTAGATGTTCCTCCCACTTTTTCTTGGCTTCCTTGACTTTATGAAACCTTAAATCGTTATAGGAATATCGTTCGTTAGACATAAGTCCAACTACCATGTATTGTTAGTAACATCATTGAAAGAGATTTATACAAAATAAGTTTACCTTTATTTTTCTTATGTGTCTGAGTTAAAACAAAATGAAGGACTTGACGCCATTTTCTTTATTGGCATTTTTTTCCTTTTCACCTTTACAACACATTTGCCTATTTATTACATTGTACCTTGAGTTACAAGGCTAACTGAATCTAGTTTCTCGTTCTTTAATCTCTTTTCCTCTTGAACATATGTAACGAGAGTTCATTGATAGACATTTTCTTTATATGTGTTTCTCATGGTCAAACTCATCAGGATTCAAAAAATTCAATTTCGAAGATTTAAGTCGAGCAACAAAGTCTCTCAAATCTCATAATGTGCTGATGCGTAACTTTTAGAATTTTTTCTTTTTATTCGCGAAAGCCTCCTTATTAAGGTCTTATTGGATTTAATAATCTGATTTAACAATTTGGTCTTTAGTCACTTTGCAATAATCCTTGACCTTGTAGCAATCAAGATGAAATCCAAGTTGATTTACTAATACAGGATTTGATGTATATTGTCCTTAAACGGTTAGATTGCTCCTACTGTACATCAAAATCTATTTACCTTTTGCGCACAGTCAAGGTCTTTACACCCAAAATAGCTTAATTAACTTCTTCATTAGAATAATTTTTCATCACCAAATAGCATTTAATTCTAGCAGCCTTATTGATCATAATAGTAGAAATTGCTGCAAAATACAAGGAACTATACTTTAATTGAATAAAATACTTTATATTCAAATCTAAATCCAAACTTTCATGTGGGTAGATGTGTATCATGCATATGAATTTACACAACTTTAATGATAAAACAATAACTTTAAAACACCAAAATTAAACAATCCATACTTGTGGGCCTAGAAAAATTTAACTTTAGTTTTATATAGTTTTATCCTTTAACCATTTCACAATTCCCTATGGGGCCAAATAATAAATTTCATGGTCTAACATTTTATAAATGTCATTTTTCTCTATGTAGTTTTTAAATAACTACTATTTTATCTAAATCAATTAACTCAAGATGTTGTGGTAACTCTTAAATTAATGATTTAGAACTTAATAATAACAGTCGACATATATGCACAAAACTTATTGCATATTACAAATATATTCTTTCTCGATGTCATTTTCTTGTGTAGTTATTTGAAGGAAATTTTACTTTAAATAACTATTAATTTTCATCTAAATCAACCAACTTAAGATGTTGTGGCTAATCTTAAGCTAGTGATTTAAAACTTTAATAATGACATCCTTAACATATGCAGAATTCTTTATTACGCAGTGAAATATTATATTGGATCATGCTAACTTATTACAATTATAGCATAAATAATTACATATTAATGTCATCCTCCGTATGTAGTTATTTAAAGAAAATTTTTATTTTAAATAACTACTAATTTAACTAAATCAATCAACTTAAGATGCTATGGCTATTTCTAAGCAGTTGATTTAAATTCTTATAATGACATAATATATATACTAAAAATAATTGCATACATGATTTAATAACTCAGATATATACCAAACCTTTATAAATGCTATTTACAATACGTAATTACTTGTTTTAAATAACTAACGTTTATCTAAATCATATAACTTAAAATGCTATACCAAGCTAATGATTTAGTTACTTAACAATGACATCAATCCTCTATGTAGTAAAAATTTACATACAACAAAGGAATTTCAACTCGTCATGCTATAATTAATTTAAAAATATCATGACATAATATATGACATGCATCATTAAGTCATATAAAAATATGCACAAGATCAAAATGTATTTTATTTCATGACATATAGATGTGCATATTTACATTGTAATTTCAACAACAAACTTTATCATACATATATGCACTTTAACTTTTAGGTTGAGAGTATGTATTTTTTGGATACTATTTAGGAGGAGCACATACTGCCAAAATATTCTCAACATGCTAAAATATTTTGTCATGAAATAAAAGCATAGACTATTTATGCATAAATATATTTATTATATAATTAAACACCAATATTAAATAATAAATATTTTACGTGACCCAAAAAAACCAAAAAATCACTAAAAGATCAAAAATCATAAAATATTTGGGTTTAGAAAAGCTGAGACCAAAAGGGCCACAGAACGGTGGTTCACGCACCACACGCGCCACCCTGCGTGTGTTGGCTTTGTCCCAGCCTTTTTTCTTCCTTTAGTCGAGTCGGGGATGACCCGACTGGATTTTTTTGACCTGTTCGAGTCCATTGCTTGTTTTTTACAGCCTTTTTTTTTGTTTTTGAACCTTATTTGATGCAGTTAACATCACAAAAACATAATTTAGCATGAAATCCACAAAGCCCATGCATTAATTCTTTATCAAAATCATGAAAATCATTATCAAACAATCAAAATTTTATGATTTTCACAAGACCTGATTTCAATGTATCATAAATTTTCTCATTTTAATCTCTTTTTCTTTAATCTTAGGGTTCAATAACGTAGACAGAAGATGAATATATTAAAACCCTATATCAATTTTGATTTTACAAGAATTAATGAAGAATTTCATGATGAAATTTTAAGACATAATATATAAGCAAATTCATGATACATATGTGAAATATGTTTTGATACATAAAACAAATAACGTAATTAATCATAGCATATTAAAAATTCAGTTTCATGCTTTTACTATGTTTATTACAACTCGTTCATCCCTAATACAAATTATTTAATCATTTATGCAAAAATAATATATGCATGAAAAAAAATCAATTTTAACAAATCTCACTGAATGATATGAAGAATAAGGCTAGAAAGCCTGGCTTTGTTGCCAAATTTAAGATTTAAATTAAGAACGTACCTCTAGCCATTGTTGATCAAGAACGAGACCTCGCTCCAGGTACATGAAGAAGAACACCTCGTATAAGCCTTTTAGCCTATTTCTTTTTTTGATAATTATCTTATGATGGTGCACAGGCAATTTATATAGACTAGATTAGGGACCTATACTAGAAAACTAATAAGAGTTGTATCCTACCATCAATGAGTCTATATTCTAATTAGTTACTGAAGTAGAGTTTAACTCTTACCATTAGAGTAGTTAATCTGAATAGGATTTACTAGAAAATATAACTTTAATATTAATTAAAATATTTATCTCGGTCCATTTAATTATCATGTGAGCCACATAAAGTCTAACAATTTAATCACTAGTGATATTAAATTACAGTATTTGGTATGATAGAATAAATCATTTGTGATTTTAAATCACTATGTTTAATATTCCAAAAAAAGAATTTTAACATATAACACCAAAAATAACTTTATTATTAGTGATAAGATTATTTAATGAAAGTGATAATTTGAATTTTTATAGAATAAAGAATTTGTAAAATAATTATTTATTGTTTTATAGAAAATTATGAGGTTAGAACTAATATTGATGAGTATAATTCAAAGTCTTAATACATTTATGTTTAATGGTTACATAGATTGTGTTGTATAACATAATGAAAAGTGGAGATTTCTTTATAAAAATTAAAATTTGTAGAGAAATATATTTTGGTGGGCATCATTTCGAGATTAAATTCGTCTTAATATAGTTTAAATATCATTTTCCCTAAGTGATTATACTTTCCCTCCCTTCTGAACGGATTTAGATCACCCCACGATCGATTGATCTAATCACTATCAGTGATTTAAGATCACTGACACGTAGGATTCCCTAGTTACTACCAAACATTATGATCTAATTATAATAATTAAATCACCCTCTATTTTAAAGAGATCACCTCATACTAAACATCACCTAAGTGTTTAAGTTATAACAATTAGTGGAGTAAGTAATTGATATACACTGATACGCTATATTTAAGTTAAACACCAAAAGAATAAAAGGATTAGAATGCATATGACGAAAGGAGCTTTAATGGTAGTATTTAGATCCAAGTTTAGGAATTAAGGTGAAGTTAGTGAAATCTTAAGGCTAAGTAGCAAATCATGCAATAAATGTAAGAATTTTGTGTCCCATATGGTTTTTGATGGCTTAAAAATGTTAAAATGTTAAAATTATATTAGTTAATTTATTAAAGAGTTATTTTTGAATAATAATATCCATTTGAGAAGTAATATATATTTTAATAGATACCTTTTAGTAATAAAAAGACACGACTATTAAAAAGTCATTTTGATTTGAATAGTTATATCTAATAAATACCCATTAGGTAATGTAAAGACATGACTTTTTGTAATTGACATGTGTCATAAAGAAAAGTGTTTGATGAAAGTACCTTTTAACGTTCTACATATATCTGGGATGGAGTCCTTACTTTACCCATAATGTAAGTACATTATTTTCATCATAGTTATGCTATAAAGAAAAGGGTCAAGAGGGAAAAATTAATATTTTACTATTTTTAAAAAGGTTTTTTCTTCATTTATATCCATGGAGAACAATATTTTCCTTTATAGAATATGTGAAAAGCATGAAGTTCTAAGATTATGGGATTAATGTGTTTGTGATTATTTATTCTTGCATGTACAAATTAGGCTTAAAATAAGAACGATAGAATATACTATTCTAGTAATAAAAAAAGATACTAATTTCCTATATAGGATTAATGGAAGTTGCTATTAAACCTCTAACTAGATTAGGATTATAAAATTAAATATTGATTCATTTTAGAGATTATAGACATAATAATTCAAATATTGAATATAGTAAATCAATTTTGTGTGAAGGATAAATATTTTTAATTATTGTTCAAATTATACTATATCTTTAAAATATCAACAATTAATGAATGTTAGTTCTAAACATAAGGATTTTACATTTTAGAAGGATCTCACAGTTTAGCATAGTATGTAGCAAATATTAAAAAATAATGAATACTAAATGTCCAAATGTTAGATTATTAGAGTAATCTAAAGGAAGAAACAATATTACAAAAATACATAAAAATAAAAATTAAGGAGTATGTGAACTAGTTAAATGATTTGACATAAAACTCTTAGATAAATAGATGTTATAACCTCCACCTAAACCTCTTTGATCTAACGAAATTGCAAGAATATAATATGAAAAATGGATGTATAGAAATAAAAGTTAATAAAGATAGAATGGAAAATGTTAATTAAGTATTTTAGAATTAGAAAGTGGTTGTAGAGCTTTTATGGAACTCCATCTAGGACATTAACCTTTATAATACTTGATAACATATCAAACATAAAATGTCATACTATAAGATAATCAATAAAATCAATGGCAAAGCCAAAAATATTATTGAGGAGAAGGCGGAGTTTATCCATTGGTTTGAATTAGGTTAGGTCTTAAACAAATAAAAAGTTTACTCTATAGGCTTGGACCGACTTGGCTTCTAAACAACTCTAGCATTAAAGCATTAAATTTAAATATTACATATGATATTTAAATTGCTAACTATATATAAATTTCTTATAAATGAAATAAAAATTTTTAATTTTTTAATATTATAATTTATGTTGCATATGAAAAAATTAATAAAAATTAGTCTCAATGTTAAAAAAAATAGTCAAATTAAAATATGTAAAAAATTGTTTCATATTACAAAAGAAGAACACAAGAATACATATACTTAGAAAAAGTAAAGTAAGTTAAATGCACTATTTGTATATGATATTGGAATGATTTAACTTTCTTTATTTGTTTTTTTTCTTATAAGCATAAAATGAAAAAGTTAACACAATAATTAATGTAAATGTACCTATTTGATTGATAAAACAATGCAAATAAAGAGAATTAGGCATGAAATAATAGAGGGTTCATATGTTACCAAATGAGTTAAATTAAATTTTTTAGGGAACCAAGTATAATTTTACCTTATTTTTAAGCAATGATATAAAAATATTATGAAATCTTAAAAATTTTAGGGGGCCAATTGAAATTTTTTAATGGGTTAAATATAAAATTACCTTGTTTTAGAAAACAACCTAAAGAATTGTAAAACCTTAAAAAAATTTAGAGAGGGCAAGGTGTCATGAGCTGCACTAATTAGCCTAGGCCCAAAGATACATGTTACATGGAACAACTTGGCCTACTAAGATAAGCCCAATCCTTGGAGAATTCTAAAAGGCCCTATTCTAGAAACTTGTAGATACAGTTAAAAACAACGACTCTAGCTTATTTAAAACTAGATAAAGTTTGAGTTACTAAAGTTTAAATTTATCTGGGATTTTAGATTTTATAGATAAGTGTAAATCCTAGTCGTCCATTAGATTTAATCTGAGTCTTTGATGTATGGGGAATTCAATTATAAATAAAGGCCCCTCAGCCTCATTTATATCATCAAACACTTGAGAAATACATTTGGGCATTCCTCTCTATTCTATTTGTGCTCTTTTTTCTTGCTTTAGTTTTTTAAGCTTTAGCTTCAGTGCCTTTGAGGAATTTAGATTCTCTTTTTAAGTGTTTAAAAGCTAACTTAGGAATACAATGAAGAAAATCCTAAAACTAAGGCCGCGCGGTTTGCTAGGCTAAAGTCTGAGCCCTTGACAATTGGTATTAAAGCTAGAAGTTAATGAAAGTACTGATAGTAGAGATGGCATTTTAGGCAGAAAACCAAACACAAGAGGTCCTAGAGACTCGTAAGAGAGGAAGGAAAGCGAAAAGTTCAAAGAATGTTCTATTGGCCATAGATAGTAGGGTAGGGTGGCCAAGCTTAAGGTAAGTACTGGAGATATAGAAGATAACCTTAAGGTTGGAGAGAGCTGCATCAAAGAGCTAGACTCCGCAGTGGAGGAGTTAAAGAAGGAGATGTTTCTCTCAACTCGGTAATAGAAATTCTCATTCAAAAGATTAATGCCCTCAAAGTTATGGTAGAGGCCACGAAAAAATATGCAAGAGCTCATAGGGGAGCTCTCATCGTGCAAACCAGCTATTGGGGGTAACGTGTTAGCCATGACACCTAAACATAGGATCGAGATCCTCAAGCCAAAGAAGTTCAAGGGAACTATGTGTGCAAAAGATATGGATAATTTTTTGTGAGGAATGGAACGATACTTATCAGCAATGGGCATTGGAGATGATGCCACTAAGATAAATACTGCTTCTATATATTTTACTTATGTAGGCCTTTTGTGGTAGCATCATCGATGCAACAATGAAAAGTATAGGGTATTATCATTGGAACTTGGGAAGTGTTCCAAATGGAGTCTAGGCAGCAGTTTTACCTTGAGTATACCATGGGTGAGACATGTACAAAGTTACAATGGCTTATGCAACAAGGCACAGTTCAGGGGTTTAGCGAACTAATACTCTAGATTTTAGACTTGAGGGAGAAGAAAGCATTCTTTTCATTCATGGATAGACTCAAACCTTGGGCTAAGCAAAAGTTACAGTGAAAAGGTATCCATGATTTGACTAAAGCCATGACCTGACCAAAGCCATGACCATAACAAAATCCTTGATTGAGCTTGGCATAAAAAAGTTGGACTAGTTTGAGTCTTCTAAGCCTAAGGGCAAGGGCAATGCTGGAGGAGACAAAGACCAAAAGTCCAAAAGTAATGACAGAAAGCCACTAATAGGGAAACCAAAGTTTAACAAGCCATGAGATAAAAAAAGATAAGGAGTCGATGAAATATTTCTTATGTGATGATCTGCACTAAATGCAAGATTGCCCAAAACAAACTAAACTTTCCTTTATAAAAAAAAAATGATAAGCTAGAAAAAAAACCCTAAAACTTGGCTTGATCATGAGTTCTATCAAGGTAAAGAGGTATAAAAAACAAAAGGGCTAATGTTCGTGGACTCTTTATTATAGGTACTAAAATACGTGCTCTAGTTGACATAAGAGCATTAGATTTGTTCATATCTCAAGAAGTTACCAAAAATCTTGATCTCAAAGTTGATAAGATAATTGGGTGGATCAAAATCGTTAACTCAAAGGATGTCCTAACCATTGGTGTCACAAAAGGGGTAGACTTACAACTTGGGGATGGAAAGGCAAAGAAACCATCAAGGTTATACCTTTGATGACTATGACTATGTGGTTGGCGTTGATTGAATTAATATTCTCTTTATACCATTTATTGATTACATATGTATCTCATATGGTCATTATCAACTCATTCTGTCAGTGAATCGAGAGATAAGTGTCAAAGCCAAAGTGTTGTATGTAATCTAGCTTGCTAAGGGAGTGTGTAAAGAAGAAGTCACCTATTTAGCAGCCTTAAAGTTTGATAAACCTTAAAAACCTATGGACAAGACTCCCTTGGAGGTATTACAAGTGCTGTACTCTTTTAAAGATGTGATGCCTACAGAGTTGCCAAAGAGGCTACCACCTAAGACAAAGGTGGATCACAAGATTGAGCTAGTGTGTAATGCTGAATCGCCAGCTAAGGCCCTATATCGAATGTCACCACCAGAGTTAGAGGAGTTAGTGCCTAATGCTGAACCAACAATTGAAGGAGCTTTTGGATATTGGGCACATTAGACCATCTAAAGCCCCATTTGCTGCACTAATTTTGTTTCAGAGGAAGCATAATGGGTCCTTGAGGTTGTGCATAGACTAGTAGGCACTCAATAAGCTCACTGTGAAAATTAAGTACCGAATCCCATTCATCACAGACTTGTTTGAGCAACTTGGAGAGGCAAGGTTGTTCACCAAGCTTAACTTGCGATCATGGTATTATTAAATGAGAATAACTGAGGGAAATAAGCCAAAGACAGCATATGTAACGAGCTATAGCTCATACGAATTCTTAGTGATGCCTTTTGGTCTGACTAATGCTCCAGTGACCTTTTACATTCTAATGAACAAGGTACTTCAACCTTTTCTTAATAGTTTTGTGGGTGTTTACTTTGATGATATCATGATTTATAGTAACTCACTTGAAGAGAATATAAGGCACTTAAAGAAGGTGTTCCAAGTCTTACAAGAGCATGAGCTTTATATGAAACAAGAAAAGTGTTCATTTGCCTAGCGTGAGATGTCACTCCTAGGCCATATTGTGGGAGGTGGCAAGATCTGAGTGGATGAAAGTAAGGTTCAAACCATATTTGATTAGAAGCCACTAACCAAGGTAACAAAGTTGTAGTCATTCCTTGGGTTAGCAAACTACTATAGACGTTTTGTTAAAGGCTACTTTAGCATCAATGTGCCATTAACAGACTTACTTAAGAAGGGTATAATATGGGATTAGAGCCCTAAGAGCCAACACGCCTTTGAAGCCTACCTTGATAGAAGAGAATGTACTTGCCTTGCCGAATCATACTAAACTTATAAGGTTTACACAGATGCATTAAACTTTGCGATTGGAGGAGTTTTGATGTAGGACGGACATCTAATGGCATTCGAAAGTTGTAAGCTTAATAAAACTGAGAGGCCATATACAATTCAAGAGAAAAAGATAACCGTAGTGGTGCATTGTTTACGTGCATGGAAACATTACCTATTAAAGTCTAAGTTTTTTGTCTTTACTGATAATGTTGCAAATAGTTATTTTCTAACCTAGAAAAAGTTATCCCTTAGACAGACATGTTGGTAGGTTTTCCTGGTAGAGTTTGATTTCATTATAAAGTATAAGCTAGGGAAAGCTAACATCATAGCTGATGTGCTGAGTCAAAAGGTAGATCTCACAGCCATTAGTTGCCCTAAAAGTTCACTATTGGAGTGTATCAAGGAAGGCTTGTCTATGATCCCATAGCCAAAACCCTTTTAGAGAATGCCAAAGAAGCAAAGATTAGACGATTTTGGATTGAGGGAAACTTACTCTACAATAAAGACACTGCCTTTATATGCCTCAGTATGGGAAGTTGTGCAGAAAGATCATGCAGAAGTGCCATGGTTCGAGATAGGCTAGCCATCCCAGTATATATCGTACCTTAGCACTCTTGAAGGACCATTACTATTGGCCACACATGGGCGATGATGTTGAGGCGTATGTCAAAGCTTGCCTTATGTGCCAACAAGGCAAGGTTGAGCAGAGAACACCAGTCGACTATTACAACCATTTTTTATATCAGAGCGGCTATGGGAAAGTGTTTCCATGGATTTCATAGTTGCACTGCCTAAGATGGATGGTTTTGGGAACATTATGGTAGTGGTGGATAGATTTTCCAAGTACGAGCTTTCATTCTAACAACCAAAGAGTGCCCTGCATAGGAAACAACTTGATTATTCTTGAAAAAATATGGTGAAATATTGGGGAGTACTGCAAACTATAGTTAATAATCGAGATAAGCAATTTATAAGACGGTTTTGGATAAAATTGTTGAAGTTCTTAGGGTCAGACTTTAACTTCTCCACCAGTTTGTGTCTTCAAATAAATGGGTAGCCTGAGAGAATGAATGCTTCACTAAAAGTATATCTCAAGCACTATGTGAGTGCCATATAGTGTGACTGGCCAAAATTGTTGGATGTAGCCCAGTTTTCTTATAACTTGTAGGGGAGTGAGGCCACCAACTAGAGTCCATTTGAGATACCAATAGGGTAACAGCCGCTCACACCTAGTGCTATTATAACAGGCTATACAGGACCAAATCCAACAGCCTACAAGTTTGTCAAGGCTTGGCATGAGCAAACTAACTTAGTCAGGGCTTGTCTACACAAGGTAGGAAAGTGTACCAAGAAATAGGCAGATAAAAAATAAAGGGATGCATAGTTTCAGGTTTGAAACTTAGTACTTGTCAAACTACACTTGATGCTATGAAACCTAAGCATGCACAAAGGGCTTGTGCGGAGATACAAGGGTCTCTTTAGAGTTCTAAAATGGGTAAGTAAGGTGGCCTATAAACTTGAATTATTGGTAAAGCTTAAGGTATACCTCATTTTCCATGTCAGCATGCTTAAGCCACTCCATGAGGATTAAGAAGATCCAGACTACGGCAAGTCACAATGCACACCAGTAGGAGTGAAGGCCTCTTATGATAGACATGTACAATGCATTCTTGCAGATCGAGTGGTATGGCAGAAAAGTCACAGGCCAAGGCATGAGTATTTTGTATGGTGGAAAGGATGATAGTGAGGTAAGTTAACAACCAGCCGAGGCATTGTGGTAGTTCCAACATAAGATTAAGCAGTTCTATTTTGAGAACATAACAACGGCGTCAGAAGATCAAGTAGGGGAAAATGTCACGGGCCACACTAATTAGCCCAGGCCCAAAGACGTAAGTTACATGGAACAACTTGGCCTACCAAAATAAGCTTAATCCTTTGAAAATTCTAGACAGCTCAATTTTTAGAAGCTTGGAGATACAATTAAAAACAACTACTCTAGCTTATTTAAAAATAGATAGAGATAGAGTTACTAAAGTTTAAATTTATCTAGAATTTTAGATTTTATAGATAAGTGTAAATCCTAGCCATCCATTAGATTTATTTTGAGCCATTGATGTATGGAGAATTTAGCTGTAAATAGAGGCCTCCCCAGCCTCATTTGTATAATTAAACACTTGAGAAATATATTTGAACATTTCTCTCTATTCTCTTTATGTTTTTGCTTTAGTTTTTTAAACTTTTAGCTTATGTGCCTTTGGGGAATTTAAATTCTCTTTTTGAGTGTTTAAAGGCTGACTTAGGCATATAAAGAAGTAAATCTCAAGCCTCAGGCCACACGGTTGGCTAGGCTAAAGTTTGAGTTTATGACAGTCCATTATCCCATGGCCGTTTCCAAACCCATCCACTTTAGGCAGTCCAACTATGAAATCCATGGGACACTTTCCTATGGCCACTCCAGTATGGACAATGGCTGCAATAGTCTGGCTGGTATTCTCTGCTTAACCTTATTTTATTGGCATACAAGGCAAGTTTTCACATACGCCTCAACATAATCACCTATGTGTGGCCAATAGTAATGGTCCTCTAAGAGTGCTAAGGTACGATGCATACCGAGATGGCTAGCCCATCTCAAATCATTACACTTCTGCATGATTTGCCTGCATAACTTCCCATACTGAGGCACATAAAGGTAGTTTCCTTTGGTGTAGTGTAAGTTTCCCTTTAACCAAAACTATCTAGTCTCTACTTCTTTGGCATTCTCCATAAAGGTTTTAACAAGTGATATCAGAGCCAACCTTTGAACATTTGATTTTACGCCAAGCACTTTAACAGATAGGGTAGGTAGGGTGGACCAACTGTGATTCCATGCTGAACACCCTCGAGGCGAGGTAGGCAGAAATGGTGGAAAAGCCCGTGATGGGGACGTCACGAGCTTGGGTAGGGAGAATGTCTGCCAAGCGCTCTAAAGAGGTAGGCATAGTGCATTAATCTCACATCGGATAAAAAAGGAAAAGCCTTTAAGCATATAAGCTGGTGCACTACATATCCATCAGGCATATCTTTTGGAAAGAGAGTAATGGCCCTATGAGAAAGGCACATGCTTGCCCTCTTTACATTCGCCTATGAATAGAATAGTTACCCAAGTCATGGGATGAAAAAAATACCATTACAAGAATAAGAAAAGTTAGAAAAACCAAGTTCCTCAAATTTTCATATTAGTGCTACATAAATATATTTTAAAATCGATAACTAGATGTTAAAACAATATTTTTTCAAAATTAAAACAAAAAAAAGATGGTTCATAAAAAATTATACTTTAGAAGAAAAAATATAATAAAAAAAATTCTACTTAACAAAAGGAAAATTAGTTAAAATTTTTTAGATGGTTCCCCTAGGAATATAAAAAATATATAAATATATTAAAAATAGTAATAAAATTTGTGGCCTTGCTAAGAAAGAAAGATAGAATAAGTTCATCCACCATCAACAAAAATTAATGTAGGAATCGAAACTATTCAGACCTTATACTTTGGTATATTCCTCCTAGTTCCTTATTCAAATGCTAAAATTTGCAAAAAGGGCAATATAGGTCCTTCGATGAGAATAAAGAAACTCTAAAAGGATAAAATATAGAATAAAAAAAGGAATAAAAAAACATGTTTACATTTTGAAATTATGAAGTACAAAGGAAAATGAGTTGTAAAACTAGAGGGAATATATAGTATAAAATCTGAGGGAATTGAAGACGATTAATAATTATCTCTAAAATATAAAAAGTCAACTCTAAAAGTTTTATGGATAAAAAAAACATCCTTAACAGTCATCCTCTAAATTCATGTCTCTGAAAAGTTTATAGTATGATATTCATCCCAATACTCTTAAATTATAAATAGCATTACTATTGTTAAACTCAAGATAGAAAAGTTTTTTTTATTGTCCTCCTATCTCATCTCTAAAATATCTTATTTTGTAATAATGTTAAATCAATTGAATTTAAATAGGGTACAATATATAATTAGTTTCAAAGCCATAAATTTTTGCATGTTTTAGTTACTTGAATTTGATGGATTGAACAAAAGAAGTGTCAAATAATCTTTCTCAACTAATTTCTTTTTTTCTCCTTTCATTGTAAAATCCAAACAACTTTCATTAACAAGGTAGTTCTAATAGTGGCAAATCTTTAGCAGTTGCCTTGAAAGCATGGCACCATAGCCATAATAGTTGCTGTGGAAATTTTGAAGCTTAAAGACTAATGCTTTGAAATCTATATAATACTTTCTCTTAGAATAAAAAAGATTAGTTTTGATGAGTTATGAGAGAAAAAATTACATTAATTTGACAATGAATGTTAAGTTAGAAAGGTACACTAGTTACAAGAATATTAGATTTTTCAACTTTTGATATTGATTTAAAATAAACACCTAAACTAAATTTTTTCTTTAAATATAAAATATAACATGCAATCACCATTGCAATTTCATCTAATAATAAATAGTAATATAAATTAAAGAGCACCAAAACCTTAGCAGAGATTTGGAATTTGCATGAAAATAGTATCAACTAGGATTTCTTGAGAGTGATTAATCAAAAACTAAACAAATTTAGTTAAATTAAATTAAAACTTAAATTACTTATTCTTATAGTTTGAGATCCTCATTAGATAGCATGTGAGGCACTCTCTAAAAAAAGGCTTGAACTAGAAACACAACCATAGCTTAAGATGGTACCATGAATCAAAGAGTCCAAAATAAAGTTTGCTTTGAAAGAAAAAAAGATGGAAAGGAAAAAGGAAAAAAAAGAAGAAGAACTTGTCGATGAAATAAGGCCATTTACAATTGGAGAGAGAAATAAACCTAAATGATTGTGGGATGCAAGTTAAGGTTGATAGAGTCAATCTCAACCTGCTTTGGGTGATCGATTATAAGGATTGAGTGAGTTACGAGTTTTAGTCTGCTAGAGAGAGAAAAAACTATATGACAGATATGGACAAGGCTAAAAGTAGAAACTAAAACATGCTTTTGCCTTTTTCGAGATCTATGATGAAAGAGTCAAGCTGCATTGACATATTATATACTTAAAGGCTTTGCAAGCCATTTTGGCTCTTCTAGCTTTTAGATGGCACAATGCATTGGTAGATGTTGCTCATTATTTATAAATATAAATATTTTTAACCAAATTAATTTATATTTATTGGCAAGATGTTAGGTGTTTCATGGGTCACATAAATAAAGGTGATTTTTTTAGGAATTAAAATGGATTGGACTAAATTAAAGAAATAGTGATTTCTTCAGGACTTAAATGAATTGTAAAATTAAGTGCAAGGTTTAAGTGAAATTAAATGAAAAATCTAGTTTGCACTCAACCTAACTATAAATTCATTATGGTTAGTTGCCTTTTGTAAGGTTTTGCTATTCTTGACTTTAGCCTTTGCCACCGCTCATCCTTGAGAAAAATATTGTTATCTTACTCTTTCTGTTACACGAAGGTGATTAATCAAGTATGGGAAGGTTTGTGAAACTTAGGTTGCTAACACAATTCCTAGCTAGACATGATTCTTACCTTTGTGAGGTTTTCCGAGTTACTTGTATGGGTCATCATTAGAGGCCAGATATTTAAATGGCTTTGATTTATGACAATCGAGCTCAATATGCAAGAACCAAGGTAGTTGGAATTTAACAAAGGTGTTGGCAATCCCTTTGTTTGATACTTAATTGGGAATATAATATTTCCCATCCTGAAATACCAAAACCAATCCATGGTTGCAAAAGATAAAATTAGTCCTTAGTTTGATAAAGTTTGATATGACTAAGTATATTCTTGTATTGATAAAATTAGTCTAGTTTATTCAAATTTACCCCAGTTGGAGATCAAGAAAGAAGAACTATGTGGATGAAGTTTTACAACTTATCTCTAGATTCATGCACTTTAAATATGCCACAATTAGAAATAAGAAGAAAACTATTATAATCAACTAAAAAATTATTGTGTTTAGAGTCATATGGAAAAGCATCTACCAACACATTAAAAAAGACTAAAAAAACTAATAATATAATATGAAGCACAAGACCCTATAGTAGGATCAATTGAAGAATCATGAGAAAAATATGAATTTTTAGCAAAATATGGTGCTGCTACTTCAATCATAATTCATTTTCCAAAAAGCATACAATGTTTTAGTCTTGAGTTAGTGGTACAGTTACTAAGAAAGTGTCAACAGAAGAATCCTAGAGGACTACAAAAAAGCAGGACAATAATGTAAGATACATAAGACCTCCGAATATCGAATAATGCATACTAGACCAAGAAAATCTTATTAGAAAGAAATCCAACCATAAAACTTTTATCATAATGGAATTAACCTATAGAAAATCAAGCCTTTTATATCCTTTATATATGGAGACATCATTATTTTTCATCATAGACAAAGGTAAAAACATATTTGAAATAGCCATAATATTCTCTAAGCATTTAGTTCACCTTTAGAAATCTATCCTTGCTATTAAAACCCTTGTATAATATTTGAGTGCATATAGATCAAATGTGAATGTGCTCAAATTGATTTGAGAGTGCAAAAAATCATAAAAGAAAAAGTAATTTTTTTCATAGCGTGATCTTTTATTTTGAAACTAGTATGAACTTCTAGTGTGAAATTATTCCCTTATAATATAAATAGTTTAATATTATTCAATATTTTAGATGTATGTTATGTTTTCATTAATTATTTCATTTATAATCTAATTTTATGTTATTAGTTGTTACTTTTGCTGTTACTTATATTGCTAGACCTTTGATATTAAAAACATGTTTGTGTAAAGACTATATTAATGTAATAGATAAAATAAAAAAGTCAATTTTCACCGCTTATGCATTGGCCAATTAACACAAAACCTTTCATGGTGACACTTATATCTCATGTTGTTTCATTTTGTTTGTCATAAGATAACACCGTTAGATTTTCATGGGAAATTACTATTATACCTTTTATTTTTTTACTTTATTTTCTTCTTTTCTTTTTTCTCTTTCTAACTTTGACCACTAATTCTTACTTCTAATTTATACGCATCTGAAAGAAAAAAGACTAATGTAAAAGTATGAAAAGTAGAGTTTAAGATTTAATAAATTTATCCAAATACTTCTTTTGATTCATGATAATAGATGATTTTATGTTAAAAAAAATTTACCTTTTTTGAAATTTTTTTGGTAATATTATTCTGATGTGATTTTTTTCCTTAGTTGCAACCATGACTTGTCTCCAAGACCCCAACCTGTATTGACACCATGTTGAGAGGAAGGCCTAAGAAATGATGTCATGTTGAAAGGAAAATTCATGTTTGTCCAGGTAATGTGGAGAAGAAAACCTTAGAAAGTAATATGAATGGGAATCTGAATGGAAATTTTGGGAATTTGAAGGAAAATGAGGATTTTGATGGGAATTTTGAATGAAACTCTAGATAAGAAAGAAATTGGGTCTTGAAGGGATTTGAATTTAAATTTGAATAATAATGGGGATATTGAAATGAAAAATGGGATTTATTTGAATTCTTATGGGTTTTATTTGAATCTGATGTGATTTGCTTATGCTTTGAAGTAGAGGAATGAAAAATAATTTTCACACCTAAAGAAAAACCCCAATTTTGATATGATTTGCTTGTGGGGTTTGAAGTGGAGGATTTGCTTGTAATTATTCTACCCTATCTTTTGAATTTTTTGTAATATTACTCTTTTTAGATCTTTTTTCTGATGATAAAGTAGACATAGGGTTTAGGGCAACATGGAGAAGAAGAAGAAGAAGGATGAGGATGGTAGTTTGGGTATAAAATTACTAGTTAAGCAAAAATCTAACAGCGTTGGTTAATTTTGTCTAACAAGCCAAAGTATAAGAGGTTAAGTATACGTAAAAAAAGCACAATCTGTTAAGTTTTACACTGTCCAAACACCAAGGGGTGAAAATTAACTTTTCCCTAAATGAAAAGATTAAATTGAAAGAAAACAAAACATGAAAGAACAAATAAATATGTCTGTTAATTTGTGTGTTTTGAAGACGTATATACGGCATTGAACTTTTGCTAAATACACACTCTAGAACTATGTAAAAGTGCCTACTAAATTTTGAGAACTTAATTGCCAGGGAAATTGAAAATGAAGAGTGTGGAGTTTCAAAATTGAAAAAAAAAAAAAAAAAAGAGAGGACAAAATCCAGCTTATCCAATACATTTGGTAGAAAATACTAGCAGCATATGCTTTTTATTAAGAGCTTCCTAACTCGAATTTGCACAACAACCAAAAAAAAGTTGCCTGGATTGCGCAAATTGTCCCTCAACATCTTATATATAACATAAAAGAGCCAATGTTTCCAACACCGAACATTCATGCCTTCCTTCCCGGTCTCTCCTCTAAGCTTTCCTAACAATTTCATTAGAAAGGACAAAAAAAAAAAAAAAGGGTTTACGAGCAAACTTTTCACCAGAGTAAATCCCTCATGGCTGTAAGCTTAAGCAATAAACCTTTAGATGCTTTGAGGCTCCTTGATGGTCAGGTGGCCACTTCAATCACACTCGAAGGAACAAATTTCCAAGCCAATGGTCATCCATTTCTCACTCAGGTCCCGTCTAACATTATAGCTACCCCATCACCATTTGCCGTTTCCGGACCGGAAAAGAACAAGAACAACACAGCTGATGGTTGCTTTTTGGGGTTTGACGTAGAAGAGCCGAGCAGCCGACACGTGCTTCCCCTAGGCAAGCTGAGTGGCATACGATTCATGAGCATATTCAGGTTCAAACTTTGGTGGAGTACCCACTGGGTTGGAACCAGTGGAAAAGAGGTGGAGTATGAGACTCAGCTGATGATTTTGGACAAAAGTGACTTGGGTCGCCCTTATGTTATTCTGCTTCCACTCATTGAAGGCTCCTTCGGTAGTTCCCTTCAGCCTGGGGTTGATGATAACGTGGACATTTGTGTTGAAAGTGGATCCACGAAGGTTTGCGGATCCAACTTCAGGAGTTGTGTGTACATGCATGTTGGTGATGATCCATATAATCTTGTTAAAGAGGCCATGAAGGTGGCTAGGGTCCATCTGGGGACCTTCAGGCTTCTTCACGAGAAAAAGCCACCAGGTATTGTGGACAAATTTGGTTGGTGCACTTGGGATGCCTTTTATCGATTCGTAAATCCTAAAGGTGTGTGGGATGGTGTCAAGGCGCTACAAGAGGCTGGGTGCCCCCCTGGGATACTCATCATTGATGATGGCTGGCAATCCATATGCATAGATGATGATCCAATTGAAAAAGAAGGCATCGACCGAGCGGCTGCTGGTGAAGAAAAGGCATATAGGCTTGTAAAATTTCAAGAGAATCATAAGTTTAAAGATTATGAGAGTACCAAAACACCTTCTAATAAGGGAATGGGCGCTTTTATTAAGGACCTCAAGGAGAAATTCAACACCATAAAATATGTATATGTGTGGCATGCTTTATGCGGATACTGGGGAGGGATTAGACCCAATGTCCCAGGGATGCCTGAGTCCAGGATTGTTCAAACTCATGTCTCACCCAGTTTGCTAAGGACAATGAAGGATTTTGCTGTATTGAATACTACAAGAGATGGCGTAGGGTTAGTTCCACCAGAGCTGGCCCACAAAATGTACGAGGGTCTTCACTCTCATATTAAGTCAGTGGGGATTGACGGCGTCAAGATTGATGTGATTGAAGTAAACTCCTAATCAGCTCTGTTCGTTCATTTGTTTCTTTTTGTAGAAAATGTTTGCAACTATTTCTATTTTATGGAGGATTTGTTTTTTCGTTTTATTTTCCAATTAATTGCAGCAATTTTTTTCTTGCAGGTGCTTGAGTTGCTATCTGAAGACTATGGTGGTCGCGTGGAGCTCGCTAAAGCTTATTACAAGGCTCTGACGGTTTCTCTGAGAAAACACTTCAATGGAAATGCTGTTATTTCTAGCATGCAACAGGCCAGCGACTTCTTTTTCCTTGGAACAGAAACCATTGCCCTCGGGCGTGTTGGTATGTCTTGATAATATATTTGCACTCATAAACCAATGCAACAAATGGAACTAAAGTTCTTTTTTTTTATTTGGTGATATAAAAAATTTAAAAACGTGTAGGAGATGATTTTTGGTGTAGTGATCCCTGCGGCGATCCAGCAGGTACATTTTGGCTACAGGGATGTCACATGGTGCATTGTGCCTATAACAGCGTTTGGATGGGCAACTTCATACATCCAGACTGGGATATGTTTCAATCGCACCACCAATGTGCTGAATTCCATGCTGCATCACGAGCTATCTCCGGCGGACCAATTTATGTAAGCGACTCTGTTGGAAAACATAATTTCGATTTGCTGAAAAAAATTGCATTACCAGATGGGTCCATTCTCAGATGCCAGCACTATGCGCTTCCTACAAGAGATTGCCTATTTGAAGATCCATTACATGACGGGAAAACAGCGCTCAAGATTTGGAACCTCAACAAAGTAAGTCACTAATTTTTAAGTTTTCAAATTACTAAAACTTCGAATTTTTTATAAATATAACTGTCCTTTTTGAATCTATATAATTTGAATTGAAAGAATCGACATATATTTTGATACAGGTAAATTGAGTATACTCATATTAAACATAAACTCTGATTTTACCCCTTTCAAATCTGAATAAGATAGCTTATAATTAGTCTGTCTTCTCATTAAATCATCTTCTTTGTATTTTAAACAGTTTTCAGGACTTCTAGGACTGTTCAATTGTCAAGGAGGAGGGTGGTGTCCTCGCTCGCGGAAAAACAAAGGCGTCCCTGAGTTTGCAAACCTGGTGGATTGCTTTGCAAGTCCTATGGACGTTGAATGGAACAATGGCAAGACCCCAATTTCTGTGGAAGGTGTTAGCATATATGCTATTTATATGTATCAGTCGAAGAAGCTGAAGCTCATCAAGTCGTCCGAGAAAATAGAGGTTGCGCTTGAGCCACTCAACTTCGAGCTACTTACAGTTTCACCAGTGGCAGTCTTACCGAAAAAACAGATTCAAATTGCGCCCATTGGACTAGTAAACATGCTTAATTCCGGTGGCGCTATTCAGTCATTGGAATTCGATGTTGACAAAAATTTGGTAAGAATTGGAGTGAAAGGAAGGGGAGAATAAAGAGTGTTTGCATCAGAGGTGCCATGGGCTTGTAGGATTAATGGGAGATTCGTTGAGTTTGGCTATGATGAACAAATGGTTAGAATTGAAGTTCCATGGGTTAATTCCCCAATGCCGTCAACGGTAGAGTACTATTTTTGAGTTAAAGGGAGAGTGATACTACCAACTGCTGCACATCCGTTTATATATGCTGTCTTTTTCTCAACTTGTCATGTAAGTTTTAACAATGTTCTTTTTGTTACAATGTTTTGCTAAAAATTTTCGAAATAAAGTGAAAGGAATAAAAGATTAATTGATTGGATAATTAATTAATGAGAAAATTAATTTAAAGATCAATTAAGAAGCTTCCGATATCATAGGATTTGAATATCATTTATAGGATTCAAATTTCATGAGATTTAGTAGAAAAATAAGCTTATGTTATTTATTACACAAAGGGATTTGTATACTCATATAAAGGGATTCGAATACCAAATTTAGAATGTGTTATGTCATAATTTAAAATGAAGCTTGGTATCCCTTTTTTGAGGATTCAAATTTTAGTTTTAAATTTTGACAAATTTGTCTATAACAATTAGTTTCATTTCAAATTTATTTATATCTTTTGGCAATGGCACCTACTAACTGCCAAGAGGTTAAAACTTAATGAAAACACTAGTTGATTGGCTTAAACAACAAAACCTAATAATACAACTCTTGCTTTAATCTCTATAGATAGAAATTAGAAATGTTCAACAAAGATATATGGAATATATGAAAACATTTGAGAAAATCAAAAACTTGAGTTGTTCTTTTTTACCTATCATTCTCAATTATAGTAAGTCTTTTAGACTTAATTCATCGCAAAAAACTAAGTATAAGGATGATAATTTTGCTATTCATTAGGGAGTGCTTAGTAGTTTGATTTACCAGTACAAAATGATTTCAAATATAGACTTCATTTTATCTTATAGCTATTTGACGAACCCTTCTTTCATATACATGGGTAGGGGCAAAGTATGCTTAAAAGAAAGTGGCATTTACAACATGTCCTTAAGTTGGATTCTTTTATGTTTTGACTCTTCATTTACACCCATGGCCCAAATTTTTTCTCTAACATGTTTCATAAACCAATTGTTATTCATCTTAATCAACTAGAGTTTTCTAAAATAGGTCTTGCTTATGTATCCTTGCTTATTGATTTTAAAATTTCAAATTCTTAAAAGGTAACTTCTGCAAGAAATAAGACCCAAAATGTCTCATAAATAGCAAACTAATCATGTGGTTAACAATATTTAAATAGCAGACCTTTTTGAAACTTTATATTTTGAGATTTGGAAAATAAAAATCTAATATGTGATAAGTAGTTATGGAAGATCTAAATGACTTTTTAAAGAAGCTTGAAAATTGGTATGACCTAATATAGAAGAGATCAGAAGGCTTACAATGCTTGGAAAAAGAAAGCTCCACTATTTGCATTACGTTACTAAGTAGTACTGAGAATTATATCACACAAAATAAGAGATACATGAGGAGATGCTGATTGCCTTAGAAGTAAAGTTTGGACAAATTTGTTACCAAATTAAGGAAACTCACAATCGAATTTGATACCTAACTAAAGAACAACAAGTTTAGGTTACCATTTAGTTCTTATCGTAAAATTAAGAACATATAATCTTACCCATAATGAAAGCATCAAAACATTTGATCATGCTTCAAATAATTTACAGTTTGAGGAAGATCGAATGGGGCATCTTAGCCTAATGCTGTTACTATATGCTTGGAACAAGTTAAAATGAAGCTGTAAGCTTCAAGCATAAACAATATGGTTGGTATAAAAGAAGGGCACTTAAGAAGTTGAAAAATGGTTTCCAAGGTACAGTAAAAGCTTCCATGGCTCATCAAAATGAGAATAGGGCTAAGATCAAGTGCTTTACTATGGCAACAAAGATAACTTTGGTCATGATTGCACCAAGCCAAAAAAGCTACAAATCCTAATAGCATTTTTAGATGCTACAAATAATTTGAACAATACGACATTTATGTGGAGTATTATTGTATTAATTAATGTCTAACATGCTAAACACAAATCCAACTTGCTATACTTAATCGATTAAATTCTATTTTCTCATATTGGGATAGGAGTTAATTGTCATACGAATAGCTTATCCAACTTAACTCTAAATGGTCATTACAAAATAACCAGATAACTCAGAGTTGCTACCAATTTCTTTTGGCTAGGTGAGATTAGTCACCTACTAGAGTTTATCTTTTGAGGGCTATGAAACCCTCATAAACGAACTCTGAAGATAGCATATTAACTGGAGATTCATATGAAAAAGGTTCAAGAGCCAGTGACGTGCAGAAGAAGACATGTCTCCTCTGCGATACCCATAAAATAGTACCTATTAATTACATGTTATCCTAAATCTTGATTATAGTTGGTTTTAAGTTTTCAGTATCTAATTATAATTCTTGTATTTTGAAATGTTTAAAATTAATATTCCCAAGTATATCAGGTTTTAGTCAATTTCGAAAATGAAGATATTTTTCACACCCGTCTGGAAAATCTAGAGGATTAGAAAAGTTTTGTTTCTCTAGAAAATCAAAAATTCTAATTTACTTATTTATTGAAATGACTTCCATATATTGGAAGCATAACTATGGACTATTTTAAAACCAGAATATTGCCTCATATGTTTTTTGAAAAATATATATTATAATCCACATATATAAATATACATAATTTTTGGCATATTATAATGAGAACAAATCCGAATAAAAACTTGAAGTTATAAAATGACTCTTTGATTATGAAAAATAATCTAAATAGACCTAACATGCATGGACATTATGGAATGACCTTAAATCACATAAAATGATTTAAATGCATAAAATTTTGCATAATAATTCCTCAGTCATGGAAAATAACCCACATAAATGAAATTACATAAAATCCCTAGATCATGGAAAATGATCTAAATGACACCAACATTTATAAAATTGCATAAAAGTCCCTAGATCATGAAAAATGACTTAAATGACCCTAACATATATGAAATTGCATAAAAATCCTTAGACAATGGAAAATGACCTAAATGACCCTAACATTCATAAAATTGCATAAAAGTACATAGATCATGGAAAATAACCTAAATGACATTAACATATCTAAAATTGCATTAAAGTCCATAGATCATGGAAAATAACTTAAATAACCACAACATACATAAAATTGTATAAAAGTCCTTAAGTCATGGAAAATGACCTAAATAACCCCAACATTCATGAAATTGCATAAAAGTCCCTAGACCATGGAAAAATTACCTAAATGACCTAACAAACATGAAATTACATGAAAGTCCCTAGGTCATGAAAAATGACTAAAAAGACCCTAACATACATAAAATTGCATAAAAATCCTTATATTATGAAAAATGACCCCAACAAACATGAAATTACATAAAAGTCTCTAGATCATAGAAAATGACCTAAATGACAAAAAATGAATAAAATGACATAAAAATCCTTATAAGTCATGGAAAATGACTAAAATGACATAAAAATGTATGGAATGACATATAAATACCTAAGTCATGGATAATGATCGAAATAACCTAAGATCCATGAAAATTGCAAAATAGTCCCCAATACGCATGGAAACATTGTGGGAGAATTGTAAAATGGTCCCTAAAAGTTTCTAACACTCCTAAATGCACCTCTAAACATCACTTTTTGCCAATAAAAATACAAATATGGTATCATACATGATTTTTACTCTTCAAATGTCTCACCAACAATAACATATATGGATTTATCATTATTTATGGAATTGTCACCATAATCATAATATTTTCATGGAAAATGCATGGACATGTAAATCATGATCATAATCCATGAAATTGTCATAAATTGCATGAATCATATATAACATAACAATGCATTGCATGGGATAACTAACAAAGGCAAGAACAAGGACAACAACATGGTGGAAACAACCATAAATCATGATAACTTATTTTTAAATCCATGAAAACAAGTTTTTCTTGATGGAAAGTTGATTTTTAAGAAACTTTTAACAAAAATCAGCAAAAAAAAAACATTTGGCGATCATAGCTTAAGATTTGGCCATTAATATGGTTTTTACACCATTTGCTCAAATCATCTCCTAAACATGGTGTAAAATCCTCAAGCTTACATAAGAAGAAGAGAGAAATGATAAAAAAAGTAGAAAATAAGTACAGAAACCACCTTAGATCAAACCTAAAGAAACTTTTTTTCTTTACTTTTTCTCAATTGAAAAATAGCCTTTTTAATTTTGGACATCTAAGGGAACTAAAAAACCCCATTTGGTTGATCACATTTCATCCTTATGCACTTTCACTCATTCTTTGATAACTTACTCAAGCTTGCTTGCATGCAATCTCTTTGAGCTTCGGGTATTCTGATCAAAAGAGTTGAAACTTTCTTATTAGGCATGGGTTCAGCTGAGCTAAGTAGACAAACTCAACTGCATGCCTTTAAATAAAAGCAATACTCAAAGTAGATATATCTTGGGTTTATGCAAAAAAGAGCCTTTACCTAGAGCCAAAAATAGCATCCCATTAAATCTTAGTTAAACTATGCTCAAAATAGTCAAAAAACAACCAAACTAGATGCCATTGGGTTTTTAAGCATAATTAGAATATTAAACTCATCTATGATAACCTTATTCAAGCTTTATTGGCCTAAGCCATGTGTGTAGCTTTCGTGGTTATGCTTCAATGTAAAAACATTTATAAAGGACCTCTTTCATGGTTATGAAGTAATCTAAGGTTATTAGAAAGTTGAAATATAAGAAACCTTAGGTGAAAAAGCTTGGTTGTGGTAAAATATCATGTAGTATCAATACATTTGGTGTTTATATTGATACAATTGCTTTTAGAACCAAAACTTGATTAAAAACACATCATTGTAGCAATAAAATATTACCTTGTATCAATATAATGGACATTGAATTGATACAATAAGGCCTTCTATCGATATAATGCATGTTCCAAACTTAGAATGATCGAAACCCGATGATGTATCGATACATTAATGAAATGTATCAATAAATCTTTATGAATTCCATGAAAATGATATATATATTTTTTTACATTTCAAAGGTTTCCAATTTTTTAATTTGGCCCTTAGACATTTTAAACCTTTCTTTTTCCCTTTTTGGCACCATGTATTTTATTATCATCATCATCTTTTTAAAATTTTTTTGGCATTCTAATCAAATCCCAGAATGTCAAAAATGTAATATATATTTCTCCTTGGGTTTTGGATAGCACTCTGTTTGCTTGGAAGGGGATTAGACAAAATTAAGTGTCTGTAACTAAATCTCATCTTTTATGGGTTATTGAGTAGGGGCCACAAACCATGTAGCATAGGACAAATGTGTTTGTGAATTTCCATCGAATTTCATACACTATATAATGGATTTATTTAGGAAACAACTCAAGAGTTAAAGCGAAGAGAATCAATACATGTAAGTTGTGTATGCATAATGACTAATCCTTTAGCATACAGGACGTGTTATTTGCTACTAACATTTCAAGAAATTTAGTTTTTGCCATTATTCTTTTTAACCTAGGATTTAATTTGAACTTAGATAGCACTTGTGTTAATTTGTTTTTAGGAACAATGTACTATGGTTCTAAATATTTATCAAATGATTTTATTATTTTGGATGTTGAGTACACTTCATGTAATGGGTTCAACAATGCTAATTTTTCCCTAGTTACTTCTTTAAGTAATGCAAATATTAATATAGATATTTGGCATGCTACATTAAGCCATATAAGATAACAAAGGATGGATAGATTAGTTGACTAAGGGTTACTAGGCCTTATTGAAAAAATTTATCTATTAACATGCAAAAACTATTAGTGGTGAATCGGAGAGAAAACATACTAGAGCCAAATTTCCACTACAACTTATATATTCTAATATTTATGGCCTAATGAATGTAAAGGCAAAAAGTGGAAGAGTATATTTCATCACATTTATCGATAAGTACGCATATTTAGGTTTTGTTTATTTGATTTCCATAATTTGGAAGCTCTAGAGTGATTCAAAAAATATGCAACTTTATCAATTACATAAAAGTGTTAAGGTATCTAGAATAGCCCAATGGAGTATTTTTTTGATCAATTCAAAATTTTTGTTATTAAAAAGGAATAGATAGGCAGTTAACCATTTCGAAGACTCTATAATAAAATAATATTTTAAAGAGAAGAAATAGAACTTTTTTGAAAATAGTTAGGTTTATGTTAGCTTAGGGAAATTTGGCCATTACCTTTTGGTGATTTGTTATTGATAGCTAATTATGTAAGAATATAGTACCCTTTAATTTAGTTACATCAAGTTTTATGAATTTTTGATTGGTAGAAAACTTAATCCTAGGAATATGAGACCTTGGGGTTGCGTTGCATACATTCATGAGCTTATCAACAAGGTAAGTTAGGTCAAGAGGCAAAAAAAGTATATTTGTAAGATACTTTGGACAATCAAAGGGATAAGTATTCATTGGTGAACAAGAAAGTGAGGCGTAAGTGAATTTGAATCTTAGAATGCCTTTTTTTGGAAAATATTTTTCCAAGTAAGGAGAATTAATTAGAATATTTCTCTTTAAGAGATGGAACATCTTGGAAATTTGATTGTTTTGACTGATTCATATTCATGATAATACACAATATTTTCTTATCTAAATGAAAGCATGAAAGAAGATGAATTTGATGAATTCATTTCATAAGAATCACATGTTAGGTATAGTAATTGTTAACATGTTCATCACCATTGTTTTTAACATAAATGGAGAAGCTTTTATGATTACCCCATATAAGAATCTTTTGCTTTTAATGTAAAAGAAAAATGGATGAAGACAATGAAAGAAGAGATGGGGTTAATGAGATCAAACAGTGTGTAGTAATTGATTGATCTATCAAAAAGAAGCAAATGAGTAGGAAACAAATGGTTCTCAATATTAAGCGTAAGTTTGACAAGACTATTGAGATAGTATACTAAGATTTTAATATATCCTTTGCCATTAATGAAAACGAGGTATGAAAATTATTTTTTAAAAATAAAAAATATCATGTTTCTTATAAACTTGTCTAATCTCATCAAAAAATAAATTCAACTCTATTTTACTGATATAGATCTAATTTTATAAGTTTTAAATATGCATAAAAAAATAAGTTCATATAATAGCGAATGTGCAATTAAATTAAAAGTTAAATTGATTAAATTACTTATTATATAAAAATTAATAATATCGTAATTTAATAAAGTAATTAAAATAATTAATTGATATATCTAATGTTAAAGTAAAAAATCAAATATTAAAATTATATCAATACTATATAAATTTGAAACTTTGGATTTTATTTGCTATTAAATTGTGAGAATAAAATGAATATATTATGATTGAATTAGTTATGATTTAATATAATTACATATTTGAAAGGTATAAAAACATAATTCTAAATTCACAAATATTTATAAGTATTTTAAATTCACTACCAAATGACATATAACAAATCCATGAATTTGAAAAGTAATCATGAATGCTATATTTAATGTGTTTTATTACACAATTTACTTTCTTTTCGAAATCCAAATTTTTAAATGCAACCTTGAAAAATATAATATATAGTCTAATAAAACAAAATTATAAATAATTATTGAATTAAGTAAATGAAATCCTAGTTAGCTACTAAGATAAGAGTAAAAAGTTAGATATATAAATGTTTATAAGTTTATTTATAACTTATTTCATTCTACTAATTTTTTTTAAATGAAATCCATTGATTTTTTACATTTATTTTAGTTCACTTACAAAACAAAAAATTCTTATATGGTAATTAATTATATCAATACTAAGTATCATAAAAAATAACAAAAAAAAGAGGTATATAATCATTGTAGGACAATAACAACTATTAAAGCATAAATTATTTTTTATTTTTAATATAAGTATAAATATATATATCGAACTTACGAAATGCTAAAATTCTTTGAATCTATTTATGCTTACCCAAACTTGAATAAATCTGAATCCAAAATAATTCAAACCTAAAAAGCTCGTATCCACAATGGTCTGAGTTTGAGATAGCTTGAACTTGAAAAAACTTGAATTCGAAAATATCTATGTCTAAGATGACCCAAATCCGAAATAAATTCAAGCCTAAAAATTCCAAATCTGATGACACCCGGATCCGAGCCTACCCGTTTGTCACATCTAGAATCTTGAATCAATGGAGTCCGCTTAAAGTGTCTTCTAGAATTAATCTTGTGAAACGAAATCAACCTCATTTCTTAAGATGAGTAAGATTAAAAATTAGCTTTTTTGAAAATTTCTAAGAACATTCGGTCATTGTTTAAAACTTGTTTTCAATTTTTTCAATTCTTTGCATATTTTTTCTTAGATTTTGGAGAGAATTTAGACCATAAAAATCTTCCTTTCAAGCTAACAAATTATGAAAATTTTATTAAATAGTTTAAGGAGAGTCTCTTTTCATAGTGCTAATGAGTCAGAAAGAAAAAGTTTTTAAAGAATATATTTTCTTTATAAAACAGTTTTAATAGAACTAATCTTCTTTATTTATCTCTTAATTAAATTAATATAAATTAGATATAAATTTGATTGACTAATTGCAGACACCTTATTTTGTCTGGATAATTGTTAGCAATCTGGGACATGGATGTTAAAGGGGGTGACGATCTATTAAAGAGTGCCTATGGATCATATTAAAGAAAAATGCAAAGATGTGGTATCAAAGAACTTAGTTCTAAGTGTTTGGGGACAAAAGACATGGGAAAATTCATAATTTTGCCTGAATGTGTCGATACATGGTCATCATATGTCGATACAATGCTCTAATGACCTAAAAATTCAAAATGTCCCCATTTGTATCGATACAATGTGTAAATGTATCGATACAATGATCATTGTATCGATACATTAGAGGGTTTTTAGACCAAATGTATCGATACATTCTTCAATGTATCGATACATTCTTCAATGTATCGATACATCAGGCTATTTTCCATGATCGAGGCATTTTTTAACTTATCCACTATTGATCCAAAGCTCAATTTTAACTTGTTTTTGCATCAGAAAAGATCAAAACCTATATCAGATTATGAATTTGGACTTGTGAATTAATCAACATATTTTTTTTAAAGTCTAAATTAGATCATAAAGGGTCAATGTCATATGATCACCCTACTTCTCCCTTATTTGTTGACAAATATCACTACCAGCCATCCTACTTGCTGGTATCTGATTTCAACAATCAACCCTATGTCCATAACATTGGCAGCTAATTGCTTCATACAGCCAACCTATAGCTATCAGCTATCACAGGTTTGTCCCTTTGAGAAATAACCAAAAACACCTCTAAATTAACTCCAAAATGCTGGTTTAAATATGCCATCAATATCTCAGCTGAAGGATCTTTTTTTTCTAGTTGGGTTCAGCTCTCCCAACTCATTCACACATAAAAAAAATAAAATCTCAAAGCTTTTCTCAACATCCAAAAACAGCCCCAAAAACTCACTCCTAGCCACTATGCACTCTGAAAAATCATCCTCACCTATACCAGAATCGAAGCCTTTATTTTTTCATGTTTCTTGCTAATTAACAACAAGGAAGAGAGGGGAAATTAGGCCATCTCTGCTGCTCCAACCACTTGACCAAATTTAAAGCTTTGTTGGTATAACTTCCTACTTAATCACTTTTATTTTTTGTTTTTCAGCATCTTCATCATTTTAGTGACCTTTTCATGCTTCCGCCACCCTCTTAGGATTTTCATGCATTATTGTGGCTTTTGGTTGTGGTAGCTTAGGATTTCGATGCCTTGATGCCCTTTTTGATGTGCAAATTGTCTCATTTTATTCTTATTATTTTTTAACAGCTCTTGTTCATGAATTTTATGCCATATTCATGCATCATATTATGTTCAATCCATGCATAAATCCTTAGCTTAGCATATTTCAAGTATGTTTATATGTTAGCTTGCATTTTGCCATGAATCATTGTCATTTTCAGCATGCTTCACTTCATCAGATGTGTGCCTAACACTTTCTTTGTCAAGACCATTGGTAAAGTTAGCATCCCCATTCATGTTATGTGCCATCCCCTTGTATGTTCATTGTCTTCTGCTTGTCTAAGTGAATGTTTGATGGCTATAAAAAAAAAAAGATTTTCAAAACCTCCCCAAGCCAAGCATGTTAACCTCAACCAATGAGGATTAGCATAAACTTAGCATTTTCCTTAAAGCTAGCAAAAAAAATTTTAGGAAAAATTAAGTTTTTCAGATCTGGAATCTTGGTTAAACGAGCTCTAATCTTTTGATTTTCTAATGAAAATGGCCATGCACTTATTCCTGAAATGTTTGTGCCTTGTTTTTGAGTCGAAACCTTGAGTGGTATGATCAACGAGCTGTTTCATCATCCCAAACTACTCCCGGGCTGTGCAAATAAGTTCATGATGCTGATGCCACTATTTCCCTTCAGTCATGGATGTTCGAATGTCAATGACCCAAGTTTGGACCCGAAAACACAAAGAAAAATAAAAAATATCCCCTATTTTACTTTGCCCCTTATTGGCAGCAACAACTATTACAAATTGAAAAATTAGTTTAAAATCCTAAACGATTTTTCATGAATTTTATTATATTTTTCTCTCAAAGTGTGTCAAATTATCTTTAACACGATTCCTATTCACCCCCAGCTCATTCCGGATGAGAGAGTTATGATTTTTCAAATCTAAACTATCTAGAACCACTAGAATCAGCAACATGTATTCTGATCGGGCCATTCAGACCCACTAAATGGTTTTTCCAAATCCTTCAAACATTTTTTTTTCTAAAATATTCATGAAATTCCCTTTTCAGAAAGGTATTGTTTGTAATTTTTTGATACGAAATGAGTTCGAGGTGATTTTTTAAATTTTGACACCTCCTATCCCTCTATGCTCTGCCAGCAGTGTAATTAATCCAAATTTGAAAATTTATTACCTCAGAAAGTGTTTTTTTGGGTATTGGGAATATTTTTAGATTGACCCTCTTCGAGTTACCTTTCTAACGGTATCTTGTTCACCCTGTGAAACCTTCAAACCAATTTACAATAAATTTAAAAAATGAGATAGCGCGATGTTATCCCCCTATTTTTAGTTATGGTCAAAATTGAGTTATTTTCCCAAGCTTCATCTCGAGACATTCAAATGTCACCATATCACCCTGGTCAGCCTCGAGAACATGCTTTGACCTCCCATAGGCTCGCATCAAGGCACGAATTTTTTTTACATCTTTACCATCCTTATTCACAATAATTTCTTTTATTAAAAAGAGTCAAAATGCTCACTCATTTTCTAAATTACAAAGTTTTGTCAACTTAAGTTTTCCAACTCGACTTCTTTAAAAAGTGTCAGACACTCACTTTCGGGGATACTCCAACCTCGACCTTCCGAGGTGATACTCTAACCCCACTCTTTCAAAATTATTAAGATTTAAAAATCTTTCTTTGTTCAAATTATTCGTTATCTTCGAGGATACTCCAACCACATCTTTTCTGGGGATACTTAACCCTGTCTTTCAATTATAATTAAAATTTTCTACTTCCAGATTTCCATGAACGTGTCAAGAGTCAAGCCCGTTTTTATTTTAAAAGAACCTCATTCAATCAAGGAACCCAGATCTATCTCAAAAATTGTTGATTTGGTTATTCCCAGATAATCGATGCCAATTGCGAGATAAATTCCAATAGTTCATCCCTTCTTTTTATCATTACATTGAATGGTT
>JBBYHL010000012.1:9628302-9678324 GCA_038381835.1 Adansonia madagascariensis
CACAACCAAAAGCCACAATAATGCATGAGAATCCTAAGAGGGTGATGGAAACATGGAGAGCTCACTAAAATGATGAAAATGCTGAAAAATAGAAAATGAAAGTGATAAAGTAGGAAGTTATACCAATAAAACTTCAATTTTTTTCAAATAGTTGGAGCAGCAAAGATGGCTCAAATTTTCCTCTTTTCCTTGTTGTTAGTAAGCAAGAAAAAGAGAGAACAATGAGGTTTTGGTTTTGGTATGGATAAGGGTAATTTTTAGAAAATGTAATGGTTGGGAATGAGTTTTTTGCGGCTATTTTTGGGTGGTGAGTGAAGAGCTATGGGATTTTGGTTTTCTTGATGTGGGAATGTGCTTTGGAAGCTAAAAATAAGCTGGAATCTAACCTTCTTTAGCTGAGATACAAATGGTCTATTTATACTAGCATTTTGGAGCCAATTTGAAGGTGTTTTTGGTCATTTCTTAAGGGGACAAAGTGATGTCAGCTTGATGGCTATAAAGTGGCTGTAGGGAGCAACTTGCTGCCAATGTGATGGACATAGGGTGGCTGGTTTAAATGCTAAAATGATTTTCCAGCACATAAGGTGGCTGATGGTGATCCTGGTCAACAAACTAGGGAAGAGTAGGGTGATCATGTGACATTGACCTTTTTGATCTAATTTAGACTTAAAAAAATGTTTTGACTAATTCAAAAGTCCAAATTCGTAATTTGATATGTTTTGATCTTTTTTTATGCAAAGAAATGAGTTAAAATCAAGTTTTAGATTAATGGTGGATGAGTCAAAAATTCTTGGACCATGGAAAATGGCCAGTATGTATCAATACATTGCAGAATGTATTGATATATTTGGCCCAAAAACCTTGAGTGTATCGATACAATAAACATTGTATCAATACAATGATCATTCTATTAATACTGTGAACCATAGTATCGATACATGTTGATATGTATTGATACATTTCTTTACAGAATGCATGTTTTGGTCTTGGCATAGCCTAGTATCGATACATGAGCTCTTGTATCGATACAAAAGCTCATGTATCAATACATTTACATGTTGTATCGATACACATGGGAACATTTCAAATTTTTGGCATGTTGGAGCATTGTATTAATACATGAGAACCATGTATCGATACATTCAAGCAAGATTATGAATTTTCTCATATCTTTTGTCCCTAGACACCTTGAACTATGTCCTTTGATGCCACATCTTTGCATTTACCTTTAATATGATCCATAGGCCTTCTTGACCTCCTTAAAATACTTTTTCGTCGGGCGATCATCACCCCCTCTCACATCTATGCCCTAGGTTGCTAAAAAAAAATAGCTCAAACAAAATAAGGTGTCTACAATTATGGACCTCAAAGTTAGTATTTTGGTTTCGTAACCCTCAAAATACAAACTTCGGTGGGTGACCAATCTCACCTAGCCTCAACAGATTGGTAATGACTTCAAATAAATAGTCATTTTGTAATGGCTTTTTAAGGATAAGTCAAGTGAACGATTCATCTTGATCACCCAATCCTCGAAAATAAGAAAATGTTAATAATGATATGGCCCCTAGAAAATAATAGTGACATATTAATAAATACAAGAACTAGGGCCATTTAAGTTAGTCTTGGTTAGGATTCATATCTGGGCCATAAGGTACCTTGTTAGTTTTTTTCAGACATGAGGAATTCAAGAACCTAATTAAAAGTCTGATCTAAAACCTCATATAGTGAACCATACGAACTTGTCAGTCAAAAACCATGCTCGATTTTAGGTGTTACCAAAATTAAAAAGACATGAAGGGACAAAGCTATCTTTTTCTCTTTATTTTCATACTTCTATTTATTTGGATACTTTTTATATTTTATTTGTATAATTTGTGATTTCATTGCTCTGAAATTTATTTATTTGGTTAATTTTGATACAATATTTGAATAATCTTTTATTTTCATTGTTTTGAGATTTTATTTGAAATTAACATCTTTTAAGGATACTAACTCATTTTCTTTTTCCTTTTTGGTGCATTTTCTTTCCTCATATGCATACAGGAATGCCTTTCTAAAAAAAGAATTTTGACTTAGATTAATTTTCATCTAATTTTATGATCAAACCACTACATGCAGTGATTATTTCCAAGGAATTTGAAGAGGTTCATTCTGAGTCTGAGTTCAATTGGAAAAAAGATGAGGACTGTATACCAAGAGGTTTTGTGTTAGAATTGTCGAGGATCACACATTTAAATCTTTGCTAGAATAATTTGAGAGAGTTAGCTAAAATACAAGATTAGTAGAGAAATACAAAGCAAACCTTATTCATAGAAATGTATAGACAGATTGCTCTCTTTGTCAAAATACGCATGGATGAACAGTTAGTTGGGGCTGTGATCGAGTCTTAGGATCCATTATTATGATGTTTCTTGTTCAATCAACATGACATGGCTCTGATTGTGGAAGAAATTTCGGCTCTCCTTGGGCTTGGACCTTTGGAGATGGGATCCATATACTTAAAAAAGGCGCAATCTAACTAGCTTTCATAAAAAATTGAGTCAAATTTTGGATTTGGATTTTAAAGTTAGCCAACATCATATAGAGCAGAAAGAGAATGCCAGTGTCATTTCATAGTAGTTTCTATGAAAATATATCCAAACGCAATCCGACACTAAAAAAGCTTTGGATGCATTTGCTCTTGCTATATACAAAATAGTTTTCTTCCCAAGAGTTATGAGATGTGTTGAAGCGGTAATAGTGGATTTATTTGACCAATTGAAAAGGAACATGCACCCAGCTCCAGCAATTCTAGCTGAGATAATTCGAGATCTTAATACACGTCAAAAGATGGGTTAAAGGAGATTCTTTGGAAGTACTTTGTTATTGTATATCTAGGCCTAAAATCATTTTTGGGGTAAAGGAGCAAAAAAATTCAAACTATACTTCTCACATTCTATCCCTCTTTAGGAATTCATCGAAAAAGAATGGCCCAAGTCTAGAGCCAAGAAACAATGGGTTGAAACACTCAAGATCTTGGCTTCTATTGATATAACTTAGAGGGTACCTTGGTTTTCACTATAACACTTTGTTTATCAATGTGGTAATCTGCTTTACATGGCTTTACTCAGCATATGGGGTGCCATAAGTTATGTGCCATTATTGGTTCAGAGACACTATAGCTTACAGTAGTTCATCCCTATGACTTTAAATTTAACTCGTATAGACTTGGAATATCAAGGTGAAAGGATTATAGAAAGTCACTTCAAACAGATGCTACATTGGAGGGAGAGGCAGAACTTTAGGTTACGTGAATACATGGATAAGACTACTCTAGGGTATGATGCTTCAAAGAGAGCTTGGGGCTGTAACATAATCATTCCTGACTTAGAAGGGACTATTCCTTGAGTATCTATCCAACTAGAGCCTATTATGTCATGTAAAATTTATTCGATTAAGGAGAAAGCTATTAGGAACGAAAGAGAATGAGTCACAAAAATCATTAGCTCCAAAAAAAAGTGGCCTATTTACGAATAAAGATGGAAGCAAAAGCCAAAGAAGTTGAAAAAAATGAAAGAAAAGTACAATCTAATAAAGACTGGCTAGACTAAATAGAATAATAAAATAAAGCTTACCAAGATATCTGGGACTTCCAGTAGCACTGTTAAGGGAATAAGGGAGGATATGTGCGAGCTTAATAAATAGTTAGAAGTATGGAAGGCCAAAGCTTTAAAAGAAGATGCCAAAGAAGCTATTTTTGAAAGAGAAAAAAGAGAGCATGTTGATACACGTCTTTAATTAAGGAAGTCGATTGAAAATAATGAACGACTATAAACTGCCCTAGATCGAAAGCATAGAAGGGTATCTTAACTACTTAAAGAAAGGCAAGGCCTTACGATAACTATTATGGAGATAGGAGTGGAACTAAACACAGAGGGGATGATATTTGTGCCTTGGTACAAGCCTACCATAATCTAGATGCATATTGGGCTGATAAACTATGGTAGGCTGGAGATGATGGCAGAAGGTGGGTAGCTAACTCTTTTGGCCTATAGATGTATATAGATCATCTCACAGAATAGATACACATCGGTCATCCAAGTAATGAAAATGGTCTAGAGGATTAAAACCTTACAAATGTGGCTTAATCCCATAGGAGAATACAGGTATATTGTACTTTAATTTTTGGATAAGGCTCGAAAACAATACAATCAAGTTAGGACTTTCGTTGGATGTAATCCCTACATGATCAACGATATGAATATGTAGTTTTTCACAAAGTTAATGGAACATTTCTAAGTTCGAAATCTTTTATTAAAGCATCCTTGCAAATGCATTCATATACTCATACCATGCATAAATATACTTATATATATATGCATCTATGTACATACTTACATGATTATTAATTTCATTAGTTCATAGATAAAAACTAATTAACTTAAAGAAATTTGGAATTCTATTAAGGTTTTAAAATTGCTAACCCAGAGAAATCATCTCAACCACTACCCACTCATCAATACCAATAGCTAGAGATAAATATTGATACTCCTACTGGGGGATTCGAGGGGTAATAGTTGAGGAACAGACAACTAATCCTCAAAATGCACAGTTAGCTAATACCCAAAATGTACAATAAACGTCCTTGCAACTAATCCACCACTCATCATTATTAACCCTGACACTTTTTCACAGTGGCTGGTGCAATAGTTGCAATCACCCAAGAAGAATCAGTAGGCCCTAGTATTTATGAAGAGGAAAAATGTTAATAGAAGGGTAAAGAGCAGGCTAGCATAGAGATTGAAAAAGGGAAGTTACAGCTCCCTAAGAGAAGGTTAAAAGCCATTGAAATGGCCAAACTATATAGCAGTGTAGATATGGAAGACTTTAATTTAGTACCAGATTTAGTCCTTCCATCGAAATTTAAAATGCTTGAGTTTGAAAAATACAAGGGCACCACTTTCCTTCAAGCATACATCAAAATCTTCATTAGGAAAATGGTTGGCTAAGCCCAGAATGATAAACTTTAGATTTATTGTTTTCAAGAGAGCTTGTCTAGATTGCACTGAGGTGGTATAATGATCTAAACCACCCTCAAATTCAACGTTGGACTGACTTGGCCATGTATTTCTTCAGCAATATAAACATATGGCTGAATGGGTGCCTAATCGACTGACTCTCCTGAATATGGAGAAGAAATCTATAAAATCTTTTAAGGAGCATGCATAAGAGACATGGCCTCTTAAGTTTAGCCTCCCTTGATTGAGAAATAGGCCACGATGCTATTTGTAGCGCCTTGAATCCCCCTATTATGACAAGTTGGTAAGGAATGCCACAAGGAATTTTATCGATCTTATTAGTTTTAAAAAGATGATTAAGATAGCAATAAAGGTCAAAAAATTGAGACTCAGGAGTACTTTACCAAAAAAAAAGCAAGGACCAGGAAAGAAGAAACAAGAGGTCTATCCATTAACTATGCTAATCAGCCATATCGTCAAAGAGCTCATCCCTATTACCAAAACCAAAAAAAGTAAACCTAAAATTTACTTTCTTAACATACCCCGAGCTCGCACTTAACATTAGCCCAAACTACTATTCTAAACCTTTTTCCATAAAACCAACCAAGACTTAATGTCATTCCACCAACCTAAAGAGCTAACAAACCTAGACCCTGTTATGGTTCCCTTTCTTACTCTTATAAGGAAATGTCTGATAAGCTTTTTGAGGCACAATTAGTGGCTCTCATCCTCTCCAAATGATATGAGGGAATCACCTTAGTTGATATGACCCAAATCTACATTATAAATATCATGTAGTAGTAAGTCATTGATCAAAAGTTGTATAGCCTTCCAATAAAAAGTCCAAAGTCTTTTTGAAAGGGGGACCTCTGAGTTGATAATGCCCTGGCATCTAATGTGGCAATAAAACCCTTACTTGATCATCTCAAGCTTAGGATTAATGTTTTGATTGCTGAAGAAAAGCAACAAAAAAAGTCAAAGTTCTAAGAAGTTAGAACTTCAATGGAAAAAGTATGGGCAATACTGACTAAAAGCAAGATCCTTGGTCATAATTATGGAAACATCAAAAGCTAGTCTGATTTTGGCACCAATTCCTACAAATTACTAAGACGTCAAGACATACTTTCCAAAACTTTTTAGCCATGATCCAAAGAATGATGGATAATGGTGAAATTGAGTTCTTTGAAGAAGTCAAACTAGAGAAAGAAAAATCAGTTAACATGGCCATAAAGAATATCGCAGCTACCATATGGCATTGATCATCCTTTTATCATTCATCATATCCAGCCAAAAGCTATACCTCCTAAGACCAAAGTTACTCTTAGACTCATTATCAGAGCACACACTATTTTTTATTAATAACAAACAAGTACTGTGGAAATATAATGGTGGGGTGACAATTCTAGAGGCTATTACTAGCCACTTGGCTGTTGTTGACATTATTGGGAGAAGCCCTGTGACATGGAACGTTCGCATCTATGGTCTAAAAACTAGGAAATCGGTGCTAAAGTGAAATCAAAAGGACAAACATCTAGAAAAGCAGCAGCTATTAAAGATATCCTAGTACAAGTGTAGGAATTGATTAAGAAAATAAAGGCAACTGAATTCCTTAAGTTTATTAGACACAGAGAGTACATTATAATGGAACAGTTGGAACAGCAATCGATAAAGATTTCTCCATTAGCCCAGTTGTTTAACTCAGAAGCACATTGGAATGCTTTGTTGAAAGTACTCAATCAAGCTTATGTTCCTCAAGATATCTCTATAAATAAATTAAATCACTTGGTAATTGCTGATAATTTCATTTCATTCAATAAAGATGAAATATTGCTAGGGGCAACACTTCAACGAAAGCTCTCCATATCACAACCCACTATAAAGTGACCATATTGCCTAAAATCCTTATTGATTATGGATCGGCTTTGAATGTAATGTTATTAATCATATTGTTTTACTTGCCAGTTAATGCTAGTTAGATCAAGCATAGCCATACAATTGTTAAGGCATTTGATGAAACAAAGAGAAAAATCAAAGGAACTATTTTAATCAATCTGAATATTGGCCCGTGCCCATTTAAGATTGAATTCCATGCGATGGACATTATCCCAGCATATAATTATTTGTTAGGACAACCATAGATTCATTTTGCCAAGGCTATCGTATAATCTTTGCACTAAAAAGTTAAATTCATAGTTGATGAGAAGTTGGTTAGCCTATCTAAGGAAGAAGACATCATGGCCGTAACTTTTATCAAAGCCCCTTGTTTTAAAGCAAATGTTCAAGTTAAAGAGTGCTCCTTTAGATGCTTTGAAATTGTCAATGCCATCTTTGTTGTAGAAGGGTTTGTAATCCCAAAACCCAAACTTTTAAAGAGCAACCGCAAGGATCTTAAGCTTATAGTAGAGAGAAAAGCCTGAGCTGAAAGGGGGCTCAAGAAACACTTGCAAGGGATCAATCAGCCATCAATGTCATTGGCAAAAAACATAAGCATAGATTGGGTTTTAAGTCAGATTGAGGTCAAAAGAAGCTAGCTTGAGCCATCAATCAATAGTTAAGCTAATATCGAACCTTTACCCCTTAGTGGATAAAATTTTCTATCATGGAAGTGTTATTAATCTAGATGCTGAAGAGAGAAATCAAAGATATCATTATGGTAATTAATGAAGCTTTCAAAAAAGGTTTAATGGCCACCATTGGAGAAGAGTGAAAAGTTAAATGATGATTATGGGATCCATCCTTGTTCTCCTGGATATGCCTTAAAGAATTGGACTAGTATTGATAGTGTTTAGGCCAATTTCAAAGTATTTCTAGAAAGACATTTTATCATATAAAATTTTTTATGCTTAAAATGTCAAATTATCATTTATAGAAATGAAATGCATATGTCCTTTTGTTTATGTCCAATTTCTTTTATACCAATATTTCTTTTCTTTTTTACATACATATATACAAATCATGTCATATATTTATTTGCCTATTTATTTCCTTTCACTTTACCTTTACAAATTTCCTACTCAAAGAGAAATTGGTGATCCTAATCACGATTCAAAAGTTGATGAATAGGCTATTTGCATGAACGAGGTCAATTTCAAAGAAGTTGTTTATAATTATAATTTGCCACCTGGTTTGCTAAAAATAATTGAGCTAAAGAATGAATGAATAATGCCACATGAAGAATCCGCAGAGGTAATAAATCTAAGGGATGATGAGGATGATCAAAAAGAAGTTATAATAAAGACTACTCTCATGCCGACCACCAGGAAAGAATTAATAAATTTGCTATAGGAATTTCAAGATGTTTTTGCATATTCCTACCAAGACATGCCAGGATTGGATATGAAAATCATGGTCCATAAGTTACTTTTAAAACCAGAATGCAAACTGTTTAGCAAAAGTTAATAAGAATGAAACCAAAATGCTTCTAAAAATAAAAAAAATAAGGTAAAGGAATAATTACAATTTGGATTTTTTGAGGTAGAAAAATACCTGAAATAGGTTACAAATATAATCCTAATTCCTAAAAAGAATGGTAGAGTCAGAACATGTGTAGACTATAGGGACCTAAATCAAGCAAGTTCGAAGGATAATTTTTTTCCCCACATAGATACTTTAGTGGACAATACTACAAAGAATTGTTTGTTTTCTTTTATGGATGGATTTTTAAGATATAACTAGATAAAAATGGCACTAGAAGACATGGAAAAGATTAATTTGTTATAATGTGGGAAACTTTTTTTATAAGGTGATGTTGTTCAGATAGAAGAATGTGGGGCAACTTATTAAAGGGCAACGATCACTCCATTTCATGATATGATGCACAAAGAGATAGAGGTATATATGGATGATATGATTGCCAAGTCACCCCAAGAGGAAGGACATGCCATGGATTTACGAGTGTTGTTCAAAAGACTAAAAAGTATCAGTTGAAATTGAATCTGGCAAAATGCACTTTTGGCACAAGGTTTGGGAAATTATTAGGCTTTATTATGAGTGAAAAAGGGATTGAAGTTGATCCAAATAATATTAAAGCCATACAAGAATTTCCATCCCTATAAACGTAAAAAGAGGTATAAAATTTCTTGGGAAGGTTGAATTACGTTACTAGATTCATATCTTAACTCATAGATAAGTGTAATCCGATATTCCAGCTTTTGCAATGTGAATGGAATGAAAAATATGCTAAGAAGCATTTGATAAAGTTAAGCACTATCTCTGTGATTTGCTAGTGTTAAAATCAACTATATTAGGATAGCCTTTAATTCTATACTTGTCAATATTTAAAAAGTCTATGGGTTGTGTGCTTGGATAGCACGACAAGATAGGAAGGAAGAAGCAGGCGATTTATTATCTCAGTAAAGGTTCCTTGACTATGAGGTAAGCTATTCTCAAATAGAAAAAGATATGCTATGCCCTAGTTTTGCCTACAAAAGGCTTCGATAATACATATTATATCATAACATGTGGTTGATCAACAAAATGGACCCAATTAAGTATCTGTTCGAAGCACTAGCTTCATCAAAAAGGATATTTGGATGGCAAGCCTTGTAATCGGAATATGATATGGTTTATGTGAGTTAGAAGGCAATCAAAGAAAGCACTACTGTTAAATTCCTAGCAAGTCGAGCACTCGATGATTATCAGCCATTGAATTTTGACTTTTTTGATAAGGATTTAATAAATATTTTGATAGAAAATAAAGGTAATCATCGAAAGAATCAACTTGGGAGATGTATTTTGATGAAGCATCAAATGCTTTGGGCCATGGAGTCAAGGCAATCTTAATATCTTCGGAAGGGGAATATTACCCTTTTACTATTTATTGGACTTCGACTGTATAAATATTATGGCAAAATATGAAACATGTGTTATAGGACTCTGGGTAGCTGTAGAAGAAAAGCTTGATTATTGAAAGTATATGAGACTCAACATTGGTGATTCATCAATTATGTGGAGAATGAGAAAATCAGGACCTGTGAATGCAACAATATAGAAAGCTGATTCTAGAATTGTTCAAAAAGTATGAGGAAGCCGAATTCATTCTTTTATCTTAAGATGATAATCAAATGGTTGATGCTCTAGCCACCCTGGCTCAATGTTCAAAGTAAATGAAGGGTAATACGTAATTCTAGTTTAGATGAGCATATACGAGTCCTATGAATATTATTGTAATATCTAAATGGAAGCAGATGGCTTCCCATGGTATCATAACATCAAAAGATATCTTAAAGATCAAGTATACTCGGATAATGCCTCCAAAACTAACAAAAGAACTTTAACGAGGTTGGTAATGATTTTTTTCCTGGATAGTGAGATTCTTTACAAAAAGAGTTATGACCAAATATTGCTAAGATGTGTTGATCATCGCATAAAAATAGTAGAAGAAGTGCATGAGGTGTGTAGACACCTTATTTCGTCTGCACTAGCTTTTAGCATCCTAGGACTTAAGTGAAAGATGATAAAATCAAAATATAAAAAATAAAACTAGGGGATGACTGATGGGTGCCATGTTGCCAGGCACTATTAGCCGACATTATGTTAGGCAAAAAAATTTTTAGGAAGGTCTGAAATGCATATGGGCTGTACTAAAGGAAAATATAAAAATGAGGTATCAAAAGCTACTTTTCATGGCGTCATTAGTATCATTCAAATAAATACACCAATCAATTTTCCACTGTTTGTGACCAAGTTGAGGAAAATTGAGAAGCCATAGGTACGTGCAAGTTATATTGGTGCAGAGTATTGATACAAGGCCTTACGATGTCAAAAACTTGAATTTTCACATGTAGTATCGATACAAGAGGGTTTAGTATCGATACCAAAGATGTGGTATCAACACACAAGCATGAGTTGTGATTTTTGGCAAAATGTATCAATACACAAGCATGAGTATCAATGCAAACATATGGAGTATAGATACAGGCCTCTAAGTCTTGAGACTGGAAACATTGTTTACTCTTAGTATCGATACATAGCTCATTGTATCAATACTCATGGGTAAAATGTACCTTGTGTATCGATACAACATGTTTTGTATCGATACCCCAAGGCATTTTTGCCCACTTCGAGCCATTTTTTAGCCTTCGAAAACCTGATTTAAGCATGTTTTTGCATTAAAGAACAGTCATAAATCATTGCAAACCTCAACTATGGGCTTACGAATGGATTCAAACAAATTTTTGGAGCCAAAAAATTAATAATAAAGGTTATTTTAATAAGATATATGGTTGTAAGAGGGTATGGTAGGCATATCTATAGTTGTAGGCTGTCACAGCCTTTCTACCTCCTTACTCAGCATGGCAAAACCAATAAAAAGAGAGTCAACTGAGCATGGTAGCTGGAGATGTCCCCTAGTGCAAGAAGGAAAGATAAAAAATACCTTTGCATTATTTTCTAAAAGCAGTGGCTAAGCTTATCTTAAAGAAAAAACCCTTCAACAATCTTAAAAAAAAGCTCTCTAGCAATCTCAAAAAACTCCATCCATTCCTAAAAATCCTTCAGTAACTCTAGTTCTAAAAGCTCACCAAAAATACTATTCTATTGCCTTTCACCCTTAACCAACCTCCATTCCTGTAGCTCCCTAAAACCACCATCAAAACACCTTTAAAAACTTAACCTTTTACATACTTTCATCCTCAAAACACCAGAAAGCATTTTCTTTTCACCCTTTTCTTGGTAAATAATAGCAAAAACAATGAAGGAACTAAGTTTAAAGTCACTACTTTAAAAAAGAAGAAAAGTTCAAGCTTTTGCTAGTATATTTGCTACCTTGTTCCATACATTTTTTATTTTAATCATTCATTTCATTTTATTGAGCCCTTCATGCTGCCATGACCCTCCTAATACTTTCATGCATCATTGTTGCCTTGGTTGTTGTAGTCTTAGGATCTTTATGAACCTTTTAAAACCTTGATGTTGTTTGGATATATAAACTCACCATACTTTATTTTTATCATCACACAGCCTCTGTTCATGCATATTTTGCTATGTTCCTTCCATATTCACATATCCATCTCATATTTAAATGGTCACCTTAGCATGTCTTATGTATGTTAATACATTTTCTTGCGTTTTAAGGAGTCTCATGAAATAAAAATGCTGTCTTGACCACTCTAGTACACTTTCCTTTGTTTAAACATGTTCATATCATCTCCATGCACCCTATTGGTCATTTTTTCACATTTGTGTTGCCTATGTTTATGTGAAAATGTCATCTTTCTATGTTTGCATGTTTAATCTATGTTTGTCTTTGTATGTGCAGTATTTTGTTCATGATATCCTTATTAAAATGCTTGCTTGCTTCTTAAAACCTGATTTTTAGAAAAATCCCCATGTTAAGTTCATGCTACCTCTAATAAATTAAGAATAGTATGGACTTAATGCTTTCATAAAATTAGTCTTCCAATCTTGGGGACAAAGTAAACATTTCAGCTTTGGATTCATGATAATAAAAGTTTAAAGACGCTATTTTCCAAGCAAACATAATTACTTTTGGTTAGAAAATACTAAGCCTTGATTTTGAGTTTAACACCTTCATGGCATGGTCAACGAGTAGCTTTATCATCGCAAACTACTTCGAGATTGTGGAATGAACTTTTGATTCTCGTGTCATTCTTTCTTCTATGTTATGGTTGTTTGGATGTCCATAAATTGAATTTGACCTTAAGAAACCCAGGATATCGAAAGATCCCCCTATTTTTGCTATGGCAACACTATAGTTAGGATTTGAAAAATCATTTTCCAACCATAAAATAATTTCTTTGATTTTTCTAATATTTTCCCTTAAAGGGCATCGTATTACCTTTCTAAAAGTGTCTTATTTGCCCTCAGGTCATCTCGGATAAGGGTGTTATGATTTTTTGCATGTTTGCTATACGAAACCCTTGGAACCAGCATGTAATATTTTATTTGGGCCATTTTGGCCCATCAGATGATTTGTATGAAATTTTTAAATATTTTTCCTAAAGAGCGCATAAATTCCCTTTTCGAAAATGTGTTATTCATGGCCTAATAATTTTGGATAAGCTTGGAATGATTTTTCAAAGTCCATCATGCCCTTTGCCTTATACATGCTGCCAGTATCAAGATAGACCTAACTTCAAAAAATGATTCCACCTAGAAAATGATTTTCTAAGATTTTTGAAATATTTTTATATTAAACCTTATCGAGTTACCTTTTCAATGGTACCCATTCACCCCTTAAGCCTTCGGATGCACCCGAAATAAATTTGGGAAAAGAGATGACATGATGTTGTCCTCTATTTTTTAATGTCTGAATCTCCTTTTATCGAAACATCCGAGCATCTTGGAATGCATCCGATTGGTTCCCTCACAACACTAACCCCTTTTGACTCAGATTAAGGCTAAAATTTTCACTAGTGGAGATACTCCAACTCTATTGCTCTAAAGGGGCACTCCAACCCTATTTTTAATTAAAAATCTAAATTTTCTTTTTATTCCTAAATGTTTTCCTAGCTCTATCTTTGGGGATACTTGAATCCTGCTACTCCAAAAGGATTCTATAACCCTATTTTTAATTAAAAATTCAAATTTTCTCTTCATTTCTAAATATTTTTCTAACTCTATTTTAGGGGATTCTCTAACCCTACCTCTTCGAGGGGATACTCCAACCTCGCTTTTACCTCAAAACAAGTCCAAAATTTTCTCTCTTTCGAATGCCTCAGACTACTTGATTAAAATTATCTTTGTCTCTTAAAATCACCACTGAATCCAGACCTATCTCTAAAATTATCATCCCAATTATTCTTCAATAATGAGGGCAATTATGAGATACATTTCGATCATCCCTCCTTTTTTATGTTCTTTCATTCATGATTGCTTGTTCATGATATTATTATATATTTCTTTGTCGTCCTACTAACACATTTCCTTTTTGTAGTGATTATCATGCATTCATATTTAAAATTTGTTTTTTTAATAAAATTTACAAGGCAATGTTCCGTGTTGGTATCTCTCCACATGCCTAAAATGAAATGTTCAAGTTTTTTTAAATCCAATTTGAACATCGTTTTCACAAAAAAACCCTATGTTCCTTACATCTCCAAGGCGCATAGGTGATCTGATTTTCTTTAAAAACCTAAATTTTTAATTCCACCAAAACTTTATGCATTTAAGAGGATTATATCTAAATAAAGACTAAATGGAACCGATTTAACCGAGACTGAAGTGAGACATAGTTTGTATTGACCGATATCGGGCATCGTAGGGATGCTAATCCTTCCCCATGTGTAACCAACTCCCGAACCTAACTAATGAATCTCTGAGCTTTGTAGACCTTGAAATCAATGTTTTAAGTTTTATAACTCGGAATATCATTTTCAATAGACATCTGATTCTACCTAGCCCGAAACGATCAGTGGTGATTCTAAGTTTATGGTCACTTCATGGTGGCCATTCGATATTAGTTGGATGAGCGATTCGCCTGACGATCTCTTCCCTCTCTTTCCCATTATTATGCCTAATCCAAATCCTGATCATGGGATAACTCAAAGGCTCGACAACGTCCAACCATCATTATTTTTAAGTCGAGTGCGCTATGCCCTTCGGATTATCTAAAGTTTTAAAGGTAAGCACGTGGTGACAGCTTGGTGACTCCGCTGGGGACTATCTGGAGAGTTAGGCCTATAACTAGCTATTGCTCACTTGGTTCTTGGTTTTTCGATCTCCATAATTATTTGGATATAATTCTATTTTATTTTTGCCTACTAATCTCTATTGTTTATGTTTTTGTCCTATGATTGTTAAGGATTATTTATTCTCGAATAAATGTTAATTTGAATAAATATGGCAACATGGGAGTACAACAAAAGGGTTTGATTATTTCCCTAACACACACTGTGTATTTGCATTTGCATTAGATTCCCACCAAACACAATGGTGTGGTTAGCATCCTAACTATTAAGAGGAAGTGAACTATCCACCTTCGTGAGTAACCCTTCGCATAAGCATGGCAAAACCTTTCGGGATGTAAATTACCTATGTCTCTTGTGAGTACTCCTCCATATTTGCATAGGGAAATATAACCACTAGATCAAACTCATTCTGCCAAACCCGTAATAGGCCTAGGATTGGGGTGCCTCGACTATCCTTACAAGGTGAAGGAGCAATTCGGATACCAAAATAGGCATCAACTTAAACCCATATCGTGAACCCTATGAGCTAAACCATGTTAAACCATACTGGGTGCTGCTAGAATAACCCAAAGAGTAGGATCACTAGAGGAAACATTTCTTACCTTTACTCCTATATACCATGGTTATGTGGGTGATCATGGGTGAACATTGTCACCCGCATTTGTCATTTTTATTTTCATAATCATTATGCCATTAAGGTCAACGACAAATCCTCTTTAACAAGTGGGTAAGGACAAGCGAATGCCATTACCTGTAGTGCCAACTTAAAATAGTTATATCTAACTGAAATAAGCCATCATGTTGCCCGAATAATGGCTTAGCATGTACTTAACATAGATGGCGATGAATGAATGTCACTATTTAGATGGTCAGTCTTAATCCTCATGAGGTATCATGTTACTTCGTGAAGAGGTAATTTTAATGTGGACATGCCATTATGCTGCCCGTTTAATACCTTGACATTCATGATCATTATGTCTGCCCTTGGGCATCACACTGCCTATTCTCAAGGCAAATTTTATGACACATTTTTGTTGTTATTCCTTATTTTTTTATCTTTTGCCTATTATTTCATATTGGTTACTAATTTGTTCCCTTTTTGCTTTTTTTTTCACTATGGATCATTTCATCATAATCACCATCACCATGGGATAATTGGTTAATGGTTCAGTGTTCATCAAGGGGTGTCTATCACGGAGCAATAGCCCACTTCAGAGCTAAAACCCTTTGAGAAAACCTGAGCATGGTTAGAACACCGACAATGTGAAGATGGAGACATCCATAAACCATGTTATGTCTCAATGGTGCATGAAAAGATTAAGAAAGGTTACCATCAAAATAATTGGCAAGATTTGAGGACTATATGGACCAATTGGGAAAATACTGAAATAGAATTATTCATTAAGAGATACGAAGATATTGCTCTTCTGCTCCAAGTTCGTTTGGATGTTAGTTTGTTGCAAGCAACCTCTCAATTTTAGAATCCAACATACTAGTATTTCACTTTTAATCATGAAGATTTGGTCCTATGGTTGATAAATACACTATATTACTCAACATTGAGAAAGCGAAGATTGATAGAATATATTGCAACATGTTGAACCCTCCAACTTTCAAGAAAAGATTAGCTCAAATCCTTGGGGCAATGAAGTCTTAGATTAAGAGTCATGTTAAAACAAAGGGGAACAGTGAATGCATCTTATAGGCTAGTTTAAAAGAAGTAATGGTGAGTACCATTGACATTAAAAAAATCCAAGATATCTATGTTTTACCGATATATGGTCTGGTTATATTCCCAAAGGCATCAGGCTATGTTGAAGCTATGGTAGCAGATGTCCTTTCTCGTTCATGCTACAACATCAATCCCACGTTAGCCATCATCACTAAAACTATTCAAGCTCTTAATTTTTGTAAGAAAATAGGTACGGGGTGATTCATTGAATGTGCATCATTCTTTCATATTTGGCTCATCAATCACTATAGCCTAAAAAAAGTAGGATATCATATTGCATCTTACTCAACTTTAGCCCTATCTCCAAGGTACTTGAGAAGTAATGGCCTCAAGACAAATCTAAAGAACAATGGGTTCAAAAATTTCAAAACATCAAGGGGGAGCAGGTAACATGGAAGGCCTTTGGTTTTCCTTACAAACAATCGTATACTAGTTCAAAAATTTTAGTTGCGTGCCATTCATGGGATATAGGGAAGTACTAGCTATGCACCCTTTTTAGTCTTTCGATAATTCTAATGCCATCAATTCATCCTCTTCATCCAAGATCTTGAGTTATGGGATTTCGACTATGGTAAGCTTGTTTACAAGTTAAAAATCTAGCAAGTCTTTCATGCATGAAAACAAACCTACTGCACGAAGAGATATTGGAGAGGGAGCAATATGACCCAAGATATGATGAATGGAGGATCTGTCGCATTAATGACATTCTGCCCCTGTCTGGTATTTGAACATCACAAATACTAGTTGACAAATTTCCTTCTAAGATTGAATTGCTCAAGTGAGAGTTCAAACAAGAAAAAGTGACCTTTGTTAAGGAGATTACTTGATTAAAGGAGGAAAATAGTCAATTGAAAATGGACCTCTTCCTCTAAGATGGTAAGGTGAATAGGGTCATCGAGGAGAGAAATTGCCTCAAGGAAGATCTTGAGAATTTAAAGAAAGACTACATGGCCCTTAACAAAGTTAGCACTTAGAAAGTTATTAGTCAACTGAAGGACAGAAATTACTACTTTCGAGAAAGAACTACACCAATGGAGAGAAGTAGCTAAGGTCAATAGGGAAAAGCTTGCTAAAACCTAGGCTCTTACATCAATTTACTAAAGGAAGAATAATAGTTGAAAGCTCAAGTCTGGGATTTGAGAACAAATTAGATTGAAAATAGAGCTTTGAGACTTAAAATTCAAGATTTATAGCATTCTCTTCAAGCTCGGCAAGATCAAGTCAATGCACTGGTGAGAGCCTCTGAACAGCGAAATCAAGAATGGCTTCAAGTGGTTGATCATGCATGCCAAAATTATCAGGACCATCATCACCATCTCATAAACTAGATTCAAGTAGATTAGGTGGAGGCTGAGAACATGATGGATGTAGCCCAATCCTTGACACATGATATCTTGCCCACAAGAGCCCATGAACAAAACTTGTTGTATTTTTTAGACCATGTAATTAGGCAATGTAACTGTGTCAGGCATTTTTTAATGTAATCATATGTAATAGGGACATTTTATTACTTTAATAAAAGATGCTATTAGTAGAGCTACCCCATAATCCAATTATCCTTTTTGCATTTGCATAACTAACCTAATTCTTTCATTGTTTTATTCATTCATATTCACTCTTATTGTATCAAATATATGCATGAACACATCATCAACGACTAATCTGGTAATAATTTAAAGTGAAGGTGCTCTAAAACACAAAACCTATAGTTCACCATCGGTACAACACTCATAATCATTGAAAAGCGATGGAAAATGATCACCAGGCCTCTATTGAAAGGCTTAAACTCATGTATGAAGAGTCTCAAAGCAATCACTCCACAATAATGAAGACCTCCAAGCTCAGATTATCGAACTAACTAAACTGCTATCCGACGCATTGAAGGAAAAATGACAGACGAGCATAGTCAAGGAGGGAAAAGAACCCATCAATCCTAAAAGCAATTTGAATGGTGATACTGAAGCCACTAATGCTTAGGAAGGGGCATTGTATGGGCAACATCTTTTGGTAGCAAGCATCCCACTAACCTAGCCATTTATTTACATCAATCTTGCAACAACATCTCATTTGATTCAAGGATTTCAAGGCGCAGGCTCTTCACCAGCAAAGCCTATGATCTCAGACCTCGATGAGCAAATAGAGCAAGAGAAATCAAAGAGGCCCTTAAAAAATGATAAGGAATTGACAAGTATCAGTCATTAAAGAAGCACTTTCAAGTTGTCAAAAGAAGTAAAAAATTTAGAATCATAGACGTAAAATCATTAGGGTTGGTTTTAACTCTTGTTATCCTACCCAAGTTTAAAGCACCTGATTTTGAAAAATATAATAGGACTACTGACCCCCTACCCATCTTCACATGTACTGTCAAAAAATGGCAAGATATGAAGAGAATGAGAAACTATTGATCCATTGCTTCTAGGATAGTCTGACTAGAGCAGCTCTCCGATGGTATATAGGGCTTGGTCCTGCAAGAATTTAAACATAGGCAGATTTGGCATGCGCATTCCTTGAATAGTATAAACATGTGTCTGATTAGGCTTAAGATCATCTCTCCCTAATAAACATGGAGAATAAATCTTTTAAAAGTTTTAGGCAGTATGCACAGAGATAGAGAGAAGAGGTAGCTTAAGTTCATCCCCCTCTAATTGAAAAAGAAATGAAAATAATGTTTGTTGGCACCCCGTGAGCTCCTTACTATGAAAGGCTAGTAGGAAACGCCATGAAAAATTTTACTGATATGGTTATATTAGGTGAAATGATTGAGAACACCATCAAAAGCGACAGGATATCCATTGGGGAATCATCTGGATCGATCAAGAAGACAGTAACAAAGGGTAAGGAGAAGGAGGTGAACATTGTTGGTAAAAATCATGCTAGGTTTAATCAAAGCCTACATCCAGCACGGCCTATGTACCTTTTGAACATGTTGAATAAAGGTCTTAATCCTTACTCCCCTACACCACAAGTTTATACTACCAGATTTGCTCCAGCAATAAGCTTCACACCATATCCTGCTCAAAATATGACCCAGAGTGCACTTTGAAACACTCCTTTACTCCTATAAAAAGATTTACTCTTACTTATTAGTAGGTAAACTAGTGGCCCCAGTATTCACAAACCTAAGATCACCACCATACCCCAGATAGTATGATAAAAATGCCTACGCAAGGCCATTCCATTGAGAACTATACTTCATTTAAAAGAAAGGTGTAGGGTCTATTAGAAAGTGATCAGGGTCGAACAAAGGCTTGGACCAAATATTTGGAGCCAATGCACTTCTTAATCATGCCAAACCAAGAGTGAATGCGATAGTCGATGGGAAAGGTTGTTGGGTCAAAAGAAGCATTGAAGAAGTCAAAACCCCGATGAGTAAGGTTTGGTAAGTTTTCATGAAAGCTGGAATAGTAATATTTAATGAAAATCAAAGAAGGAATGCCACTAGAACATCCTGCTACCACTATAATCAAGGACACAATTTGTAACATTGCCTATCATTCTTAGAAATGGTCCAAAAGATAATGGATTGGTTTAAGATTGAGTTCTATGAGGATGATGTATTAGTCTGAGATTGAGTTTAGTGAGGAAAGGGATGAACACATTATCCATCTATCAATACCATAGACGAGGAGAGGTCTGCCGATGATCTGATCTCAAGTTATCTATCTCTTATGGGCATAGAAAAGAGAGCTAATGAAAGTTTTAGATAGTATGCTTCGTGATGGATGGAGGAGGCTGCCCAAATTCATCCTTTATTAATGAAAAAAGAGATGATTGTTAGGTTTATTGGCACACTGCAAGCCCCTTATTACAAAAAGGTAGCGAAAAGCTTTTTGAAGAGCTTTGCAAATGTAGTCGTACTCTGTGGGATGATCAATGAGGCCATGAAAAATGAATTAGGTAGAAAAAATATTTGTAAAGATAAAGGAAAGGAAAAATGAAAATTGGTCAGCAACCAAAATACGGTACTGGAGCTAGTTCATCTTAAACTCGTGCTGAGTTAGACCTAAAGAGAATGGTCATTAAAGAAAACTGTGAGACTGTAAAAGACATAGAAGAAGTTAGAATGCCAATGAATTCAATTTGGCAAATCCTAGTGCAAGCTAATCTACTTAATGCAGTCGAGAAGACAGAGGAAAAAATTGATGACTTTTGTGATTTTCATATTATTTATGGCCATACTCTTTAAACATGCAAAAAGTTTCGCTCTATGGTTCAAAGGATGATGAATGAAGAGAGCATCGAATTCTATGATGAAAAGCAAACCCTGTATACCAGGTCTGCAAATACAACATCGTCTATCAACACTGTAGAAGAAAAAGAAGGCAATCCTCCTTATGAGGGTTAGAAGGCCATTGATCTTGTATGATAATCGACCAAGAGTCAAAGCTACCCCTATTCAGCTTATGCTAAGGATGATCATCCAACTTTTATCTCTTTTCCCTTATAAAAATGATAAGGCAGTTCCTTAGAACCATGAAAACAAAACCTTAATCATCGGGGAATTTAGTCAGCAAACAGCGAGCGTGGACATTTCAGGAGTAAGTCACCTAACTTAGACTGATGGATGTTATGATCTAGCAACATCAAGAAGTAAAACTCGATAAGATAATAATAGTCTTGTTCCGCTAGCATTGAAATCTACAATAAAAAACTTAGATTCAGTAGTTTTCAAGGACCTAGTGAATGAGAAAGAAGCTACAGAATTCCTCAAGTTCATCAAATACAACAAATAAAGCATCGTCAATCAGTTGAAAAAGCAACTTGCCAAGATATCTGTGTTATCACTACTGTTAAATTCTAAAGTTCACGGGAATGCCCTTCTCAAAGTTTTGAATAAGCCCTATGTCCCTCATGATATTTCTACAAGTCAATTGGATCACTTAGTGAGCAACATCACTACCAATAATTACATATCTTTCAATGATGATGAAATCCTGCATGGAGGAAGAGGAAACTACAAAGCCCTTCATATCACCATGTATTGTAAAGGCACCACATTACCCAAGGTGCTCATTAATAATGAGTCAGCTTTGAATGTAATGCCTATGTCATGCTTGAACAAGCTTCCCATTGATGCATCTCATATCTAGAATAGTAGTACAATTATGTAAGTGTTCGATGGAACTTGCCAGAATATTTCAGGAATATCACCATTCCACTCCAAATCGGCCTATGTACATATAAAGTTGACTTCCATTTGATGGATATTTCTCCCTCTTATAATTGCATGTTAGGAAGACCTTGGATTCATTTTGTTGGGGCAGTACCATCATCTTTGCACCAAAAGTTAAAATTAATCATCGAAAACAAAGTTGTCAGTATCGGAGGAGAAGAAGGTATCATTGTTGCTACCTCAACTGATACCCCACATCTCAAACTGGATGAAGATATCCCAAAATCCTTTCAGGTTTGAAGTTGACTGTTGACAAATATGCCTAAGCTAGAAAAGGATTCAAAAAACACCTATAAAGGATTGCTGAAGTGTTAAAAGTTATCAACCATATCGAAAAAAGAGGGCTAGGATTCAAGCCCAATGCATAGCAAAAAAGAAAACAAGCTTAAAAAAAGTGTGAGAAGAGGATGGCCCATTTATTAGGACAAGACATGGAGGATGAGCCAATGATATTCACATCACTTCGAGAAAGTTTTCATCTAAGGGGATGTGTAAATACTGACTCCGCTAATGTTGTGCTCATATTAAACAAGGCATTTGAGGATTTTTCCATCAATGCGATTGATAAGTCAGAGATGTCAACCATAAGTCTAGAGACTAGTCTATGCCCTCTAGGATTTGTTTCGAGTGTTTGGACTAGGACTAAGATTCATGTACTATTCAAGTCTATTTCAAAGTAATGCTATGAACTAAACCTACATGCTCTCACCTAAAGGCATTATAGGATCCTTTGTATGGGCTTTATTAAATATTATCAATGGAAATAACTAAGCATTATGCTTTTCATTCTTTGTGTTCATAGTTCTTGTCAACATCAGACCTTTCTTTATATATTTTTCCATCGGTATTGTTCATTTTCATATTTTCAGGTATCCCGATGAAGGTGACATGAATCTTCATACTTAAACTTTAAAAATCAATTTTAAGTAATCAATCTGTGCCGGTGAGGTTAAATCTGAAGAGGATCCTAAACAGAGCCCCATACCTCTTGACCTACTGAAACTAGTTGAACAAGAAGAAAAACAAATATTACCTTATGAAGAACCCACTGAAACCATAAACCTTAGAATAGAAGACGATAAAAAAGAAGTCAAAATGGAACTTCCATAAAACCATCAACTCAAGTTAAACTAATAAGTCTCCTCCAAGAATATTGGGATGTGTTTCCTGGTCCTACTACAAGCCTGGATTAGATACCAACATTGTGGTCCATAAACTCCCCTTTAAACCCAAGTGTAAGCCTATGCAATAAAAGCTAAGAAGGATGAAACCTGACATGCTTCTAAAGATCAAAGAAAAAGCAAAGAAACAATTTGAAGTAGGATTTCTCAAAGTAGCCAAATATCTTGAATTGGTAGCCAATATATTCCTAGTTCCTAAGAAAGATGATAAAGTGCGAATGTATGTAGATTATAGGATCTAAACTGAGCCAGCCCAAAAGATAATTTCCCTTTACCTCAAATAGACACCCTAGTAGACAATACTATGAAAAATGCACTATTTTCCTTCATGCATGGGTTTTCGGGATATAAACAAATCAAAATGGCAGCTAAAGACATGGAAAAGACCACATTCATTACCATGTGAGGTACTTTCTACTACAAAGTAATGCCCTTTAGGCTTAAGAATGCCAGGGCAACTTACCAAAGGGCGATGGTAACATTGTTTTATGGTCTCGTGCATAAGGAAATTGAGGTCTATATGTATGATATGATCACTAATTTGCCAAAAGAGAGCAAACATGTGGCCAATTTGCGAAAACTCTTCAAAAAGCTTCACAAATACCAGCTCAAGCTAAATCCTGCCAAATGCATATTCAGAGCCACATCCGATGCTATTAGGTTTCATTGTGAGTGAGAAAGGAATAGAGGTTGATCCTAATAAGGTTAAGGCCATTTAGAATTTGCCACCACTTCGAACTCAAAAGGAAGTGAGAAGTTTCTTGGGAAGACTAGACTACATAGCTCGATTCATATCTTAGTTGACTAACAAATGCGATTCAATCTTTCAGCTGCTTTAAAAACAAAATCCTAGATAATGGAATCAAGAATGCCAAGGTGCTTTTCCTAAGGTCAAACATTACCTTTCGAACTCTTCAATATTTATGCCACCAGTGCCCAGCCAACCGCTAATCCTATATCTATCAATTCTAGATAAGTCAATGGGTTATGTATTAGGACAACGCAATGAATCAGGAAAGAAGGAGCAGGCATCTATTACCTTAGCAACAAGTTTACAGAATATGAAAATAATTATTTATTCATAGAGAAGCTATGCTATGCTTTAGCTTGGATAGCCTAGAGGTTAAGGCAATACATGTTGTACCATACTACGTGGCTAATCGCCAAGCTTGATCCCATCATGTATTTGTGCGAAGCTTCCAACTTATCCAGGAGGTTAGCTAGATGGCAAATTATGGTTTCTGAGTATGATATCATTAAGTGAACTAGAAAGCCATCAAAAGTAGTACAATAGTAGACTTTTTGGCTAGTTGAGCAATAGATGACTATCAACCTTTAAACTTTGAGTTTTTTAATTAATACTTGATGTGCATATATGAGGCAAAGAACACTTTCTAGTATTGGTTGTCATGGAAAATGCACTTTGATGGAGCTTCAAATGCACTGCGGCATGGAATTGGGGCAATCTCATCTTGCCGGAGTGAAACCATTACCCTTTCACAGCCAAATTGAGCTTTGGCTATACCAACAACATAGCTGAATATGAGGCCTACATCATGGGACTCCAAGCAGCCATTGAAAGGGGCATTTGAACACTGTAAGTGTTTGGAGATTTAGCATTCTTCATTTACCAATTGAAAGGAGAATGACAAACACATGATGCTAAATGGATCCACTACGGGAATCTAATATTAGAGCTCAAGAAAAAGTTAGATGATATCAGCTTTCAACATCTACCTCAAGAAGAGAACTAAATTACTGATGCCTTGGCCACTTTATCATGCATGTTCAAAGTCAATCAATAATTAGATGTCGCTTTTGTTCAAATAAGCATCTATACAACCCCAATATATTGTCAAATGTTAAAGAAGAAAATGATGGTTGCCATGGTATCATGACATCCTTTAATACATCAAGGATCAATAGTACCTAAAATATGCCACCAAAATTAATAAGAGAACCATTAGATGATTAGCTATGAATTTTATTTTGGATAATGGGATTTTGTACAAAAAAGGCTAGGATCAGGTGTTACTCCAATGCTTGGATGCTTCCGAAGCCAAAAGAATACTTGAAGAAGTTCACAAAGGAATTTGTGCTATACATGCTAATGGACACCGAATGGCAAGAGAAGTCATGCGATCAGGCTATTATTGGTTGACTTTCTAAAAGTATTACATTAACTATTCTTGAAAGTGTCATAAATGCCAAATCTATGCTGACAAAATCCATGTCCCACCAACACCTTTACATGTTATGATAGCTCCATGTCCTTTTTCTATATTGGGCATATACATGATTAGACCAATTACTCTTAAGGCTTCTAATAGGCATCCCTTCATTTTGGTCGTAATCGATTAATTCACCAAGTGAGTAGAGGCAGCTTTATATGCCAATGTCACTAGATTGGTCGTATGCATATTTGTAAAATAGGACATCATTTATAGATATGGTCTTTCCAAATAGATTATCATGGATAATGCACGTAATGTGAAAAATAAGATGATGCAAGCAACTGCTCTCAGCTCAAGATTTAGCATCAAAACTTTGTCCCATACCATCTAAAAATGAATGGAATGATTGAAGTAGCTGACAAGAATGTCAAGAACATAGTTGAAAAGATGGTCGAGACATACGAAGATTGGCATGAAAAGTTGCCTTTTGCATTACATGCCTATTGCATAGTAGTACGCACTTCCACAAGTGCTATCCTATTCCTTTTGGTCTACGGCATGGAGGCTGTCTTACCAATCACGGTTAAAATCCCTTCACTTAGAGTCTTGATGGAATCCCAACTTAAGGAAGCTGAATGGGTTAAGAGCCAATACAAGTAACTCAATCTCATTAAAGAGAAAAAAATTAAGGCCATTTGTCATGGCAGTTGTATCAAAAGCACATGATGAAGACTAATAACAAAAAAGTCTATCCACGCCAATTCTGAGAAGATGACTTAGTACTCAAACAAATTCTCCTAATCCATAAGGATGTTCACGAAAAATGGACCCTAAATTAGGGAGGTCATACCTGGTGAAACATATATTCTTTGAAGGAGCCCTAATCTTAATCGAGATGGATGGCAATGACCTACCTAACCCTATGAACTTTGGTTCTGTTAAAAAATATTATGCCTGAAAGGACTTTAGGATGAAAACCTGAAAGGGCATTCTATTAGTCCTTCACCTACCACTCTCTAAGAAAAAAACAATAAAAAAATAAGAGAAGAAAAAAAGAAAACCAACTTAAGTTGAAAACTCGAGAGGGTGGCTTAAGCAACCAAACCCTTTTACCCCATATTCACAGCTCTGGTCAAGACACGGAGTCATAACGAAATCCATTTATTTTATGCTGCCCAGACTTCATGTACACCTATACTTGAAAAATGGAAGCCATCTAGCTTTGAGGCCTCTATCCCACCACGGGGCCATCTAAGGAATCTTCTTATTAGTCAGCTAGCACCAAAAGAATTAATTGCTTGAGAAAAATCTCCAAAAGTATTCAGTGGAGAATTCAAGTCATAGCATCAACGCCAATCAACTAAGAAGACTTCTATTATCTCTTTTGTATTTCAAAATCCTTCATAATCTCATAAGTTTATCACAATTTGTACCCTCTTTCTTTAAAAGAAAATATAATTACTTGATTTTTCGCAAAGTCTGCTTATAACCTTGCATTCTATATCGCATCATGTTTATCATTTAATTAGTAATGGTGTATAAACAAACAAAACTGATAATAGGATTTCCTAGCATTACTTGGAAAGATAGAATTTTGTATGAGCTTTGTTTCATTCCTAAAAACTAAGAATGAATTGTTGGAGCCACATTGTTTCACCCTAGGACCTCATATCTTGAAAATGTGCTCAAAACCTCCTCCCAGTAAGTTATCATGGACCTCTCGGACCTTCAAAGAAGGGATAGCCTTAACATTAAAAACCTTTAAAAATTTAAAGCAAGGTTGGCAAACCCAAGGCAAAAGGCCACCTTATCAAAGTCGAAAAAGGCCAAAACCAACCACTAGATTAGGCTTTTAAAGTCATTACCCTTGCATCATTTAGACAGGCACTTGCATCCCCATGCATTATGCAACATTTAACATCCTACAAGTACCAGATCTCATGTACAAAGGTTAAATTTGTAGGGAACCTAAGGTCTAATTTTTTGATTTTGGGAAACTAGAAAGGCCTTAAGTACCTTTGACCCTACATGCTCATCAAAAATCACCCAAGAGGGGAATTTAAACTCATTTCCTTCTAGTCCTTAAAAAGTAGGATGCTTAACAAAGCCCACATAAGCTAGTAGCACCTACCTACCTTTGTCCTCAAAGAGCAGGACAAGTATCAAAGCCCACATAGGCTGGTGGCACCTGCTTACCTCAGTACTCAAAGAGCAGGACACTTATCAAAGCCCACACAAGTTGTGGCACCTACCTACCTCAATCCTTAAAGAGTAGGACACTTATTAAAAGCCCATACAAGCTGATGGCACATTTTTGCCTTAGTCCACAAAGAGTTGGATGTATTTCTTTACCTACCTCAAAGCCCATACAAGCTGATGGCACTGGTTTGAGGTTAAACTAGAAAAAAACCTAGTAGGTAGGTCAAACCCTATAAAACTCATCAAAATCTTTTTTTTCTGCAAGTTATTAAACCCCTCTTGATATGATACTAAATAGCTCTCTACTTCTCTACAGGCACACGAATCCATCATCCCACCCAAATAAAATAGTGTCTATTTATCTTTGCCTTATTCCTAATACTTGGCGATGATTAAAAAGGGGTAGCTGTAAACACCTCATTTTGTCTGAGCTAGCTTTTGGCATCCTAGGACTTAAGTGAAAGATGATAAAATTAGAAAATAAAAAATAAAACTAGAGGATGACTGTCACATGCCGTCTTATTAGGCACTATTAAGCAACACGATGCCAGACGAAAAAATTATTTGGGAAGGTCTGAAATGCCTATAGGTCATATTAAAGAAAAATATAAAAATAATGTATCAAAGGCCATTTTTCTTGGTGTCACTAGGGTCCTTCAAATGAATACATGGATCAATTTTTTGCTATTTGTAACCAAGTTAAGGAAAATTGAGAAGCCACAGGTACATACAAGTTATATTGGTGCACAAGTATTGATACGAGGCCTTATGGCACCAAAAACTTGAATTTTCACATATAGTATTGATAAAAAGGGTTTGGTATCAACACCTAGCATATTTGTATTGATACAGACCTTGGCAATAGCTAAAGTTATGATTTTTGGCAAAATATATCAATACACAAGCATGTGTATCAATACAAACCCATGGATATCAATACAGGCCTGCAAGTTTCGAGACTGGAAACATTTTTTACTTTTAGTATTGATACACAGCTTATTGTATTTATACTCATGGGTAAAAAGTACCTTGTGTATCGATACATGAAAGTAATTTTACCCACTTTGAGCCACTTTTTAGCTTTCAAAAATATGATGTAAACATGTTTTTGCACTAAGGAACTATCATAAATCATTGCAAACCTCAACTATGGGCTTATGAACGAATTTAAACAAAATTTTGGAGCCCAAACAATCAATGATAAAGGTCATTTTTATAAGATATATGGTTGTAAGAGGGCATGGTAAGCATATCTCCAATTTGTAGGATGTCACAGCATTTCTACCTCTTTGCTCAGCATGACAGAACCAATAAAAAGTGAGCTAGCTGAGCATGGTAGCTGGAGATGTCCCCTGGTGTAGGAAGAAAAGATAAAAAATACCCTTGCATTGTCTTCTAAAAGCAATTACTGAGCTATCTCAAAGAAAAAAAACCTTCAGCAATTTTTAAAAAAAGTTTTCCAGCAATCTTAAAAGACTCCATCTATTCCTAGAAATCCTCCAGCAACTCGAGTTCTAAAAACTCACCAAGAATACTATCCATTACCTTTCACCCTCAATCAACCTCCATTCTCGTAGCCCCCTAAAACCACCAAAACACATTAAAAAATTCAACCTTTTACGTAGTTTCATCCTAAAAAAACCCTATCAGCAACCATATTACCAGAAAGCTTCTTCCTTTTAACTTTTTCTTGCTAAATGATAGCAGAAAGAGGGAAGAAACTGAGCTTAAAGTTACTACTTAAAAAAAAAAAATTTAAGCTTTTGCTGGTATATTTTCTACCTTGTTCCCTAAATCTTCTGTCTCGATCATCCATTTCATTTTAGTGAGCCTTTCATGCTGTCATGGCCCTCCTAAGACTCTCATGCATCATTGTTGCCTTGGTTATGGTAATCTTAAGATCTTTATGACCCTCTTGGCACTTTGATGTTGTTTGGATATATAAACTCACCAAACTTCATTTTTATCATCACACAGCCTTTCTGTTCATGCATCTTTTTCCATGTTTCTTCCATATTCAGATATCCATCTCATATTTAAATGGTCACCTTAACATGTCTTACATATGTTCATAAATTTTCTTGTGTTTTAAAAAGTCTTATGAAATCAAAATGTTATCTTAACAACTTAAGTATCATTTTCTTTGTTTAAACATGTTCATATCATCTCTATGGACCTTATTTGTCATCCTTTCGCATTTGTGTCACCCATTTTCATGTTAAAATGTCATCTTTCTATGTCAGCATGTTTTTTTCTTTATTTAAATATGTTAGTATCATCTTTATGGACCTTATTTGTCATCCTTTCGCATTTGTGTCACCCATTTTCATGTTAAAATGTCATCTTTCTATGTCAGCATGTTTAATCCATGTTTGTCTTCATATGTGCTGTATTTTGTCCATGATATCTCCATTAAAATGCTTGCTTGTTTATTAAAACCTGATTTTATAAAAATCCCCAAGTTGAGTTCATGCTACCTCTAAGATTGTGGAATGAACTTTTAATGCCCGTGTCATTCATTCCTCTATGTTATGGATGTTTGGATGTCTATAAATCAAGTTTGACCCTTCAAAAACCTTGAATATCGAATGATCCCCTTTTTTGCTTTGACAGCACTATAGTTTGGATTTGAAAAATCATTTTCAAAATATAAAATATTTTCTTTAATTTTTCTAATATTTCCCTTAAACGGTATTGAATTACCTTGCTAATGGTGTTCTATTTATCTTTGGTTCATCCCTGATGAGGGGTTATGATTTTTTGAACCTTTGCTATCCAGAACCCTAGGAACCAACATGCAACATTTTGTTTGGGCAATTTTGGCCCATCAGATGATTTTTATCAAATTTTTAAATATTTTTCCTAAAAAGGCACAAAATTTTTTTTTTGAAAGGTGTTGTTCATGATCTATTGATTTCAGATATGCTTGGAATGATTTTTTTAAAGTATATCATGCCCCTTACCTTATGCACACTGCCAGTATCAAGACAAACCTAACCTTGAAAAATGATTCCATCTAGAAAACAATTTTTTAAGATTTTTGGAATATTTTTATATTAAAACTTATCGAGTTACCTTTCCAATGGTACCCCATTTACCCTTGAAGCCTTTAGATGCACCCGAAATAAATTTGGAAAAGGAGATGACATGATGTTGTCCCTTATTTTTTAATTTATGAGTTTTCTTTTATCGAAACATCCGAACATCTCAGAATGCACCCGATTGGTTTCCCTAAAACACCAACCCCAGGATCAAGGCTAAAACACAAAAAGAAAAAAAAAGATTTCAATTAAAATTTTTGCTAGTGGAGATATTTTAACTCCATTGCTTCAAGAAGACACTCTAACCCCATTTTTAATTAAAAATATAAATTTTCTCTTTATTCCTAAATATTTTTCTAACTATATCTTTGGGGATACTCTAACCCCACTATTCCAAGGGGATACTTCAATGCCATTTTTAATTAAAAATATGAATTTTCTCCTTATTCTTAAATATTTTCCTAACTCTATTTTAGAGGATACTCTAACCCTACCTTTCTGAGGGCATACTCCAAAACTGCTTTTACCTCAAAACAAATCCAAAATTTTTTTCTTTCGGATGCCTCAGATTATTTTAATTAAAATCATATTTATCCTTCAAATCACCACCGAATCTGGACTTGTCTCTAAGATTGTCATCCCGATTATTTTTCAATAATTGAAGGCAATTATGAGATACATTTCGATCATCCCTCATTTTTTATGTTCTTTCTTTCATGATTGCTTGTTCATGATATTATTATCTATTTCTTTGTCATCCTACTAGCACATTTCTTTTTTGTAGTGATTATCGTGTATTTATATTTAAAATTTGTTTTTTCAATAAAATTTACAAGGCAACGTTTTGTGTTGGTATCTCTCCACTGCTTAATACGAAACATTTAATTCCAATTCGGACATTATTTTCACAAAAAAGCCTTATGTTCGTCACATCTCTGAGGCGTATAGGTGATGTAATTTTCTTTAGAAACCCAGATTTGTATTTCCACCGAAACTTTATGCATTTAAGAGGATTATATCTAAATAAAGACTAAATGGAATTGATTTAACCAGGATCGAAGGGAGACATAGTTAGTAGGTGCCAATTTTAGGTGTTGTGGGGATGCTAATCCTTCCATGTGCATAACCAACTCCCAAATGAACCAACGAGTCTTTATGCTTTGTAGACCTTGAAATCAATGTTTTGAGTTTCGTAACTTGGAATATCATTTTCAATAGGCATCCAATTTTGCCTAGCCTGAAATAATCAGTGGCGACTCCAAGTTTATAGCCACTTCGTGGTGGCCATCCGAGACTAGTTGGATAAGGTATTTGCCCGACGGTGTCTTCCATCTCCTTTTTATTATTATGCCTAACCCAAATCCCAATCATGGGATAACTCAAAGGCTCAACCACAACCAACCATTATTTATTTTTATGTCGAGCGAACTATGCCCTTCAGATCATCCAAAGTTTTAAAGCTGGGCATGTGGCGACAAGGGGATTTATAGATTCCATATGAATAAACACAATATGGCGAGACAAATTATGAGATTGGGCTACCTTTGGATAACATGGAAGGTGATTATATCAAGCATGCCCGAAAGTGTCGTAAATACCAAGTCTATGTTGACAAGATCCATGTACCACCTTCACCATTGAATGTCATAACAGTGCCATGGCTTTTCTCTATATGGGGCATGGATGTTATTGGATCGATTAATCTTGTAGCTTCAAACTATCATTGCTTTATCTTGGTGACTATAGACTACTTCACCAAATAGGTCAAAGCAGCCTCCTATACAAATGTGTCAAGGTCAACCATGATAAAATTCCTATGAGTCAGCATCTTTGTGAATTTAGGATCCCTAAAGGAATTATAATGGATAACGCTTTTAATTTGAATAATAAATTGATGAGAAATGTGTGTACCCAGCTCAAATTTCCTGCCACAATTTGGTGAACACTGTCTGAAGATGAATAAAGCTATAAAGGTAGCTAAAAAAAATTAAAAGAATTGTAGGGAATATGGCAGAAAACTATAAAGACTAGCATGAAAAGCTCACTTTCGCTATCCTGGCATATAGAACTTTGGTCCAAACTTTAACTGCAGCAATGCCTTATTTGTTATTTTACGGCACAAAGGTTATCTTCCTAATTAAAGTTGAGATTCCTTCACTCCGAGTTCTAACGAAAACCAAGTTGGAAGACACTGAATGGGTCCAAGATCATTATGAGTAACTGAATTTCATTGAAGAAAAAAGGCTAAAAGCTATTCAATGTTGGCAGATGTACCAAAAAAGAATGATAAGAGCATAGGATATGAAAATTTGTCCTAGGAAATTCCATGAAAGAGAATTGGTATTCAGGAAAATTATGCCTGGATGAAAGATCTTCAAAGCAAATGGGCACCTAATTAGGAAAGACCTTTCATGAAGGTGAAGTAGTACTTAAGAACCTTCCACTAAAATGTAAGAGGCAAGTGGATCCTTAATTAGGATGGACCTTATCTCATGAAACAGGCTTTCTCTAGAGGGGCCTTGATCCTAACAAAAATAGATGTTAAAATTTTACCTAATCCTATTAATTTAGACTCCATTAAGAAATCTTATGCTTGATGAGGAAAAACCTAAAAAGGCATCTACTGTCCAAAAAAAAGTCAAAATAAAAAAAGAATTTCGAATAAAAACTTAAAAATGGCATCTGGGTAGCAACTTAACTTGAGTTGAAAATCTTCAAGGGTGGCTCAAGAAAATTAACCTTGACAAGATGTAAACCTCATCAAATCCTACCCCAATAAAAAAACCTCAGTCAAACCTCGCCTAGCTTTGGCCATATCAAGTCAAACTCAACCTGACCTGAACTAAACTAAGTTGAAACCTTGGCCAACTTAGATCAAACCCTAACTAGATTGAATCCAAACCTTACTTAAACTTGAACTAAGTTTAAAGGGATAAAAGAGAAAATACTCGAGTTTGAGGCAGTTGTAAAATAGCATAGGGCAATCTTAAGAGTCTTCAGAAGATCAGCTTGCATAAGATATGATCATTAAAAAAAGATCTCAGGGTATATCAAATGAAGCATACATGTCATAATTATTAGGGCATCAATTGCCCAAAATTGCTCTCTTGTTATTATGCCTCATTGTCATTATACCTTTTTATTAAGTGTAAACAAAATTATATCACATTTCTTATCATGAATGAAACATTATATTATTTCTTTTTTTAACCCTTGCGCATCATAACTTCATCACATTATGTTTGTCATTTAATTGATAACACCTGATAATTGAACAAAATTGAAATAAGGGTTTTTCAACATTACATTGGAAAAATGAGAGAAACGCGGGGCTCTGTTCACACTTGATTGCCAAGATCATGAATGCCTTACACTAAATGCATGCAAATAATAATCATATGTCAACTTTTCTTAACTTCCAAAGTCATCGGTCATGAAAAACCATTAAAACCAACCGAAACCTATCCAATCCAATAAAAAATCTTATTAAGACCCAAGCAATAACCAAATCCAATAATGTTAAAAGTCAAAGCCTAGTGATGTTGGTAGGTTAGATTTGGCTAATTGGCCAATGTCAATAACTTTTGTTAGGAATCTCTATTGAAAAATCCTTTTAAAGTCCAATATTGGCAAAATTTTATGATTTAACTTATAGGCATCTTTGTCAAGAACCTTTGTTAAAAACTTCTATTAAGAATTTCTGTTAAGCACCTATCAAGAAATCTTTTCACAGTCTAATGTTGCTAGCCATAATCTGACACATTGGCATTCTATCATTTTAAGTCGAACCTAAGGATATATTGAGCTTAGGATCATAGTCTAAGTCTTTCATCTGAAAACCTGTGTGAAGAAACCTTTTCAAAGTCCAATGTTACTAGTTATGATTCAACATATTGGTATTCTATCATTTTTCAGTTGAACTTAGGGATAGGTCAAGCCTAACATAGTAGTCTAGGTTTTTCATCCAAAAACCTTTGTCAAGAAATATTTTCAAAGCCCAATGTTATTGGCTATGATTCAACAACTTTTGTTAGGAATCTTTATCAAAAAATCCTTTTAAAGTCTAATGTTAGCAAAATTTTTTGATTTTACTTATAGGCATCTCTGTCAAGAGCCTTTTTTAAGAACTTCAATTAAGAATTTCTATTAAGCACCTATCAAGAAATCTTTTCACAGTCTAATGTTGCTAGCCATAATCTGACACATTGGCATTCTATCATTTTAAGTCGAACCTACGGATATGTCAAGCTTAGGATCATAGTCTAAGTTTTTCATTTGAAAACCTGTGTGAAGAAACCTTTTCAAAGTCTGATGTTACTGGTTGTGATTCAGCACATTGGCATTCTATTATTTTTATGTTGAACATAGGGATAGGTCAAGCCTAAGATAATAGTCTAGGTCTTTCATCCAAAAACCTTTGTCAAGAAATATTTTCAAAGCCCAATGTTATTGGCTGTGATTCAATACATTGCCATTCGGTCATTTTTAAGTTAAACTTAAGGATAGGTTGGGTCAAAGATCATAATCTAGGTCTTTCATCCAAACCCTATCATGAAATCTTTGTTGGTGTATGCCCTTAAACCAATCAAATTGGAACATATGATATATGGTCAAATAATCATATAGAAGTTACTAAGTTAAAGTAACATATGTTTTCTTCTATGTTAATGGTGTGATTGACACTCCTGCAAATACTAATTGGATAAAGCCTTAGAAATGCATGGCAATGAAAAGTTAGTAGATCAATTATGAAAATGAATTTTTATGCATTAAAGCCATGTTTCTAAAACTGTTCCTAGTTATTGTATTATCAAAATGAGCATTGACAATGCACAACTAGTGTATGCTAAGCCTCTATGCATGGGATGCCTGGAACCTTTTCATCTTATATAGGTTGAAGTAGCATATAGGTGCTTGTTTATGGAAACAAGTTCACTTAGCATAGCCTGAATAAGAATTCTATTTGGTATGAGTCACTCAAGTGTTTATGGAACATGTTCTCATATGCCAGTCGTGTATAATAATCCTCAAACTTATGGTACTAGCTCATCTCCTATGAAAAGTGTTATACTTTGATTCCATCATGAATGGGTCCATAATAGATGGATGCATATGGTGGGGTGGTTTAGGGTATAGCATGAATCATATGGTAGATGAATGGGTAAGCTAGAAAAGATCACTACTCTTAGTGATTTTTGAGATATAACTCGAGTGATCTTAGCTATAGTTAATTAGATTAGAGTATCTAGGCAGAGCTTAATGAATTATGATGAATTGTTCTTTATAGATTCATGACCATTAACCATGAGTTATAAGAACTAATATGATAGAAATTTGGGTAGACACTGCACCATGCTTATACTTCATCTGGGATATATAGTGAAAGGACCATACTACATTGAAAAGTTAGTTACTTAAAGGTTTTTGTATGGTCACACTGAATCTTTAACATTTAGGCGTTCATGATAGGTTACTGGATCTCGCTCTCAATCTATTAACATGATTAATGAGATTATTTATGTTCATTCCCAACATGTTGGGAACCTAATGGGTCACACATAATAAGGCAGTTCTGTTGGATTAAATCTAGGAATTAATTAAGTATTACTTTAATACTTAATTAAATAAAAGGTAATTTAAATGAATGACTTAATTGAAGAAATTCAATTATTTAAGACGAAGTTAGATTAAACAAATCTAGATTTTGCTGTCTAATTAAGACATTGATAATAAGATTATCTTATTAAAATAATTTCCAAATTAAGACATTAATTGTAAAGGTAGATAAACACTAGTTCTAGTTAAAATAGGATTCACCTAGACTCAGGATTTGATTGAGAACCAAATTTCCTATCTCATGATTTATTATCCTTTCCAATATTATTTTAATATTAATTACTTGATAATTAGTGCTAAATAACATTAAAATTAAGTTAAAATAGTTTTAACTAAATTAAAGATTTTATAATGATAAAATCTATAGGGGTGTTTATATACTAGATAATTTATGTTTTGAAATTATTTATTTAATATTTTATAATTATTTGATAATTGTTTTTATTAAATAAATATTATTTATTTATTTATATAAATAAATAATTCAATTAATTAGATCAAATTCAGGGAAACATAAGTCAGGCCTAGTTAACGCCAAACCCTAATATGGTCCAAGCTTATTGGGCTAATTTCATTGGCCCATTTTTGGTGGATATTTTGCCAAGGTGGGAGGAGAGTTGGCTGACCATTTAATTAACCTAAAATAAGGAGAATAAATTTACCTTGTTTTGGGAGTTTTAATTAGGCAAAGCTATCCCATTCCAAATACAACTAGAAGTAGGATTGAGCTAGTATATGCAATTGTATGAATTTTTTATTCTTAGATGACTTTGTTATTTTTTTTGTTAAATTTTAAATTGTTCATGCTAGATGATTTTGATGTAAAAATTTTGGCTCAAGTTGCATTTTCAAATGCTTTTCACAGAACAATTGGGTCAAAAATATGCTTAATTTGATACCATCTTAATGGAAATAACCTAATATTAAGCCATACATATCGATACCAGCACATTCTTTTTCCATGTATTGAGACCAATTTCAAGGTATCAATACAAAACCCAGAATTGTTCATTGTATCGATACTACTCTAAGTATCAATACAGTGTATTGATACTCCCCAACTTGTATCGATACTCCTCAGCATGTATCGATTTAGATCAACTTGTTCTATGTCTGAGACCCAATTCTTGTATCAATACAAAACCCAGAACTATTTTTTGTATCGATACTGCCTCTTCTGTATCGACACTCACTGATGATTTAAGACTCTTCGCGTGCAAAAGTTGATTTGCATTGAGCACTGTTTATCCTTTCCCTTAGCCTCTTTTCTCTCACTCAACCTTTAATCATCAAAACTCACAGTCCTTACATTTTTCTCACAATCCTTGAAAAAATCGGTTAATTTAATCATAATCCACCAATTCCATTTAAAAATCAACCCATTACCATCCAAAAACTTAAGAATTTGAAACCTCTTTTCACTCAAACCCTTGCCATTCTCCTTTTAAATTCCATAAAATTTGCCCAAATTTCTTTACAATTTTCAAGTGCTTTTTCATTCTCACGTCTTTCCTAGCTCGGTTGTTGAGATTGGTTGCGGATTCACTTGATACACTAAACCATTTTGCTACCAAAACTTATCGCCCACCACGTGCTTGACCATTTTCCTCAACCAGCCTTTTCTTAGCACCTTGCCCAGGTTCTTCCGTTTGACCTGCTCGACCTACTACCTTCGGTAACTTTCACCACCATTGACGAACCTAATCGAAACCCAATCCCACCTCATTTGAAACCCACCAAATCACATCAAACACTTCACCAACATCAATCCTCTCCTCTATTTGTTCAAACCAGCATCCAATTTTACCGAGTCACCACTTGCTCGACAAAAGTCCTTAACCACTTTCAAACACTACCATGCCTCCAAAGACCAAACAAACTGCTCGTCGTCAAGGACCTATTACCCTACTTCCACCTCTACTACTCGTCAACCACCTTCGACCAAAACACAATCATTCTTTGACCTATGCTTCCATGATGCACGAGCTCGTGAGAGGTTTACTACCATTTATGCCTGTATGCTCATCCAACAATTTCGAGTTATTGACTTCCCTTTTCTTCGGTCTATTGCTTATCCCTACCTTCAAATTTTTTATACTTTCGAATGGAACAAATTTTTTTCACTCAACGTTTCGGCTCACGAGAATCTTGTTCATGCATTCTTTAGCAATGCCTCCCTTACCATTGATGATCATGATCATGTCATTGTTATTCAATCATATCTTTTGGGAAAGATCTCATAGTTAACCCGGCTTCTTTTATGATTGCTTTTGATTTCCGAATGAATGCATAATCAATGAAAGTCTAGCTCCTATAGCTTTGCATACCTCGAACAACAAAGCCACCCTTCTTCCTCCGGTTGATCGCTTACTCCATCTTATCACTTCCCATGTGCTCTGTCAATACTCATAACCCCATATGTGGCATTCAAGAATAGTCTCTACACCTACATATAATTCATTTGAGGGACATCTATGGGGCACTTTATATAACTTCTTCTTCTCTGAGATTCTAAAAGAGTTCGACCCATTATTCCTCAAAATTGTCTTAGGACCATTCTTTCTCGAGGACCTTGGAGAAAAGGCAAAAATTAAAAAAGAAATTATGCATAATCCTCTTTTCTTTCACATAAAAGTAGCAACAAGCCAAATATGGAGGAGCAGGGCGCACCTGATGAATCTACCCATCTTTATTTTCTTGCAAAAGTTAAGGGTTTAAATGGTCTCGACAATGATGGTAGATGTGGGGTTGATGCTACAATAGATGCAGGAGAAAAAATCTTCCACTATAGTCTCCATATACCCTAAAGTCTTCAAGAATATGATCAACTCGTATATTGTCAAGGCAAAGACATCTTAAACTTTTTTCGGATTAATGATATTTGACATTGCTTCATTCAGACTAGCCTAAGAAATGCACTTACTATTACCTTTTGTCTTGACATGGCCATCAATCCATGACTCTACGGCTCTGATGATTTGTGCTAGCCTTTTCTTGAAAGTCGGAGGTTGCAACACTTTACAATATATCTTATGGGACTTGGCTTTTCAATATTGAGCAATATAGTGAATTCGTTGATGTTAGGAGTCAAATCTTCCCGATTAAAGATGAGGTATCAGTATGCTAAAATCTAGAAATGTGATGCTGCTAGCAATAGGCCAAAATCTAACCAGTCTTAAAGTAATAGAGCTATATCTCCATATCTTTTTGTGAACAACTCTTTCTCATTATTGTCCTAACTAGCCCATATATGCTTCAGATCATGCCAGTCCTTTTAATGGTACCTTATCTTAACTTTCTCATGTGTCTTTGAGACATAGTCGGGCTTAAGGATATCCCTATCTTTGTGTTGTTGACCCTCTGGCCATGCTCTGAGTTCTTCAAAAGACTTTAAGATAGGAATGAATTATTGCTCCATGACAAACAACCTTTGCTGAACACTAAGCCAACATCCAATTGTCCCATAATGATGATTATGATGCACATAACAATCAAGAAACAAAAAGAGAATAGGTTAGTGACAATAAAAAATAATACATATAAGAATAAAAATTGGAAGAGCGAAAACAAATCATAGAAAATGCCTCGACAATAGTCGTTGCGATGCATAAGGGCGGGCATTACAATTATGAGAATCATGAAAAGGTAAATATCCACAGATAGCATAATGACATGTGCAGGTAAAAATTGCCTTTGTAAAGTGATAAGATACCTCTAGAGATTAACTATTGACCCACATGGTGGCATATATGCCATCGTTTAGCATTTGACATACATTAAATCATCGATTAGATAACATAACGATTTGTTCATGAGAAATTTTGCCTTGATCAAGATGATACGATGCTTCTTTAGGACAAAACTAACTAACTAAAAAGTAATGTTCGTTCATCACCACTAAAAGTAGGACATGCGTTAAGCCATCATTCGGTAGCATAATGGCTTTTTCAAGTTAAATGTGACTTTCTTTAAGTCAATATAATGCTTTGTTAATGATGACATTCATTTGCCATCACTCACTTATTGATGAAAGTTAGTCGTCGGTCTTACAGCATAATATCATGTCCTGACATTGACATGACACACCTGTGTGACAATGTTCATTGAATATTGCGTACATGATTATAGTATGCGATAGTAAAGGTTAGAAGTGTTTCCTAAAATGTCCTTATTCTCTAAGTTATGATACCTTCTCAGCTGATTTATACCGCAACCTATAACCCATCCTTGACTATCCCACCAAATCCACCATGAAATAACCAATCATAAGCCAACCAAAATGTCAACAATCCTATCAACAAAGCACTAAACAATTTAGGTGCAAAAATAGTTTGACCCTATCCCTATAACCTATAAAGAGCTTTTTTAGGTTTTGCTCCAGGGGCATTTAGTCACCCTATAAGTGTTTCTTGATGGGAAATGCCTCCAAGAGCTTTACAAAAAGTTGTAGAAACCTCATTCTGTCTATGCCAAATTTTGGCATCCTGAAACATAATAAAAATATAATAAAATTAAATAAACAAAAATAAAAAGAGAGATGACTGTCGGGTGCCATATCGCGAAGCACTATTAGGCGACATAACACCTATCAAAATTTTTTTTGGAAAGGTCTAAAATGCCTAGGGTCATATTAAAAAAAATGCAAAAAAAAGGCATTAAAGGTCACTATTCAGGTGTAATCAAGGTTATACGTGTAAGTATAGGTCAATCATCTATCATTCCTAGCTAAGGTAAGATGTTCAAAGGGCCAAAGGTATGAAAAATTCACATTTTTTAATGAATGTATTGATACATGGCCTTTAGGTATCGACATAAGGCTTCCACATCACCAAAAACTCAAATTTTCACATGTTGCATCGATAAAAAAGGGTGGTGTATCAATACAAAAGCTTTTATATCAATACACAGACCCTTTATACCGATATCGGGTTTTAAAGTAGCTTAAAAATCCATTTTGGCTAGTTGGCATCGATAAAAAGAGTGTCTGTCTCAATATCAATCTCTAGGTATCGATACCAACTTCATTGTGTTGATACCTAGAGCAAATTTTTGCTCCTAATATCGATACAAAGCTAAAATACCCAGTTTGTGCCATTTTCACCCTCTGGCACCATGACATTAAAACACAAACTATACCAAGTTTTTTCACCAAAGATCATCCAAACTCATAGCAAGACTCAACATTGGATCTATGATTGGGTTTTAACAAAATTTTCAAGCCCAAATAGCCATGACAAGGGACATTTTCATGAGTTAATTCAATTTGTTAGAGGGTAACCTTGGACTTTTTTAGTGCTCAACTGCCAAAAGTAGTTTGATCCATTATTTTTGTTGAGCTGCCATGCATAGTGGGCAACTGAGCATGGTATGTTGTCCATGAATGAGGTACATTCACTAAAACTCTAAAATGCCCTTGTTTTTTGCATGTGATCCATATCATTTGCATTATTATAGAAGGCCAACATTCTCAGCTGAACAAAGGAGACATAAACATCTTAAACACATTCTAACAAATTAAAACACTCTCCACAAAACCCTTTTCAACCATCTTCTTCTCTAAAAAAGGTTTTATTCTTGTAGTTCTTTAAAGCCACCACTAAAAAACCTTCCAAAACACTCTCTTTCACCCTCTCTTCATCTAAAACCTCCCATCCATTATTAACACGTCTCCTAAGCTCATGTTGGCCACCTTTTTCTTACTAATCAATAGCAAAGAACAAAAAAAGTGAGCTCAAAGATAGTATGTTTTTTGCTCAAAAGACAAAGTAAGTTCTAAAGCTACTTGGTATAACCTTCATCTTTTATGTATCTCATTTTCTTCTTTCATCATGTAGACACCTCATTTTGTTCTGACCAACTTTTGGCATAATTAAAAGATAATGGAATCAAAAAAATAAAAAAAATAAAGATGACCACCTAGTGCCATGTCGTTAGGCATTATTAGGCAATACGGCGCTAGGCGAAAAATTTTTTTGGGAAGGTCTGAAATGCCTAGGGGTCGCATTAAAGAAAAATGTAAAAATGAGGCATCAAAGGTCACTATTCAGTTATGACCAAGTCATTCAAATGAGTACAGGTCAGTTTCCCACTATTTGTAACCAAGGTACGGTATTGAACGAACTTAAGGTACATTCAAGTCATATTAGTGCATAAGTATTGATTCCAAACTTTCATGTCACCAAAAATTTCAAATTTTCACATGTAGTATCGATACAAAAGGGTTTGGTATCAATAGCTAAGTTGTGTTCTCGATACTTAGTATGTTTGTATCAATACAAGCCTTGACAATAGCTAAAGTTGTGATTTTTGGTAAAATGTATGATAGATAAGCATAACTATTGATACAAATCCATAGAAGTATCAATCTGACCTCTGAGTCTCAAAAGTGGAAACAATTTTTTTCTCTTCATTTTATAAATACTCATGGGTAAAAGTTGCCTTGTGTATCAATATAATATGTCTTGTATTGATACACCAAGGTATTTTTGTCTAGTTCGAGCCATTTTTCAGCCTTTGAAAATCTGATTTAAACACATTTCTTACACCAAAAATCATCAGAATTCATATCAAGCTTCAGCTTTAGGCTTGTGATTGGATTTAAACAAATTTTAAAGGCCAAAATAGCCAATGGCAGAGGACATTTTCATGGAATATATGGTTAGCCAAAGGACAAGCTTGGTTTTTCTCTAGTTGTAGGCTGCTACAGCCTTTCTACACCACTACTTTGCATGGCAAAACCAATGGAAATAAGAGTAGTTAAGCATAGTACCTGGAGATATCTTCTAGTTTATAAGGGAAAATCCCACAATGCCCTGACTTTTAGCTTAAAAACATTGGTTGAGCACACTCCACATAAAAGGAGCCAATCTTGGCTCAGTAAAAGGAAGAAGCCTACAGAGACATTTTTTACCTTGTTCTCAGCCATCTCCAGAAAACCTCCAGTGACCTTCAGACCTAAAAACATTCCCAAAACACTGTTCTATTGACCTCCATTCCTCAACCAAAAACTTCATTCCGTAATTCCTCCAAACCCCTACTTGAAAACTTCTAAAAGCTTAACCTTTCACACACTTTCATCCTTAAAACCCTTTTTCATCAACATTATAACCAAAAAAGCTTTTTCTTTTCACTTTTTTTTGCTAAATAATAGTAGAGAGTGGGTCGAAATTGAGCTTAGAGCCGTTACTCTAAGTAAAAAGGAAAGTTCAAGGCTTTTTGGTATATATTCTCCATCTTGCTCCATTTATTTATTTTATTTGTTTTAAACATTTGCATCTTTTTAGTGAACCATTCATAGTGCCATGACTATTCTAGGACCCTTATGCATTATTGTGGCCTTGGTTATGGTGGTTTTAGAGCTTTGATGATCCTTTTAAAGCCTGAATAGCGTTTGAGTTACGAAATATGCTTCTTACCATTTTTGCAATCAAAATTGCACTTGTCCATGCATCTTTGATATATTTCATCGACCATCACATGTTTAAGACATGCTTAAATCCTCATCCTAACATGTTTTTGAACATATTCATGTATTCCTTTACATTTTGATGAGCTTCATGGAATAAAAAGGCTATTTTGAAAATTCCAACATGTTTTTCTTTGCTCAAATATGATCATATCATCGCCCATAACATGACCTTTAATGTAATCTTCATGCATCTTATTTGTCATCTTTTTACATTTTTCTCATCTTTTCTATGTCAAAATGTCATCCCTTGTTTGAATGTGTTGTACATGTTCCTCATTATGTATACTGCATTATCTTCATAATATTTTTCATCACAAGTGTTTCCTAGTTTGTAGCAAAAATCTGATTTCAAAAAAAAAAACTCTAAGTTAAGTCTATGCTACTTCTAATAGATGGAGACTAGTATGGGTTTAATGTTTTCACAAAAGTGGTCTTCCAATCTTGGAGATAAATCAAACATTTCAAGTTTGGATTCATGGTGAAACAAGTTCCTGTTTTTCAAAAAAAAAAAACCCTTTTAGTTGATAAAAAAATAATAAGCTTTGGTCTTGAGCTTAACATCTTTATTTGTGGCATAGTTAACAGGTTGTTTCACTGTCCCAAACTACTTCTGTGGAATGAACTCATAATGCCCATATCACTCTTTTCTTTGTGTCATGGAGTTCGAACGTTTGTGGCTCGAGTTTGGCCCTAAGAAACTTCAAAAATCAAATAATCCCTATTTTGCTCTGACAGCACTATAGTCCAGATTTAAAAATTTATTTTTGAATCATAAATGATTTTTCTAGAATTTTTTGATATTTTTCTTTAAAGGGCATCGAATCATCTTTCTAAAAGAGTCTCATTTGTCCTTGAATCATCTTGGATGGGCAAATTATGGTTTTTCGAGCTTTTACTATTTAGAACCCCTAAAACTAGTGCATTATTTTTTGTTTGGGGCATTTTGGCCCATCAAATGATTTTTCTATATTATCTAAATATTTTTCCTAAAAAATTCATAAGATTGCCTTTTAAAAAGGTATTGTTTATGATTTAATAATTCCAGATGACTTTGGAACGATTTTTCAAAGTCCATCACGCCCTTTCCTTTGTACATGTTATCGGTGTCAAAACAGACCTAACTTCAAAAATTAATTCCGCCTAGAAAATAATTTTTCAAGATTTTTGAAATATTTTTATATTAGTCTTCACCGTGTCACCTTTCTAATGGTAGCTCGCTACCCCCTAAAGCCTTCGGCTGAACTTGAAATAAATTCAAGAAAGGAGATAGCACAATGCTATCCCTATTTTTTTAGAATTAAAATTAACCCCTTTCCCGAATCGCCATCATTGAGACATTTGAACATCTCGAAATGCATTCAATTAGATCCGCCATAACATTAGCCTTTTAGTCTTGGATCAAGACTTAAGACAAAAATATATTTTATTCAAATCCTTGATTTCTCATCTTCAAAATACCTTTTAAAAAAGAAATAAATAAAATATCCCTTTTCTTCTAAATTATCAAAAAAAAATTCACTCTTGGAGATACTCTACCCAATCTCTTCGAGAGGATACTCTAACCATGTTCTTCACTAAAAAACTAGAATTTCTCTACCAGAGTTATTTAAGATTCTTAATTATTTTAAATCATCAAAAATTTTCATTCTTGGGATACTACAACCCTATTTTCCACTAAAAAACTTGATTTTTCTCTCCTAGATTTATTCAAAATTCTTAATTATTTTCTAAAATCATAAAAAATTCTCATTCTTGTGGAATACTCCAACCCCAACTCTCTGAAGGGATACTCCAACCTCGCTTTTATCTAAAAATCCAATAATTTTCTCTCTTCCAAATATCCTGGATTATTTCGATTAAAACCTTTTCACATCCCTTAAGTTACCATTGAATCCAAATATGTCTCCAAATTGTTGTTCTGGTTATTGTTCAATAATCGAAGGCAATTACGAGATACATTTTGATCATCTCTTTTTTTACATTATTTTATCTGTGATTGTTTGTCTGTGAAATTATTATATTCTTTTTTGTCCTACTAATACATTTTTTTTTTGTAGTGACCGTTCTGCATTCATATTTAATTTTTTTTTAAAGATTTATAAGGGAACATTCCTTGTCAGTATCTCTTAGTGCCTAGCACAGAATGTTCGAATTTTCAAAATTTAATTTGGAAATTATTTTCATTAAAACCCCCTATGTTTCTCATACCTCCATGGTGCATAGGTGATAAAAATTTTCTTTCAAAACCAAAATCTACAATTTTCACAAAGATTCATGCATAAATGGGAATTTTATCTAAATAATGACTAAATAGAACCAATTAAATCAAAACTAAAGTGAGATATAGTTAGCGAGTATTGATTTCGGGCATCGTGAGTGTGCTAATTCTTTCCCATGTGTAACTAACTCCCGAACCCAACCAATGAATCTCTGGACCTTATAGACATTGAAATCAGCATTTCAAGTTTCGTGACTCGAAATATTGAACTCGAAATGTTGTTTTCGATAGGCATCCGATCATGTCTAGCCTAAAATGATCGATAGTGACTCCAAATTTATAATTACTTCATGGTAACCTTCCAAGACTAGTTGGATGGGCGATTCATCCAATAGTCTTTCTCCTTTTTATATTACTATGCCTAATTCAAATATCAATAAAGGCATAACCCAAAGGCTTAAGCACACTACCATATATCTTTTAACTTAGGTGCGCTCACTTTGGATCATTCGAAGAGAAAAGAAAAAGTGGTACATAGCAACACATCATCATTTCCATCATTTTAGAGAGCCATATCCATGTGATGATAACCCTATTCCTAGGATTCTTATGCATCTTGTAGCTTTGTTTGTGGCAGACCTAGGATTTTTGCTGCTATATTGAACCTTTGCCATGCTTCACCATGTTTATGTGCTTCATCTACTGAAAAACATGTTTTAATGTTATTCTAAAATTTCTAGCAAACTTTTTCTTATTCAAACATGTTCATATCATCCTCCATGGCATGACTCTTGATGTTGTTCATAGAGATAGCACTTTATACATCTTATTAGTCTTTTTCTTTCATTTTTATCATTATTCACATGTCAAGATGTCATTTTTACTTGTTTAAACATACTGTTTATGTTTATTGTCATGAATTTCATATTTAGTTCATAATAGATTTGTCAAAATACACAAAGTTAGCATTTCCATGCATCTTATTTATCATTTCCTCACATCTTTGCATCTTTTCTATGTCAAAATGTCATCTTTGTTTATTTAAACATGCTATATATGCTAATTTTCATGTATGTCATATTTTGTCTATAACATGTTTGTCTAGATGTTTGTTTATTTATTGTTAAAAACCTATTTTTCTAAAACTCCCAAGTTAAGCCCATGGTAACCTCAATAAATAAGGATTAATATGGACTTAAGGTTTTTCTTCATTGGTCTTCCAATCTTAGGAAAAAATCAAGTTTTATTTGCGGATTCAAGGGTTAATGAGGCCATATATTTTGCTTTTAAAAATAAAATGTCCTTTTTTATTGTCTAAAGTTGCCTGTGTCTTGATCTTTTACGTAGAGTCCTTGTGTTTATGAATGACCAATAGGCTGTCTCATCGTCCCAAACTACTCTAAGATTGTGCAGATGAGCTCATGAAGCCCATGTCACTCATTCTTTTCTATCACAAATATTCAAATGTCTATGGCTCGAGTTTAGTTCGACGAAGTCAAAAAAAAAATTAAAAAAGTCTTATGTTTTGCCTTGACATAGGATCAATCCAAAGAAACAAAAAGAAAACCAAAAAAATTCAGTTCTTTCACCAAATATCCCTGAAAGATCATTAGTATGATGTAGTGTTTACTCATGTATCAATCCATACTAGTTCTTACAGCAAATGTTTAACCTCATGAATTTGGAGAAAATTTGGAGAAACAATTTCTCCTAAATTCATTGTGCATTGGCCAACAACTTTATTGAGTTAACTAAACCCAAGAACATATGAGATACAATGTCATTTCGAGTGGTGAATCCTCTCTAGATCACTCATCCATCTTTATATGTTTCATGTCATACCCAAAACCACCTTACCTTTGGCATCCATCAAAGTGGACCACTTCGTTATTGAATTAAAGCATGACATTCCCTATACAAGATAACCTAGTATCACAAGTTAAAGGACTAGTTATACGATTGGCACATAAGAATATTTCTATAAATACTTGAGTGATAATACCAAATGGAGTTCTCACACAGGCCATGTTCAGTGAACTTGTTTCCGTATAACAAACACCTAAATGTCATCCCAAGTATCCCATATACTTGAACCCATGAGATTAGTTACTTACTTCACAAGTGAGAAGGTATAACATGTGCTAGTCTTTGAGCATTGCCAATGCTCCGTCTTGGCAATGTAATGATTAAGAATAGTTTTAGAAACATAAATTTTTTATGCATAAGGATCTTATAATTGTAACTAATTACAATTCCTTCGCAAGGCCAAATATGTTTTATGGGTTTCATCCAATTAATAGTTCATGATTGTCAATCATGCTACTAACGTGAAAGAGAACCTTGAATCACTAAATTATGTGATTGATTTGCATTATCAACTTATATATGCCTAATCCAAGCTAATAGGCTTTAGGGCATATGCTAACATAAAGGCCATCTTGTAAGAACAGCGAAAATTATAACTTGTAAAGGCTACTCATAGTTCAAGTGCCTAATTGCATCAGTTTGTTCGTTAGCTAATTTCAATCTAGTTGAACCATTATGAGAACTAGATTTTAGATGAATTCCCTTATCCATTAAAAGATTTCTTTTGCTACTTTTGAAGTTATCAAATTATTCCTCAAATTTCTTTTCTAGTTAATGGACATCAAATTGGACTTTGAAAAGCTTTTATTGATTTTGAGTAAGCCCATGCTAATATACTAGTGATGCCTTTAGTCATGGTTGCTAGGAAATGAAGGCTCTAATACTAATTTGGTGATGCATTACAATTAAACTGGATACAGGGAATAATTCAAGAAGAAATTCTGAGTAGAGAATAGGTCATGAAGAAAGCAAGAGAGAAAGAGAAGAATTTAGAGATGGAAAGATGATTGACCTTAGAATTCCCATGCCATCGTTTTCATTCTACCAAGCTCAATATATGCTAGCTCGTTAGTTAAGCTTATCATCCTAAAAACATGGCAGCAATATTAACAAATTCTTGAAATAACAAAAATACTAATGTATAAATTGACACTAGGCTGACTTTGGACTAGGCCCGACTTTACGGGTTGTCTCTATGTTATTTACCCAACCCACTATAATAACTAAACAACCATTCACTATAATAACTAAACAACCATTCAAACCTCGAAGGCTACTTCTTTCTAACATTGTTGCATGAGTCTAAACCCGAACCCAACACTAAGAGAAAAGAAAAGGGATGAGGACATTTTGGTAATTGACGGTGAAATTTCTTGTCCTGAGAAGTAACAACTGCCCACTCGTAAGCAATGGCAAAAATGGGTGTACTCTGTCTGTGAGACTGCAAATCGAGACTCTCCGTTAAAAAAGTACAAAGTCCAAACACCCAAAGAAAATTATAACTCTCTCTCTCTCTCTCTCTCTCTCTCTCTCTCGCATCTCAAATCTGAATTGCGAAATTTCCTTGAAAAATAAAAAAGAAAAGAAAGTCTTGTTATGGCTTTCCAAGGGAAAAAACTCATCAACAACCCCAACGGTTCGCTTATTCCTTCTCTTCATTTCTCACTATTTCCTCGATCTATTACTTAAAAATCGCTTTAGACTTTCTGAATTTTGTTTTCCGAGGAAAAACCACGAATAGTTATTTAGTTTTCTTTTCTTTTTCTCACTTGTCTTCCTTCTCTATCTCTATCATTTTTTTAAGGTTAAGGATGGTATTGTCTCACATTTCCTAATTTCTCGTTTATTTGTGTTCGCATTGGGAAAGTTTGGATTTTTTTTTTTGTGCTTTGTCGTCTAATTAGGGGTTAGAAAATGAATGGTAATTCATGTTTGTTTCTGTACTTTCCTTTGTTTTTCTGAGTAAATGAAAGCTGAGAATGAATCAAGGCTATTGCTAAAATAAGGAACAAAGAAAGGCTTTAGGAAAAATTATTACCATTTCTTTTCCTAAATTTTCTGCATTAATTACACTGTGTTAGGGCTATATCAAGCTTTATTTTATCTTGTTTCTCGATTGTATTACTTCACCACGCATTAATAAAACGAATTTCCAATTTTAATCTTCTGTTTCTATGAAAAGCCATTTTGAAGTTTCTTTATTTGGTGGCGGCAGATGTGGTGACTGAATTTATTGAGGGTCTTGTGGAAACCTATCCAGGACTTCAGTACTTAGATGGTTTCCCGGAGGTGATTTGGTTTTCCAGTTTGCTTATGTTCAGTTAGTGAATTAGGCTTTATATACCCAAAATGGTAACTTGTTCGTTCGCAGGTGAAAGTTGTAATACGTGCTGATGTTTCAGGTGCAACATATGACAAGGTTGCAGTCATATCAGGTCAGAACCCTGCAAAGCTGCTAGTACTTGATATCTGTCTTCTTGTACTCGAAAATGAAATTTAAGTTCTATACTTTGTTAGCTTTAATATCTTCTTAAGCTATGATGATTTTCAAACAACTTTTAAAGCTGCTGTCACCTTTTGGCTTTTGTGTTTCTAATGATTTGGACAATCAATTAGTTTAATATGCTTTTTGTTAGGCAATCTTTTTTTCTTTTTTTTTTTTTTTTTTGGGGGGGGGGGGGGGGGGGGGTGGGCTCAAAACTTTTCT